>JACCIA010000006.1:8087500-8687500 GCA_018906985.1 Apocrypta bakeri | reverse complement strand
CGCACAGGATCAACGTCTTTCCGAACATGTTTTATCTAAGGATTCAAGAGAAATAAATTGAAAAAAAATGAGACTAAAACTTTGGGGGGCAGTTGCAGTGCAGAAATGTAATATGTCACAGGAATAACGCTCGCGAGCGGAAAGATCGCGGAAGAACGTCCTTTACCGATTTCTGCCGTACGGGATAACGAACTGCAGTCGTCTACCGCGAATAGCACGTGTTTGCTGGCTGCTTCTCCTGCTCCTTCACTACTGCGCTGCTGCTGCTGCTGCTTCTGCTGCTGGCTGAGACTCGCTTCGCTGTCCTGCCTTGTGTGTTGCACCTAAAAGAGGCTTGCTTTGCTTTTATACCGAGTGAGCCGTGTAAAAGGGGTATTTCGCTTCTCTCCAGCTCGCCGGGGCGAACTACTCTCTTTCCTCTGGCGTGCCCCACCACGCGCTCTTCCTGCTATATCTCGCTCCATGGAGCGCACGTGCATGCAAGCCGGCTGCGGCTGCTGTTGCTGTTGCTGTTGCTGTTACTGCTGATGGCTGTCTCTTGCTTACTTCCCTTCCCTTGCGTTTGACCCCGGAGAAGCGACGCGCATTCTAACGTCGCCTCCTTCCCGACGACGAATCATCGAGTCAAGGGAGACGAAGAATTTGCGGGGAAAACGGGAAGGAACGTTGTCGATTAGATATGAGAGTCTACGACGTCTATGCTTTGCAGGTGCTCACCGAGCGAGAAGCTAATATCGGCGATGCGCTGCTTTGTTATTTCGCATGTACTGCCGAGTACGTCTCTTTTCTACATGTGCTCGAGACCGCAAATGTACTTATTCGACTTATTCGCATGGCGAGCGACGTAACGCTGTGCTGAATTTTATAATTGCTTCAATGAGTATCCGTAGACTAGTTCCTTTTTTTTCGCGGTATTGAGTATGTGTCGAGCAATGGAATTCGTGTCAGCGCGATAAGTTTTTTCATTCGTTCGTTCTTTCCTTTTTCTTTCTCAATTTATTTTACCGACTCTGACTTTTACTTTCTTTTTTCTTGGAATTTATCGTTTCTACATAATAATGTCCATCTGAACTAGATATTTTGGATAACGATTTATCAGCCGCGCCGATATTCGGGCATATCGTTTCCCTCCCCGTTTCGCTCTACATATCGGCCGAAATCTCTTTTGGTAACGCCGCGTATAATCAAGAAGCAATGAAGATTTTAGATGAACTACTTAGTAGTACAGTGCGTCTAAAATCTACCAACCGACGCAAGATTTAAATATATACCATCGCAAAGCGTATACAGTTAGCTCGTTAAAGCATTATCCAGATCTTGCAATCCAACGAGGCTCGCGCAAATTTTCGCAAAGATCCTTTGGTTCGCAGCTATTTAATAGACGAAATTGGGTGTAAAAATCTGCTCGACGCTTGTTAATCCTTTAATTCAGTGATGAGGCAGTTATGCGCATATTTCTCGGCGAATTTACGCGAGTCATTGGAGAAACTTGTTGCGCGTGCGACATATGTACGATGAACTTGTCTTCCATCAGCTTGGGAACGTCTATACCTACTTCATAAAGCTATCATATAGTAAAAACTATAAATAAAACAGCTTTACGAATCAATCTTCCACGGGGTATCGCGAGGGAATAACAAGAAAATTTAACAGTCCGATCAATTTACGGCAATGAAAAAATATGAGGCCTGAAAACACTTCGACTCTTTCAACATTGTATATATACCTCGCAAAAGTTAACCTTGTGTGTCCTAATTGTCTCATCGACAAAAGAAAGGAGTTCACTCCCGAGAATTTTTAGAGTTTTAACAACGTACCGTATAGTAGCTGTACGCAGTGGAGCGTAAAAAAATTTTGAAAAATTCTGAACCAGAGAAAGTCCTGAGGCAATTCAGCCTGGGGGAGGGGCATTTCGCGTCAGCGAGAGGGTTACGCACCTCGGACAGAGCCGAAAAATGGACCGGCGAGTTAACGGCGACAGAACCCGCGGGCAACTTTACCGAGTTCTTCCGAGAGCAGACCTACTTTTTGCTGCTGCAAAGTATCGAGGTGAAAAAGATTATCGACTCTTGTATGCTTCTTTGTCCTTGAAATCTCGCCCTCCCCTTGTAATAGTACACCGATTGATCGAATAAGAGAAACAGTTTAATAATACACATGTATTACAGATACATATTACGAGGGAAGAAGCTCAGAAAATCGTAAGGCGCGGCATACTTGAGCGATATCTCGGTGGACAAGCTTTGAAGATGGTTATCTCTACGGCTTTGCGCGCTATAATTACATACACGCCTGCGGTGCGTACACCTCATTCGCAAAGATTTTTTTTTTTTTTTAGATTCTTCTTTCTTTTGGTACGCAAGCATCTTGGAGTTTTTTCAATTACGGATTCCTGAGAAATTCTCGACTAAAGCTTGTACTGCAATGAACTGCTTTTTCTCACACGAAGAAGCTACTATATACTTGGATTAATTGATTTTTTTTCTTTAGATTTTATTTGAACTGCAAAAGCTGCGACCGTTACATTATATTAATGTACACGTGGAGGATTTGAACGCCGGAGTGAAATTTTCAATGAGTTATAGTTATTTGCAAGTATACAAACACATAGATATTCGTTAAATATATTCAACGTATTCTTCGAATTTATCGTCGAGACTAAAATATAGTTTTCTATGTTTGTGTGTTTCTCGGGAAAGTATGTTAATGAAAAATTTGAAAAGTACCATCAAACACGCGTTGTAATGTAAATAAATCGTCAAATGGGCAAAATCTTCCACTTTTCGACAACAAAACAAAAACTTTCTACTACACGCGCGTTTGCTAAAGCATCAAGTAAATACAACAAATAAATCCTCAATTTCCATTATAATACTTGTTAGGGCACGAACAAAGAGCTGAAAGTAACGCTCAAAAATAAAACAGCGAATTTTATAGCGCTAATTCTCGAGAACAGCTCGCTGTATATTTCGACGCGAGACCATATTGTATATCGCATTTTGCTTGTCACACATGTTTAAAAATCGCCCGAAGGGTGTTAACAATCCTGACGATAAGCTAGCGAAAATAACATTGCGTGCGATTGATCGGTATTCTCGAGTGACATCGGTCAATAATGCTGTACGTGCCGATCCGATTGTAAAATACTTTGGACTCGTCCTTCGATGTGGAGAGGGATTTAGTTTTTAAGTGCGAAACGAATCAATCAAGCAACTACTCGGGATATTCGTCGTAGTCATACAAGAACAAGTGCATTTACTAAATCAAATCCGGCTCTCTATAAGATAACAGTTCTAGATTGTCGCCCCGGTATGCGCTCATCATCGATTGCAACGGTGTGAGACCCGGGTCTTTAGGATTGTATTATTTGACGCGCACACACCCACGCGGCCGATTTCCGTCACCGATCTCAGTGTGGAATAATTAGTGCACTACATCTTTGAGAATTTTTTCATGACTATTTGGCTTTTTCTCTCCGAGCCAATAAACAAAATTCAATTCAGTGTCTTGTTTTGTATTCCTTCTCAAATCTTTAAACCAACAAATTTCAGGGTCTCTTCACGTGGAAGAGGTTTCGACGATGCAAAACTAATGAATGGGAAACGCAGCAAATGTACAGTTATGTAATAAATTAACACTCGCGAACAATCGGCGAAATAAAATCCGCCATAAAATCGAACAATGCACCGCACCTTCAGGATAATTAAAGAACTGCGAGTAGTAGTAGAAACGGCGGCAAAGGAGCAAAAAAAAGTCATCGTAAAGTCAACACCGCGGAAATTTTACTGCCGCGTAATTTAATTTATTATATTAATACTAATATTCCATTAGTTCTAATGAGCAACAAAAAGAGCACTAAGTTATGCGATATATTAATACGGAACAATCGGCGAAATAAAATCTCCATAAATTCGAACAATGAACTCACCTTCGGGATAATTAGCAATAGTAACAGTAGCAATGGAGGGAAAAAAATTCATTGTAAAGTCAACGCCGTGGAAATTTTACGGCTCATAATTTAAAACACTTAATTTTCCTTCTCCATCTTTCGATCATTATTACAGGTATACAGTAAAAGTATGTTCATAGAAAAAAAGTCGCCACGGCCGGAAGGCATTATGCGCAGTGTGTAAGTTTGTTTTGTGCTTTGCCCAATGCGGCGCATCGAAATCATCATTTTCTCTCTTTCTTTAAACGAATTTTTAACGGTTATTAACGATAGGCAGAGGAAATTTCTAGGTTATAGAGCGCAGAGATTTCTAAGGCCGGAGAACGAAAAAGCGATAGAGAGAAATTTTCGCGTATCTTAATTGGTGGAAATGAAGAGTTTCGAGTAATCGTCTGTGCAGGATCTTTGCTTATATGGTTTTTTTTTTACTCGAGAGCCGATATTTCCCGTTTTACGGATCGCGAGAGCACTAAATATCCGAAGCAGCGAATCTACTTTGTGCACACGACTGTCTACGCAGATAATATGCAGTAGATTAAGAGGAGGCGTATGCGCAACGTGACTCTCCCCTTCTCGCTGTTGTTTTCTAGGCAAATTGCCAGTGATTTATCAGTCGGATGTGCGAGTTTCATTGCCGAACGTTAAATGCGCAATGGAGATTTTTTTGCTGTTGTTTATTTTTTTCATTCGTTGAATCTCGTGACGTAATGATATTCGAGCCGCGTTTTCATGTTTGGTTTCATGACTTTGGATATCGCAGATATAAGCTATAAAGTCTTGCAAATATTTAGGTTAGTATTATAAACAGCACGTTATCCGCGGTGTAGGATTTTTCAAATTGTTATTCATCTTTTAAAATGAATCATCACGAGAGTCGAAGAGAAAATCATTCTTTTCGACGCTTCGCGTACAAACGTGTTGATTCTCTTTTGTGTTCGTTAAGCTGCTCGAAAATCGTGACTCGCTATAATATATACACTCGACGAGTCGATCAATCACGCTGTGTCCCCCTCCGAAATCAAAAAGTCGAATGCCATATCGAGAGAAGGACACAACATTGGCCGTGTCTTCCCGCTTTAACTGGGTCAATATACTTGGATAGATATATTTGCAAGTTTCCGCTATTACTGTGATTATTATGTATATACCAGTGTGGTCCGTATGATTTAGATATAGTAAGGGGGAAAAGCAAGAGATATGAAAATGCGTATTTTGAATTCATAAAAACGAAAAATTTATTCCAAACACATGGAATAAATCTCAAGTAATATCATCGGCATGTCACAACTCTTAAAGTATGTATATCTGGTAGGTGTGGTTTTTATCATTAGCAAATGGAATATGAATTATCCGATGGGATCGAGCGAGTAGTTTCTGAAAACCTGAGCGACTTTCATCCTGAGGTTCAGTCTTTTTGCTTGAATCACCTACATTTTCTGCCGCAATTTTGCTTTCTTTCTTTCTATCGTAATTTACCGCGAGAAGCTTCTCCATTTTTCGCTCCCTTTCGCCTATAATATATGTGGTATATGTATATACATAAGGTGATTATGTCAAAACTCGACGTCAGAATTTATAACTAGCTTAAGAGCGGCTTATTAGCATTATTCCTGCTATAAAATCTGTTATTAGAAACTTAGAAAAAATCACTAACTATACAAACTTAAAGTCTCTCTGTACATATCCATCACCTAGACAAGAGAGAGAGAGAGAGAGAGAGAGAGAGAGAGAGAGAGCGACGTCGATCTCACCGATAACAAAAGTCAAAGTGAAAGGTACTTACTTGTATACATCGCTTTATAAGTTAAAAGACGAACGAATCCATTAAACTCAAAGTCATATTCAAGTCAAACTCATCATTATTTTTCTAATGCCGATCTCAATCGATACTCTAACGTCTCAATTATCCATCCATAGGTTTTCACCGAAAATGTATTATCTGGGCAAATTATCCCTTCTTACTCCTCGTGCATGTATACAGCATAAATATAAGGGAGAAGGCGAGTCTATAAATGTGTAACCGAGAAAGGCCAAGAAGCAGCCCGGAAGCAATTGGCTAGAAAGCAGATTGGCTCCCTACTGACCGCCGTGACTTCATGCTCGATGGCGTTACATGATACCAGATGTTATTCGATCTAAAACTCGATAACTGCCTGGAGCAAGAGCTGGAGCAAGAGCTGGAGCAACAGGAGTTGATGAGCTGTATCTCATTGAATGGCCCGGATTTTCGGTGAATTTAAAAATCTAAGCGTCCATGATGCACGGCCGATTGTAAACTGCCCGATGCGCATTTAAATGTTCAGCTCTGGTGCAATGGAGATTTTCATGGCGTAAATTTCATAGGATCGGCCGAGCAATGGAATCTCGCACAGAAAAGTGTTATTGCTACTGCATAAGAAAGCACAGAAAAGGAAGCTGACGCACGAGAGCATTGCACTGAGACTAAAGACTAAATTGAGTAGTGTAAATGCTTCTAAAGAGATAATACCAAGAGATGCCGAGCTAGAAAGGAGGTAGAAAAATGATCTCTCTAGAAGATATCACGAAGCCATAGTTAATTTTCCACTTAGGTCAAGGGGCAGAAAAATCAGTAATCGCTCGGCTTAACTCGGCTTCGCTCGTTCGCCACGGTCTTCTATACGGCGCCAACTCGGACAAGTCGAGTTAATTTCCTCGTCTTCATGCTATATAACTCCTAAGAGTTAATTTGAAAATATATCGATATTTTTTTAATGGCAATAGCTATATAAGCTATAGCTAGCGGAGAAGCTTCAAATTATAAATCTCGAGCATGTGCGTACTCGGATGGAATATGCGGCGCTTTGGTACCTTAAGGCGACAAGTGAACACATCCATTCAAAGCTAACAGTATATATAGAGGCATACAATTAGTCAATCCCAGTGGAAAGCTAACAGTATGTACAGCTATACAATTATTTAATCGCAGTAGTATTTCCAGGTAAAAATTTAGCCCAGATTCCATTTAATCTATATCCCCTTCAATCCTATATGAAGCATAACGTTCTTCGTATTCCCATCCCTCTAACTAACTAACGAGATTTCATATCCTTAATTGGCGCGTCCCTAGCTCCAGTAATTAGCATTCGCGACTCTCGCGTTTTACGAGGCGTAAATCACTTCGAAACAACACAATGCTCAAAGAGCGAGAGAGAGAGAGAGATGAAGGTCAGGGCGAGTCTGGATCCGAATAGAAGCGATTTCTAAAGCTGGAGTCTATTAGGTATACTCAGCTAAGTACGTTTCTCTGCTGCTGAAGAGATAGCGCACGATCGAAAGTGCATGTCCGCGTTCGATTTTACCTTGGGCTGGAACGTAGCTTGAATAAAATATTTCGCGCACAGAAGACGTATGACTACTTATGTAGAAAGTGATTATTGAAAATAAATCCCACTGCTCTAGGAGAAACAGAAGCTCTCTGACCACACGAGAGAGAATAACGCACACACATTTCGAAGTATTCGGGTTAACCTGGAGAATAGATTTTGCTCGAAGAATAAACACAATGCTTTCATTTATATTATTTACGATACGGACATACATATACACCAAGAGTAGATATTTTTATAGAGCATGATAGGAATTTTGAATCAGAAAAACATCTGCAGCTGACTAAAGCGTTTATTTGGAAATAAGCTGAATAACGGAATCACGCTCTAGGATCGTGCAAAAATCAGCGAGTAATATCTTAGAAAAAAAAAGGCAACCGAGAAGATTAAGGTGAAATCCTGGAAGATTTTTTTTCTAAGCGATTATACTGTCGCTTCATCAACAAGGACAAACGATCGTTAGAGCTGGTATAAAGTTAAAAGACAATGCAATTGAGGATATATGGTACTCCAGTTTCCTTCATTATACTCGGCATTCATTCATCGTCAATCCGTTAATTACGCGCAACTGATGTGAAATAAA
The DNA here is from genome assembly GCA_018906985.1 of Apocrypta bakeri. Lineage (NCBI taxonomy): Eukaryota > Metazoa > Arthropoda > Insecta > Hymenoptera > Pteromalidae > Apocrypta > Apocrypta bakeri. The sequence continues at coordinate 8,679,621 of JACCIA010000006.1, read as the reverse complement.
ATCTAAAAATAAAAAAAAAGTACTTTTCGAAACGCAGAGTGAAGAAAATTTTCACTTTACGACCGCATCGAATCGCTCGAAAATAGAGAAAATACTTAGAGAGCGCGATATGAAGACCAGCTTCGCCGCGAAATCCAGTAACCCAGTGACACGTAGGTATAGCGGCGCATCAGAAAGTCCAGTCTCTATTCAGCGCATCGGCGACTCTATATCGGCAGCGGCGACATGCGACGTTAGGCAGTAGTTCATCCACCTAACGTGTATTTTTTTCACCGCGCGTCGGAGATTTCTATAAACTGTGGTCCACTTTCGCGCGAGAACTCAATGGCTCGAACCATCCGACGCGAGGATATATGAATGAAGGAGTTATATTTTCCGGCAGACACCTTTTGTATTCTACGCTAATTGTGTATATATATATATATATATATATGTGTGTGTGTATGTAGACATAATAAACACACATATATAACGCGTTCATGCGTGATTGTTTCCCGCGGGAAAACGAGGATGAGTAAGACACGTAGTAGCCGATTTGACATGAGAACCAACAAGTCGTGAGTACGTATAGTTGATAATTTTTCGGGTAAAAGCTTTCTAAGTAGATCAGTGCTCGGTCTTGTCAGACGTGCGAATATTTGCCAGCCACTCAAAACCGTTACCCTTGCGTATTACATTTTGATGCGATTTTAAACGACGCGCGGCTTTACCGTAAAACACGAAAGCTATATGTATATAAAAGGATATTACAATAAATCTAGCCTAAAAGAGTCGTATAATTATCATTTATTTCCCTAAAAGGTGTAAATGCGGCATATATGCATAAGAAGCATATATATTTTGCAGCAAGAATGTCTCTCGCGTCGAAGCAGCCTCTCGACTATCGCGATGCGACTAGTGCTATCGTTGGCGTTTTACCGCAATCGAAAGTCACGACGGCGGCGGTAACGGCGGTAGCACTGCTCTTGCTTTCAAAGCGACCTCGCCTCTTTACTTTTATTTTATCATCGATCGATTGTATAAGCTGTATCGGTATTGATCTTTTTCTACGTCTATGCAACTTTTATTTCATAAATTATTATCGTCGGTGATCGGCAACTGGATCGACAAGTAACACGTGTCGGATTGCGATGGTGTCTTTTCAGATACGATTAGGGTTAGTAGGTAAAGAGAGAATACAATGTTAACGCTTTTAGCTTTACGATCTGAGTGCGATTCTGAGTGTATAGAGTATGATTGACTCTTCCGTTAATTTGATGATTGTGAATTTGTCTTATCATCTTTGAATGATTAACCGTGAATTACGTTAGTTATTTGCTCTTTATCTCCCTGTACAGTTAATAGAAAATCATTATTACACTTTGAAATACAGAGATTGCAATTGAAAGATAGAAATCGATAAATTTGTGAGGACGATCGATCAACTGTATCGACCGAGAAAATTGCAACCTACAGTTAATTCCTTGCGATCAAACTGTTCAATGTCATACCAATCAATCTAAAAACTCTATCAGTGAATGCAAAAGAAAAAATAAAGTACCACATAAATCGTTGCTTTAAGGCAGTAAATCGTATAGAAATTTATGATTTCATTGCAAAAAATAGTAAATCTTTTCGAGAAATTATGTATACAGGTGTAATCGTATTTGTGTATAATTATTCTACTAAAATTAAGGAATAAGTATACAAAAAATTAAAAAAGACATTCATACGGAAGAATATTAAAAAAGTAGAAAATAGTTAAGTCTTGTTCATGCTACTTAAATGCACATATGCATGGTTGTAATTTACTACTTTTTAAGTTAGTTTTTAACTTTAATTATATAGCTTCGTTACTACCTGTTGGTTTTCTATTTAAACCACAACCAATTCTCAGTTATATTCAGGCGTTCTAATTATACATTTATAGTATATTAGTTTCAATCACAATTATATTCAATTTTATAATCAAAATTGTTTAAAGAATGATCAATTAGATCGATTGCCGTATATCGAAGAATCGTACGCTTTAGAAAATTACTTCGACTTTGATAAATTCAAATGAATCGTATCAAATCAATATATAGTTGTCGTTCGTCCTGTCGCGTTACAAAGCGTAATCAATTACGTTTATTAACATTTAAATATTCATCTTCCTATTTAGCACTTTATTGATCTATTCCCGTTAAAACAACGAATCCAAGGTCACTGTTATATAAGAGCAACTTGCCCAAAGTAGCTTGACTGCAATTACGTGTTTTTCGCTCACGGCATCGCACGGCTAGCGTTTTTCAGTCGCGTCGATCCGAACGAATGAAAAGAAAAAGAACCAACACCTCCACTACTGCATCGAGGCGTAGCGTGATGGGGAGGCAACGAGGCGTTACGAGAGAAGCTGTTTTTTGTTGCCGGCGCGCGTTGCCGTTAACACCTTCGAGTTTGCGCTATGACTTTTTATTACATTTACGTGAGAAACTATTCGCGTTAATTATTTTGACTTATATTCAGATTTCAAACGGCGAATAATGACAAATTTCTCGATATACACTCTTGCACAACGAAAGACTCGAGTGTCGCTATCGTTGTGGTTAAGGGTCAGATAACAGTTATTTAGAAATGACTATAGCAGATATCGCGTTAGTACTGGAAATCATCTTGGTGCGAGCTATTAGAGTTTTGTATGGCTATTGAAACGAGCAGGAATCATATCCAGTTGACCTAGAAAAATGCCAATCGTTCGTTAAAAGCTAACTCTATGCCAAAGTCGGACACTCCATTGCAAACCTGTGATGTATCCAAATAAGCCAGCGATCATTTTCTTCTCTTCTCCTTTCTAGCATACTCGCACACTCTATAGGCAATCAACATTCAATATTTTTCTGCCTGAAAACAGGCATTAATAAGCGACGTGTCTTTTCGAAAGAAAAGCGCTTCGTCGCAAAAAGACTTCGAAAACGTTCCAGTTGTTCGAGTACCGGCAGTTGCTAATTCAATACTATATGAGCGCACACCTGCGAAAGCGAATCTCTCTTTCTTTTTCTTTCTCGAGAAGGAAGAAGAGAAACATTATTTTTCGCTTTAAGATCTTAAGCCTGAATTGAATATCGAAGATAATACAAATAATTTACTGGTTGCAGAGAAAAAACAACTTAATTTCGGTAACTGTAATTTTTTTCACTTCTGGGATACGTATAACGTATGATCCTTTGTACACTAAAATAATCTGTATGGTTGATATAATTCACTTTTGGCAGTGTTTAATTTTTTAGTTTTAGTAACCTGTTTTTAACCGGAATATACTTCGATTAATCATTCAATTATTAAATTACTTATATAGCTTGCATATAACGGTAAAAAATACTTAAAAAATATAATTATTTTAGAAAATCTATGACTCTACTCCAAAGGAACGATTAAACATACTCTGATAAAAATTAATAATCACAGAAGACAGTTTTACCTTCAATTTGAAACGTCTTGCTCTTCTATACGTCCCTTCGATATCTAGTTACAACAGAAAGTAGAAAATTCACTCGCCGTAGGATTCAAAGTCAACCAATGAAAAGATTAAACACAAACTTGGTAGTAACACTCTTTGACACACTCCTTTCAGTATGAATGTAGGGATTATTAAATGAACGATTCGAAGAAATTTGACATTCTAAAATGTGTCAAATATTTGGAATAATTCGACAACAACCAAGTTTTTTATTTTTAATAATTTTTCTGTACATTTAATTTTAAATCCCTACGTTCATATTGATAGGGTTACAATAAAGAGTTTAACTAGCAATTTTGAGCTCAATCCCTCCATTGGTTGACTTTGAATCTTACGGTGAGTGAATTTTTAACTTTCTATTGTAATTGGTTGCGAAAGGACTTATAGAAGAGCAAGACCTTTGAAATTAAAGGTAAAACTGTCGTATCTCTTTAATTAAAATAAGCGTAGATTATAACTGCATTAAGGGTGGAGAAAAAGTAGTCGAAATTCGTTTACGCAAATACATAACTACACGACCCGATTCTTTATTCTGACGGACAGTTCACGACCTCTGCGGCCGATCGAATGCGGATGTGCGAACGCGTGGTTCGATGCACTTTTCCCCTCTCAAACTCCTTCCTTTTCAATGTGCTCGCGTGAGTATAAATGCGTTCACTGCTGGCACCACGATGCGTTATCCGAGAGGAGACGGCGCGTCTGCACCGTTATGCATTTTTTCTTGTGGTGTATTCTTCGTGCGAAGATGGGCCTTGCAAATAAGTACTTGCTAGCGCCGTAATGTATGCAGTGCTGAAGATTCATTTATGTTGCGTGGAACCACGGAGATGAACTGCCTGTCTTAAATGCGCGTACTGGCATATTTGGAATTGAATAATCGACGTTCAAGCTAGTTCTAGATTGTACGAAGAAAATTCATGTGTTTATATTGTATGGCTCTCGATTCGATTCCAGATATAGTAATTACACTTTGATAAATACTGCTATATTTCGCAAGCTAAGTCATCTACGGTTTTATAGACGATTAATGGAAGGTTCAGAAAAAAAAAATTTAAACCCGGTGAATTCCAGGTAGGATTCAATGTTTTCTTTGTTCTCTCTTCGAAAAATAAAAATAAATACGGACAAAAGATTACTCTTTCCAATCTTGGCATCTTTACCTTCCGAAAGATGCTCAGATCTGCCGGTTCTGTCTGAAACGACCCACTTTTATACACACACACACATATATATATATATACTCTGACACAAATCATTCAAAATGATTACCTCTACACGATGGTTATCCTCGTGTTTTAAAGTTAAACAAATGTCGTTGATCGATCATCGAGAGTTGAATGAAACAAGCCATGTAAGTTCGGTAAAAATATTAGTCTCCATTATTATATTGGGTCACTTGAGATTTCCACTCGATCATTTCAGATTACGTTCAGAGGATACATTTACTTTTAACAGTAGAAAATAATTAGCCCAACAACAACACCGCAATCAATGTATATAACTATACTCTCGAAGTTTATCCAACCAATAACCAAGGCGTCTCCATTTCATCTGTAAACATCCAGCAAGTTTCCGCAATTACAGTGTTTATACGTTCGCGTGGCATCACGCGTTTCATTAGAAACAATCCACACAACAGTATTAGATTCGCATAATCAGAGTCATTCACGCAACTCACATCTTAACTCTTCTCGTATAATTTTTATATACATATATAGGTATCCAATGCGCTTTCGCTCATCGAACACGATGTAATTTCAATATACATGAGAAAATTATCCTGCATCAAGCCGATGAGAGAAATAATCCGAAAAGTAGAGCAAAACGTGCACACGCATCTGTCTGTGTGTGTGCGCGTATAAGCGTTTCCCTAACCGGAGCACTTACGATTTAATTTCGTGTCGCGACTCGATTTCCAGGAAGGCTCGAAAGTCATCGCTACGGGCTCGAAAGAGAAAGAAATTTCACCGCGCGGCGTGTATTTTTTTTCAAGCCGTTCTCACGAGAAGTATCGAGCAGGAGAACCGGACCTTTAGCTTCCCAGAGGGTTTTACCGCCTTCTTTTTTCGGGGTCGATCATCGTGTGTGTGTGCAGGCGGTTCGGTTCGGTTTCAAGGACGCTATCCGCGAGGAGACTCTAACGGGACTTTATTTTTGCTGCTTTTACTGCTACTGCGCTCATGCCTCCTCTACTCCCTCTTTGTGCGTATACTCTCGTGGGATATGGATGAGAGAGAGAGAGAGAGAGAGAGAGAGAGAGAGAGAGAAACACGTCACGTTCAATTAAATTCACATCTCTCCTTTTTTTTTCTTTCCGCTTAAGTTGGTACATACGCGTGATCTTATGCAGTTTACTGACGGGTTGAAGTCGTAGTGACAACATATTATCGTTCCACTGCGAGAATATTAAAGGAAATAAAACGTTGCTACAAAACTATGATGTGTGCAAAATTAACCGTAGTGAAAGTAATGGCTGCTTTTACTTTCGACTATGTTTATTCTTCTTGTTTGGGATCGAGAATTACGTCTGCTTTTATCTCGAAGCTTTGAACGGATAATGTATATACATGTATTGGCTATAGAAAGAAAGTGGATGACAGGTGAAAATAAAACAACCAGGACAAATCCATTGTCTTAAGAAAGTCTATTTGTCGCACTCGGTTTATCGTACGGAGGTATGTGTAAAGGTATAAGACATTGAGGACGAAGGTAACGACTAGCCTCTCGGTTTGATTTGTGCTGTGGGGTATGTTTTGCGTGCAAATAGTCGGTCATGTATGTGTGTGTGTGTCTATGTATGTGTACACGACTTGCTATGGTAACTAGTGCAGCTTTTTAATGCGAAGACCGAAAATTGTATGAAAAAGGAGAACTAGTTAAAGAGTCGTTACTCTACGTACATAATAATTTGATTTAGAACGGTATGGGTGAGGCGGATACGTTTTAACAATGTCATGTGTGTAGATACAGTTAATGTCGCATTTCTATCAATGTAATGTACAGTGGCTTGTAAATATTGCTATAACATAACACGTAATAGTACATATGTTTTGAAATGAACGAGCGTTGTATAGCTATTTACATGAAGGTATAACGCTTGGCGTTATACCGATAAATAATAACATTATCGTAGTAATAATACAAGTAATAATTAAAATAAATACATTTTTTCAGTTATTGCATCGGACTTTCAGATCGTTTACGTGACTATTGATTAGTCAATTCGAGTAGATACGAATAAAATACTAGTGAAAACGAACAGCGTTACCGATCGATATTTTCCAAATACAAAATTTAAAAAGTAAAATCATTCATCGACTGGTGATTGTTTACGAAAAGTAACAACCCTCTGAATGATCTATATCACGAAGCTATTATTTCTCATTATTTCCTATTTACGATGGTAGCCAGAATAGGCTTGGCTCTGTGCCGATGAGTAAGCTCCATGAGTGTCATCCCATCCTGAACTTCCGGAAGACCAAGCACTGTTAGAGGTGGCTGGAGCTGACCAGCCAGCGCTTCCGCTTGAGCTCCATCCTGCGTTGTAAGCGGTGCTATCGTGATGTGGAGCTTGTTTCTGAGCCCACAACGATTTCAAACCGATGAAAGCAGAGATTGCGATCGAGATGACCGAAGCGAGGATTGCCTTTTTAGCCAGAAGGGCAACACCGAAGTAAGCTAAGGTAGCCAATGCTCCGATTTTAACTTTTGCTGCCAGAAGTAGGGGAAGCACGCTTTTCAGGAGCTTCTTTTTTCCTCGACCTGAAAAATCGAATGGCCCATTTAGTTACGATAGATTAGGAACTTAAAGTTTTGGTGGATGAATTGACAAAAAAATTAACGAATTTGAATTAAAAGTGACTTATGATCTGCGAGGAGAAGTGCATCAAGGTGATGCGAGGTTAATGCCACGAACCTGTCGCGAACACGAACACAAGAAAATGTAGGTTACACTCCTATAGAAGTGATAGTGATGATTACGACATCGCATCCGATATGGTATTACGATACAGCACGATTCAGTATTTATATTTGATGGATTTCTCAATCTCGTGATTTATTGAAAGAAAATTATCTGTTACTCGTGTGTATAATTCGCGTTGATAGCTCTATCAATCAAGATCAATTTATCATTTATACGCGTAAACTGTTATTACGATTAAGTAAAACATTTAACCAGATATCGAAATATTCGCTAATTAGCTCTTTTAATTAAATCGTTATAAGAATATTTCTAATCGTATCTTAATTTACTATATGGATCGTCCACAAATTTTAAATACGTTATTAAGATAATTGACGCAATTAAAATTACCTTCAATAACTTCGTTGACGGCCTGTCTGACCTCCGTGGGGATAGAATCGCTAACAGCACGTGCTGATTCGCCAATTTTCTGGAAAGCTGGAGCAAAGTTGATCTACGAATAAACAAATGATTATTAATTGAAATGAATATATTAACTTAATGTTCAATGTACAACGGATTAATAGAACAATAATAGAGGTACCTTGAGACTACGACCAGTAAAGAACTCGCTGACCTCTTCCCCTACGAAGTTCTCCAGGGTATTCTGTCTTTCAGCAACACCTGCAGCCTTATCGATCTCTTGTTCGTACATGAGATCCTTGGCACTTCTAGCACCTCTCGCTAATTCATCATTCGCTTTGACCAAACTCACTCCATTGACCAGTTCTAAGCTATCTCTTCCAAAAAATTCCTTCGCTTTCCTAAACAATGTCCTCTGGACACAAGAAATGCTATCCTTCTGTAGACACTCGTCGATGCTCTGAGCTCGAGTTTCGGGCGTCAGTAGCAACAGCGCGACTACAGCAACGAATTGTAATGATACTCTCATGTTTCTTTTTTCTCTTGTCTCTGTCAAAACAATAGAAAAGCCTTACGTGTCACGTCGTCTTCTCGGACGAACAGTCAGACAAGGAGTCACGCAAGCAGGTGCAGTTCTTAACTATATATAGACCGCGAGCCGGCAAACGAGCGCAAGTGCGCGAGCCAATGTGCGTCGTCGTGACCCGCCTCTTTTTTCGTCAGAAACCAGTAGTCCCCCCGTCCAGGTGAAATTTCGTCCAAAGGTCCAGCTTCAAGACCCCTACTCACGATGCCCCCTTTTTTCGGACGATGCGCAAGACACGCACGCTTGTTCGCACGTGTCTACATGTGTGAGTGCGTACGTGCACACGTAGATACACGTTGGTCTGTGGTTCAACTCGGGAGGTCGTGGAGACTCTCGTAAGGATTTGCGTGGGCGCGACCAGATCTCCCGATATATATATACATAAATACATATACATATATACACATATACATATATACATGTATCTATGTATATAACTGGGAGTGGACGCGACTAGTAATTTACGAGACACGCTGTTGTTGTTGGTGTTTTCTTTGAGGTTGGCTCGTTGTATGAGAGATTGACGTTTATTCCACGAGCTATAGAACCGTCCTCGAAGTGATTTAGCCGATTCTAGCTGTTTTATGCTTCTGATGGTTCATCTAACGAAGAAATTTTGCCGTTATTCCATGTTAACTTATCTGATGGAACGTGTGTGTATGTGCGTACAGGTGATGAGGATTAGAGGCTCATAGAAATAAAAAACGAAAATACAAACGTTTAATTTTTGTAACAAAGTGTTATATTCAAACACTCGAACAATCAGAGGTATATTGAGTTTAACATTGCGTGTATTTGTGACAAAGGTAACGAACGACTAGCCTCTCGGTTTTGATTCATCAAATCCGCTATTTAAGGAAAAAAAATTGTATAAAATAATATTAAAAAAAAAATCGTATCGAGCAGCTACTCGACGTTGTGCGTGTTCAAAGTTTAACAGTGGACTCGGATAAATTAGATGAAAGAACAAAGATTTGTGTTATAAATAATTATCATAATATTATGGAGCTTGTACGAGCGATCGTTATAAATATGTACATGGAGATACGGTTAGGCATTGATGCTTTGCCGATAAATAATAATATAATAATAGTAATAATAATAATAATGACAATAAATATTTTCGCTCTCTCCGACGTGGCGATCTTTCGATATCGTCTTCTTGTCGATCGACAGATCGATCGATGTCCCATGGAATTTCGATGCACGTGTCACACAAACATTCTCAAATAAAATTTACATACGTAAATTTCTTTCGAAACAAATTTGCTACACAGTATTTGAATTGTTGTTAATGCGTTATCAGAAGCGTCTTGAATACACACCCTATGAATGTAACAGATAGAACGATACCGATCGCGCATCCGATTTGTCGTACGTAATAGCATCGCGACATCCCCATGAGTCATTCCTCTCTAGCGGCGACGTGCGTGACCTAATTACTACGTCCAATAGAAAACCTGTTATACGATTTATAACTGATCATCACTGAAAATTATCATAGGATAAACTTTAGCTTGATCGTGAGTCACGCTGTCTATTTATCCAGGTGGCAATACAAAACCGATATTATTACTTCTGTGTACGTATTTAACGCCCAGAAATGTGTAGCATCAGTCAAAACAGTCCGCATTAACGCCCGTGAAGAGAAAATTGAACTCTTGTTGTGGGACCATATTCAGGTTCCACGTGAAAGTACGCTCATCATATCAATCCCATATTAACCGGTTTAATTTCACTCTCCATCAAAACGTAAAACGGACTCTTTCGACCATGGAATTTCACGTATTCCCCTCGAACCAGGCCAGATATATACATATATTCATAAACGTACATATATATAAAAGCGCCGATCTCTAGAACCGATTTCCCACGAGGACATAAAAAATCGATTCGTAACTGACCGTTTCGAAGAAGACTACACTCGTAAGAATCGCTAAGTATAAAAAAAATTATTCTCTCTCAATCATTCGTCATACGCTTTTGTTTAAATTAATAACCAGAAAAATTATTTGTGGTATCCAGAGAAAGCCTGGCTCTGGGCAGAGTGACCATCGTCCCATCCGTTGGAGCTACCGCCAGACGACCATCCGCTGGAGACTGATGGAGCAGCCCACTGAGCGTTGGCACCAGACGACCATCCTGAGCTGTAGCCAGTGGTGTCGTGTGCGCTACCGTGGGAGTTCTTGGACCACAGGGACCTCAGACCGATGAAAGCAGAGATGGCGATGGAAACGAGGGAGGCGAGGATGGCCTTCTTGGCGATGAGGGCAATTCCGAAGTAAGCAAGGGTAGCCAAAGCACCGAGCTTGACCTTAGCGAGAGCCAGAAGAGGAAGGATCTTCTTCAGCATCTTCTTCTTTCCACGGCCTAAAAACAAAGAGCGAATTAATTTTTTGTCCTCGTTTTTCTTTAACGACGATGAAACGAATTTTCAACAGGAGAAAGTTGCTACTCGTCACGCGGATCGTTTTCTGACCTTTTCGAAAAATCGGATAGAAGCTATTTTACATTTTATTTATACATTAAAATTTAATCGAAGAGTTCACCGTGCGTTACTACAGGTCTCACGTGCGCGAACTTTCTCCTCTTAAGGCGTGAGTTAAAAGCACATGTTTTTGACTCACGGCTTTCTTTTACTTGGAAAGAAAGAAGTATTTGAAAAAACAATTTGCGTTCTATGTCTTACCTTCAACGACTTCATTGACGGCTTCACGTACTTCAGTAGGTACGGATTCGCTAATGGCACGAGCGGACTCGCCAATTTTCTCCAAAGCCGGCGAGAAGTTGATCTGCAAATTCAAATTTGCAAACGTTAGTATTTAAATGAAAATTGCGCAAAGCTTAGCTTCGAGGTATTTCACTTGTAAAAGAATTTTCAAAAAAAAAAAAAAAAAACATTCACAATGTAAAAATAAAAAGAAGCACTGTTTCTTTGTTAAAAAGAAAGAAAATAAAAATCGCGACGCGCACAAAGAGATGAAGAACTGACCCTCAAGCTGCGACCGCTGAAGAAATCGCTGACTTCCTCTCCAACGAAGTTCTCCAAAGCGCTCTGTCTGTCGGCAACACTGGGAGCCTGGTCGATTTCCTGTTCGTAAACGAGGTCCTTTCCACTTCGGGAGCTTCTGTCGCTCTTAGCCTTGACAAGGGAGACACCGCTTACGAGTTCGAAGCTGTCCTTGTCAAAGAACTCCTTAGCCTTACGGAATAGGCTCTTCTGCACGCAGCTAATGCTGTCCTGTTGAAGACACTCGTCGATGCTCTGAGCGGAAGCTACGGCAGCTAACGCGACAACGAACAACAAGCCGGTAAAACTCTTCATGATTGCTGATCTGTTGGTCTCTTACTAGCGAGAGATGCGAGATGAGTATGTATATTGTCTGGCGAACGAGCGACGGACGAATCAGGCACACAGCTCTAAGTCACTGACTATTTATACCGGAGACGGGTAGCAGCCGATAGAGCAGAGAGACAGAGACAGAGAGAGTGAGAGAGAAAAATATACAGAATTTTCGAATGTGCTCTTTATCTTCGTGTATGGGTCGAACGGTGCGTTGTCCCTCTCCTCCTCATTGGTCGGATGGGATGCTGCACAGCAGCTTCTTCCCCACCTTTTTACTCGCCCGCACGCGTAGAGATGCTCTCTGCGTATAGCGATCGCCTGGATCCCTCCTTTTTCGACACTTTAAGAGGAAAAAAAAACGGCAAGAACTGGTTTTTTTTGTATTCGGCTTCGATTCATCGATATCGAGCCCGAGGATGAGCTTAGGATTTTCGGTCTTCGACATTTTTTTCACTCGCGTTACGTATTCGTACGTTAGTGTAAAAAAATTCATTCAATGAAATAAAAGCGAAGGAATATTCGATGCCGGGAAGACGATGAGAACTTAACCTTATTTGGCTGCATAAATTAAAATTCTCTTTCGAATCTCTAAGTGGCCTGCATCGCCGAGATTAGCTGTACTTTGATATTGATCGACAGTCTCGCATAATTGGATTAGTTAAGGTTCTCGTGATCCGGTAAGCCATAAGCATTGAGAAAATATCCCTACCGACTCGTACCGGCTGAAGAAAAGAAAATTTCCAAGCTTCGTAAAAGCAGTACGTAAACGCCTACGAGGACATATCTCGCGGCAACGATAAGCCACTGTACTCGACTATGTACTTACGGCAGAGTGTACTTTGCTAAGTGAAACCTCAGCAGCACACGCGCGCTCATAATTCGCGTACACATCCGCATGCGAATTGCCGCTAGTCTTGTGTATGAAACTATTATACGTTCGTGGTACCAAATTCTTTCATTTACCTTTTCTTTACCTGTGTTATATGCACAGGCGCGTACGTGTGTGTATATATATATATATGTATATATTTATATATATCGTATTTTGCACTACGAACATTTGAATAAGTGTACCTCGTAAATAATGCGAGATTATCGTTGGGCTGTATTTCAATGGCTCCTGAATAATTGCATTCCTGTCTGAAATCTATACTCTGTTTGTCTATTTATTTATATATATTATCGCCATCAATACATATCAAGGCGTTTCGCAATCTCGACGCGCAGCAATTAAAAGCTCAGCTAAATCAAACGACAGCGTAATTATCTTCGCGTCGAAACGAGTGTAAGGTAAAAAAAAAACCGATTGTTATCGAAGCGGAACAAGCAAAATGTCGCGTTCCAAAAAAAAGAAAATCTAGATTACTCGCGCAGGCTCATCATCATCGTCATCATCGTTGCCGTGAAGTTAGAAAATAAAAAAAAAAAAAAATTGAAGAAGTAACGAAGAATTGCGGAAGTGCCCGCGAAAGTTACTCTAATCACGACCTGCGACCCTACCTTCTTTTCTTCTCTCCATAAAAAGCACACACGCGCAGAGACACGCGCATACATAAAGTCGCAGCTAATTTATCGCGCGGTTGACACGATTCGCGCTGTCGTTTCCTTCTTTACGGCATCGATAGCGTTATACACACGCTTTTACGGAATTCCAAAGATTTTTTTCGCACTTTAAAGTATGTGTGTGCCTGTTTAAGTTTTGCCGTGCCGTGATGCTGACACGGTTTAATATTCGACAGGTGCGTACTGGAATTCATCTTTGTACGATAAAATCGAAGTGCCCTGCGAAAAATGGAAAGTTACATTGCTCTTATTCCTTCGACAAATAAGCTTCGTTATGTGTATACTGAAGTATTATACGAATATGTGCAAGATATTTTTCAAGCAATTTAATCACTGGATAAACGAACGATTATTACAGTCAGCTTTACACTTCTCCATCCATCAAATTCTTGGCTATGAATTTTAATGAATGAAAGTATACGTGTGTGTAATGTGCATGTAAGTGCATGTACGTGTATAAGCTTGTTATACGTACACACTATAAACGTATATGTTTGAAATCGTAAAAATGATGAAATATTCTGAAGGCGTCTCAGTCTCGATATCGGTAAATTTGAAACTTCAGTGATAATAACGGTAAAGGCAAGATTTCATCACATTTTGCCACATATATTGCGCTTCGTAGAAAGTGACCAAGATCGCTTCTTTCTTTTCTCTCGCTTATATATCCTATAATTTTTATACCATATCCAGTTGCATCTCCGCGCCATAATTCGCGGTAATTAAAATCCGCAACTAAATAAAGGTCAACCGTAACAGGAGAGAAATTTGCATTCTGAAGCAGTACCACATATATATGTATATGTATGTATATATATATATATGTATATATAAATATAAATGTATGGATGATGTTGATTGAGAGTATATAAATGAATGTATATAAATGCATGTGTGTATATTCTAAGCGATTATCGACGCCTTAACTCGCGAACCAGTTTACTAGTGAAAGCTCTCTCTCTCTCTCTCTCTCTCTCTCTTTTGCAAAAGAGCTTTCGGCTTCGTAAATTAAACGAAAGTTTTAGACGAACGAGCTTTAAACTGGAGCATCTTGAAGGGAAAGCGTTGTGTATGTATATGTGCGAGTGTGTTCGCTTGGCAATGATGCATTTCGCGTGCGGGAACCCTGTAATTACGCATGAAATTTCGCCTTCGAAGGGGAATAAGGGCCTCTCGTGACCGTAGTAATATTGACGTCATACTTTACTCGTCGCGCACATTCAATGTATACGGTTGTTACAATTTTTTTCAACGTTGTATATTTTCTCCGAGACAATTAAAAAATAATCAGAGTGTCCGAGTGAAGAATAAAAGAAAAATTCGTATAGAAGTAAGAGTCGGGCGTCGTAAAAAAAAGTTTTAAAATCTTTTCCGGCGTAACCTGCAGACTTACCAGCGAAACTGTTAGTCGTGAATCGCGCTCGCGTACAATGCCACCCATAAGAGATTGTCAGTTCTAAACGGTTCTTCACGCATCTAGTTTCTCTATATACACATATATCGGTTATTTTGAAACGTCATTATACACACAATATGAGACCCTATTTATTAGGCACCCAAGTGAGCGCCGGGACACCATCCACATTTTTTTATGGCCGTACACCTTTGATGGAAAGCTAGACAGTTAGAGGTTGAAAAAAAATGAGATAAAAAAGTCTGTTGGTTTATATTACTAAGTGGCATTTTGTGTAATTAAATCAAGAAAAGTTTATGATTCATGAGAGTATAATATATACGCGAAGATCAAAGGTGCAGTCAATAAGGTAGCAAGGAAAGCTACCGTAAAAAGTTTTTTTCTTTCTATATGTACATATAGAAATTATAACTCGTGCGCTAACGAAGAAATAACGCGAAACAAACGGCTCCGCGAGCTTGCCTTAGTGGCATGGAAATGAAACAAGCTTATGTACATTTTAATAATTGTTTTCTAGAAAACGCATCAGCAATGTATAGGCGCGTAGAATAACCGATTCCAATCACAGAGTGTATTTACTTGAAAAAGCGGACATCCGTCTAGAAATTCGAGAAAGTTCACCGATTTTTCTGATTTCCATACTCCGTGCATTATCCGTCCACTTGAGAATCAAACGCTTTTCACTCTCCTCTACAAGAGAGTGGATATCCATTAATGCTCCTCCCGGACGTATGTCCATTGATAATTTCATGGTGCGAAACGCCACTGGCGAGAATCTCAGCGGTACCTATAATATACGCAACAACGCGTGCGTAGAATTTTCTGCTTATTAAATTCATCGTCATTCATCGTCGCGGAGAAAAAGATTAAATCCGGAATAAAGTCGCGCATGAATGAAACGGAAAGCGTTTTATGTGTACTCGCTATGACCAGCGCGTTCTTGCGTGCGATATCTTTAAGTTATCGCGATCTTTTTATTTATTTATTTATTGATTTTTTTTTTTTTGACAACAGTCCAATTAAATATTGAAACC
Source organism: Apocrypta bakeri (assembly GCA_018906985.1). Classification (NCBI taxonomy): domain Eukaryota; kingdom Metazoa; phylum Arthropoda; class Insecta; order Hymenoptera; family Pteromalidae; genus Apocrypta; species Apocrypta bakeri. The sequence continues at coordinate 8,663,873 of JACCIA010000006.1, read as the reverse complement.
AATGTTGTTTTCAAGATCTGAAGTTATCAAGTTTTTACCTGTTTGAGCGTGTTCGAGAAGCCGAAAGTAACGAGGACGTTAAATTTACAACTTACAATACTCTGGACTCAATAAGAGTGAAATTTTTATAACAGTAAAATATTTTACGATACCGCGCGATAAAAGGAATCGTACGAATCGATAAAGTATTCGTGCCTTCGAAATATCATTAAAAAAATGAATCGATGCAGTCTGAATTGAGGAATCATCGGGCGTTCGCAATTTCGGAAAAAGACTCGCGATCGCGAAGTGAAACTCCCTCTAAAAAGTGAAACCACATCGTACTGCTCGTCTAATAAAAAAGCATACGGAGAAGATTCTCGAGTAAAAAAAGTGCCAATGTCCGCATGAATGAATGAATGAAAAGTCCGTGACTGTTGCAGTAACAGTATCAGAGAGAATCCCGGATCCGACCTTCGCAGCCGGCGCGTCCACTTTCTACTCTGACCCTCAACGCGTACCTCAAAGATAACCACCTTCATGTCGTTTTCGTTTAGCGTTTCGCGGTATAGCCAAGTCGGTATGTGTATGTGTGTGCACAATGTACAGTGTTCATGTGTGCGCGAGAGGATTTCGTACCGGAAGTAAGAGTGTTTTACCTTCTTATTGTCTCGAGATCGTGAGACGGAGAAAGATTTTCGCGGTGACCTTTCGATGCTGGAATGTGTTATAACTTGGCAATTAATTTAAATTGCTTGTGTTAGTTATTAATGACTGTTTTTAACATGATCGGCTGGATCAATGTAAAATTGATAGAATTTCTCAGAAAAGTACTCTACTCTCTCTTTATTATCACCGTTAACGAGGATGAAAAATTTGAATCTAGACTTTGACCATTTTCGTTTCTACGATAAAAGATGTACCACCTGTGAAGATATGTCTTTTACAGTTAAGAGGCTATCATACTAATGACCGGTATTTTGTTCCTGCGTAACTTAACTTCTCGATCCTTTTTTGGAATGTAGATCCCATACTAAAGGTAAGAGTATTTAATGGCTCATTGTTTCCATTCGTTCTATTTTCAACTAAACGTCTTAGGAGAAAGGGTATTCGCGTTATTACCGATCTTAATTTCAATGCCATTCGTTCGTGGAATTGACTCTATCCCTATCTACATGACAAAAGAATAGGAGTCGAGCGAAGAGGCATATAAATGTACTAAAATTTTAAAAAACTTTCACATAATCACTATCCCTTTCTCTCGGATTCTCGTAAAGAGAAACATTCGCTGGCTAATCTACAGATTGTTCGTGAACAAAAAATTGGACAACTTTTGTAGATCGGATCGAAATGAAAAAAATGAGGCGCAAGCATCCCGAGCACAAGCACGTACGTATACGTACGCGCGCACCTTTCTCAAATCAGGTTCAAATCGTCGTAAAAAGTAAAAGTGGCTCCTTGAGAATCAGCCTTTTCTCTCCTGCGTTCGTTCGGTTACAAGAAAAAAAGGAAGTAAATCGCCTTTAAAAAGTAAAACCTCCGGATGGGTTTCTCCGACGCGCGTACGGCCCGATACGTTGCGAAACCAGAGTAGTCGGGAAGCGCACGCAGGGAAGAATGCCAATGGCCCCGCACGTGTGCAGCTGGAAGGATGGAAGGAAAAGGATCACTGACCGACATCGACGGTGATGGTTATCACGAGGTCAATAGCTCCCCTCGATTGGCCAATCGATTTTGCGTCAATGGCTTCGTATTGCGAGGGTCATTTGATTGTAAGATGAAAGTTACGATGTTAAAAGCGAAATTCAAATAAAGCTTTTCTTTACGTATTCATATTGCTTTGACTAATTAACAATCTGGCTTTGAGAATGAACTTAGTAGAAAGCGAGTTTATAGCTAGGATTTTGAAATTTCTTTTTATTTCCGAAAGTGTCACTAGTTGTCTAGACTTTATCATTCATTTTAACGTTCATTTTAAAAGAAAGACGTGAAATTTTGCTTTTTCATCTTAAAGTAGAATAAGTTTTAACTGAAAACATAATTTTTTCTTAAGAATTTCCATAGTCGCTAATGCAAATACATAATAAAACGTACTGCGTGCTGACGTACTTGAGAAGAATATTTAATCAAGTCCGTCGACACTTTCGCCTACTACTACGCAAACAAAATTCGACAGATGGATAAGAGCTGTGATAATAATTGCCATGCAATTCTCACATTCGAATCACTAATACCTTATAAATATCGTTAGTATTTCATCGAAAATACCTTAACGTTTTCGGTTGAAATTAACTTCAGGTCAGGAATTAATACGAATAAAATGACAATATCTTGTTCTCCGTATTTCGGTCAAAGCTAAAAAACGACTAACGGATACAAGACTCTTGCATATCTGTGTAACAAATGTCCTACTCAAATTTCGGACCTCCTCACGGTTAATTACCGATCGACATCAAGACATCAGTCTTCGAAATTAAAATACAAAAAAAAAAGAAGAAATGTTCACCGATAAACCCGACAACATCAAAAGGCGCGCGATCGACCTGAAAAATCGAAGACCAACTCTCGAGTACGTATAACAGACAGACTCATACACGCAAACGCACGCATACACACAGGTACATAATTTGAAATTCAAATTTTCATCGAATATATCGTAATGTGCATGGAATGTAACGGGGCTCGCTTACAAGGCGACGCGAGCGCGACAACGAAGGGAAAAAGGAGGCGAAGATGAGGAGGAAGAAGCCGCCCGGCTCATAACTCGGCTACTGTGCCAGTGTCGCACTATTAATAGACATATGTGCGAGTTTAGTTAAGGGATCCTGGCAAACGCGCGAGTTTTTCCAACACTTCATTTACCTATGGCAATACAGTTGGTAATTGATTTTCACTTATTTCTTTTTCTTTTGAACTGCTACATCTGCTGGAAAAGGCTTCAATCGTCATTTAATCCGTAATCATAAATTATCCGAATTACGGTACCAGAACGATTGAAGATACAACGGCAATAAGGTGTTGTATGTCGGAAGGGATTGAAGAGGTAGTCCGCTCTTCGTTCTGGAATTTCTCAATTCGGTAGAAAATTTCCAGGACACGTGCATAAGTTTAACAGCGGTATTCATGATTTTTGGACATCGTCTTCATTTAAATCGAACCAATTTTTTCCTTTTTTTTCATAAATTATGATAAATTCATATTTTATTCGTTCAATTATAATAATCATTACAATACCAGAAATTAAAAAAATAAAAAACAGCTCTCATAAGTCTGCATTTGCATTATCAAGGTATAAAATTATAAATGTACTGACATATCTTTGCAATGAGTCATATCTCAGCAAAATATTGAAAGAATTTTGTACTTGACCATTCCACTGTCGTTCATACGTTTTCAGCAATTTATTCATAACGGTTCTTCAATTTTCGACAGTCAACATTCTTAATCGTTAAGAGATATTTTTTATGCTAAAATTTTCTTCGACCTATTCAGATATCCATTGATTTTGCTGATTTTAATGATTATCGAGCATAAGTGATAGTTTAAGCAAAATTATTCGAATACAATTTGAATACTAACCAAAACGTTAACCAATTTATAAAAATCTTGTTTATTTACAACAAAAGCAATTTCCGCGTGATGCCATTGGAAGCATATTTAAAACTGCTTAGGGCGAAATGTGAAAGAACCCACGAGAAAAAGAATAAAACAGAGATGAGATATGAAATGATCAAAGTAGAAAATAAATAACGTCAAGACATATCTTTCTTCCAACGGCAACGACAATTTGTTCCCGGGGGAATATATCTACGCGGCACATCTCAGAAGTCAGTTTTGAAAATGCGCTACATGAACTCCCGGGCAGTCGACGATCCGCGTGCGCGGAAGCACCACCGTCGTCTGCGCGCGAGCAAAGCCAACTCGACGCGTTTTATGGTATTCGAATCGTAAAAAAGGTAGCGCCGTGCGGAATGTAGGTCAGTGGGTCTCGGTCTCTCTCTCCTCTCTCGCGGGACTTTTTTCTTCTCTTTCTCTTTCTCCGCTAGTGGGGCTTCCCACCGCTACCGGTGACTGCCAGTACCCCCACTCTACCACGGAGCCTTGAGGGGACCATTGCCTCGAGGAGTGGGGGAACGGCGCACCGCGAAATACCGCTACCGGTGCTTTATCGCTTCCGAGCTCTCGCCGGAGACGGACGCATAGAGCGTTGATCTCTGCCCGAGACCTTGGCAGAAGTCAAGGCTTCGCGTGTTTGCTTTGAACTCTGTTGATTCATAGTATGTGCTACAACTAGTAAACGCTTTACTTCTGTAGCAAGGGAATTTTTCAAATGTTCAAATCTTCGACTTTGGAAATAAACTTATTTCCTATATATACCGTTCGATCCTCTTTTTCAACACGAGGTCGTTATCTGCATATATCGTAACTACGCTGAATAACGTTCAAATTTTATATTAAAAATAATTGAGTTTTATTATTATTAAGTGAAAAACCAACACAGCTAATTATCACGGTACTTTATTCATAAATTCTCGGATTCAATGGAAAATTAGGTTGATTGGCTGTATGAAATGTTATTAATAGGAATATTTACGATCCACTGTGCGAGAATATAATCCCAGAATCTAAGTGTGTGTATTAGACGAAGAATTTAAAAGAGAGAGAAGGAGATAGAGAGAAAGAGAGAGAGAGATAAAGATGCGTGTTTGCTCGCTCGTTCACTGAGACGTAAAAAAAGCGTGTTTGCATCAGATCGCTTGGCACACTTTCTTCTGCCAGTCTATCCGTTCCTCTTTCACGCCTTTGGATCCGGCGAGTTAAACAACTCGCATAGATGCCTTTACGGTCATCGTATCTGCTATCTTTGCAATCAGTTACTTTTCAACTTTCGGTAAATTTAATCAAATCTGAAATTCTATTTCTAGTACTGTTCTGTAAAAACTCATTTTAATATTATCTCGTGGCCATCGTTTAAAAGAAAAACGTTGACTTGTTTAGGATATACGTCATATATTTCATACATCGTTTATTTTGAAAGATAGTCCAAATTGAACTGCCATTCAAATGTACAATTTCCATTATTTTTGTACATTTACATAAGTGTCCAATTTTATTATTGTGAATAATAAATGAATAAATGATTTACGCAAGTTTTAGTAACTTTTCCTTTATTTAGAACAAAAACTAGTTAAGAATAACAATAATAGTATATACGATTAAATAAATTATTAAACACGAATAAATAGATCACGTTTGTACTTTATTACATCTCGTGCTTTTACTAAGTGGAATCGGAAATATAAAATCTGAAACGTACGTAAGTCAGTCGATGTATGCGTACGGTCAACAGTCAGTCAAACAAAGTATATTACACTCGTAAACTTAAAAAATTTCACTCTGTCAACGTGCAGGACTTTCGATGCTTCTTGATTTTTGAAGTAGCGCCTCACTTTCCATTTTTTTGTCTGTTTGTCACTGTCGCAGTTACTGTTAGTCCGTCTCACTGCAAAATTTTTCTGTCACTGTCACTTTCGTTAGTCATTTATTCCGGCACTCGATCAATTTACCTGCGCGATTTCCATTGTACATTCATTCTAATTCCACAATTATTATTATAAAAAAATCTTTGGACTCGTTACAGAGTAATAGATACAATGATTTGTCTTGTAAGTCATTTCAGTCCTATCCTGTCTTCAGGAGAACTTCCAATATTTGTACTTTTATTCGTTGTCTCTCGTGGCCCGTTTAAAGTCATCAGTTCAGTCGATTGCAGAGAAGTACATCGTAATTGTCAAATCAGTCTTTTCAGTAGAGTCAATTCAACAATCGTCCTACTTTATCAATTACAAAACTGATAAATGCTATTGTTGTGAAAAAAGAAATACAAAAGCTAACAAAAAGTAAAATTCAACAAAAACAACTTTTCTCGATTTGTCCTGAAAAGTGCTTGAAAATAGAAATACAACAGTCGATAAGGTAGGAATCATGTTGACTAACGCAATTTCTGCATTTCGATCGGTAAGTTGAAGTATCCTCGGTACGGTTGATTCTTGAATTCGTCGTGTTTATTACCGAGGCTCCTACGTCGCCGGTGATGATTGACCTCCTGAGCGTACACAACGTGGTGGCTGTCTTCCTCTTTATGACCGGCTAATTTTTTAGCCGCTACTATGAGAGACAGCATAAGAGCAAGGGCTGACACCATCAGAGCTTTCATGGCAAGAAGGGCCAAAGCACCAAAACCCATCGCTGCCATTGTTTTCCCTGCAGATTGAAGAACCAGAAGTTCATGCAGAAATTCATTTAAAGAATTCAAATTTGATTAACGAAACAACTGTAACAATTACTTACCCATCATCAAAGCCATCATCATAGCTCCACCATCTTTGTCTCCTTTACCTCCGCCAAATCCACCTCCACTACCGCGACCTTTAGCTGAAAATCATAAGGAATTTTTTTTTTTTATTTGGTATTTACTCAAACTCGTGTACCGCTCATTTTACGTGCACTGATTAACAGTTAAATGTACGAGGCAGGTATACCTTGATCTATCGATGATAAACTTCCCTCGATGGCATTTTCAAGATTCGCAGGTAATAAACTTGGCAACTTGATTCTTAACTCTCTATTTTCGAGAAAACTCATCACTGATGAAGTCTGTCCAGACTCCTTGAAAACTCTGCCACCTCTGTTAAAGAAAGAAGATTCTTTCGCGTCATCCTTCTCGACGAGACTAACTCCATCGAGAATTTCGAGACTTCGTTTCTTCTTTACTTCCTCCAACAACTTTTGAACAATCTTCCTGACAAGCCTGATCCCGTGACAAGACACCGATACGTTCGTCACTTCTCCTCCCTTATCTTCATTGTTGCTGTTGTTGTTGTTGTTGTTGTTGTTGTTGTTGTTGTTGTTGTTACACAAAACCGAAAAACCCTTCCACACAGTGTCGTTATTCTGACCGACGACAATCCCATCATATTCGATAAGACAAATAATCAGGAGGATGAAGAGCGATCGCGACGGCCTCATGGCGCAGCAGTGACACGAGACAGTAACAATGGAGACTTAGTGCTCGATACTCGGGTTTATATTCCGGCTGAGAATATAGGCTTGCCGAGACAAAAACGCCTGAATCGAAACGAAGGATCATCGCTCGATTTTTCGTCGACTATCTAAAGATTATAGCAAAGTGAAGTAGTAGTAGTAGTAGTTGTCAGAGTAAGAGCAATAGATATAGATAGGAAGCATTGCACAGCAAGTGCGCGTTTACAGAGCGTTACGAAGTTGGAAAGGCGACGAAGAGGTTTTTGCTTGTAGACTCCTAGATACCTACATAGAAACCATTTCGCTATTGCCCCGAGCTTCGAAGGAATAAAACGATGATCTTTTTATTCTTACCACGGTTCAGTATTAGTCGAGTTGATATCGAGAATAGAGTGCAGTTTTTCAGTCTGCACAATTTAGAACTATTAATTTTCCGAAAATCTCAATGGAATTTAGTCGAGCATGACTATTGTTTTCATTTGTTTTGTTACGGGCGTTCGAATTCTCAGCTTGTTTTTCACTCTTTATGATGCTACATTGTCTTCACCACAGGCTATTGCGTATAGCAGGTCCATTTGAATGCAGGAAGCAATTCTTGGCACAGTGCTGCGTTTAAAGGCGTTTGATTTTTACACCTCTCAGGTATTTAGTTCAGTCATAGTAGTCTATTTTCTGCTCCAGTTAGGAAAGACTGTATTTGCGTAATGAGTACCGTAACCGATAATCGTTTTCATTCAATTAGTTCAAATCCCAGAAAATCTTTAAGGACCATCTTATAAAAAATTAAGTGAATAATAAATGATTTGTCAATAATCAGTCACAGACTGGTTAAATAATAATCTACCAGATTGACGCTAATCTTTTGGTAAAAGAGGTCGATATGTTTTATCGTAGTTTCACAGACCGTAATTATCATATTGAATCCAAAGTTTTTTTTTATAGAAAGTCAGTCGTAAGAAACCTTTGAGTGTCACAATGATTCATTCAAAGTTTTATGAATCAAAAAGCCTATGAAGAATCTGTACGTCGCAGGTTCTATAGTTCTAGATAAAATTTACACAAAAGATTTCTTCTTACTAAATTTCCATGACATGACAGTTCAGTCACAAATACCCGAAACATTTCAATCTTGATCGAGTTTTTCATTCAAATATTTACGATACTGGTAGCACTGTAAGAAGCTTTTCATCTATTCATCACCGCTGACGTTTATTTTTTTTGTCTTCGTTATTCATGACCCAAATAAGTTGAGTCAGATGAGAAAACAACAACAAAAACGTTTATAAAAGAATACAATTCGTGGAAGAACAACAAAAAAAGTTCACTCAACTTTCAATTAAAAAAAATATTCAATAAATATATATCTATTGGAAGAAGATCTACCAAATATTTCCACAGTTTACAAGAAGCAATCAAGAAGCTCAAAAGCGTAGAAATCGAACGACAACGAGGTTCAGGGAGAAAAGGGCGATGCTGTGCTAAGAGAGCAAAAAAACGTCGACGACGGGTGAAAGAGAGAAGACAGCGCAGTCTGGCTCTTTTTCCAATCTAGTTCATCTCCGTGTATATATATATATACATGCCTTTCTCTTCTGTGCCACTTTGATTCGACTGCCATAACTTGTGTGTATGTACGAACTGCGTGAGGATATAACCCGAGTCAGCATGTGACACTTGGGCCATTCTTGCCAAGAAGGATCCATCGACGACGTCGACCAACTCTGAATTTCCTTCGCTCCCTTACGCAAACGTAAAAATGATTTTTTTTCCCTGCAAAAACTTCGTACAATCGTTGGGAACAGTTGACTCACACCTACCCTTTACAATTTAAATAAAGTTACTCTCTTATCAATATGGTGTTTATAATCTTTTTCCTAGAGATATTTTTTGTTATACTCTACGCTATATAATGTCTATCACCTTTAAGCATTGAGATTTTATAGTGAAAATCGTAAAAGATCCGTTACATTCTTTTGGTCGAACAAATTTACTAAAGTATGATTAAAACCTATTTTTTGAGCCCATCCGATAAAAATACAGTAGTAACAGTAGTAGTGCATCAAACGCGCCAACACGCAAAAGAAAACAATTGTTAAAAAAAGAAGTCATTGGCGACTAAAGCGAAAGTTTAGCAGTCGAATGTAAAAAGTAAAATTCGCATCGAAATCCTGTAGTAACTTTCATTTCGCTAATCTTAGATAGTGTCCAAGCGCAAAGAAAGTGTTCTTTGATCGACCTACATCCTTCCTATCGTTTAACATCGTTCAGTACCTATATACCGATCGCTCCTTCAGTTTGACCTTGAACTGTCAATTTCGGCTGTGAATTCAATTTATTCAGCAAACGCCTGCACATGTACGCGTGAGAAATCGAAAGTTCCTCTTTTCTCTTCCCTCGTCCTTTCATACGTACTTACAACGTATGGCCGTCCATCTTTGGTCGTTTCTCTTTCTCTTCGCGCTCGTGCGCGCGATTTTATCTCCCGCGATCCAATCCTTCCCCGCTGGTACTGCTATGGAGAAAGCGTTTGCGAGAAATGAGGTCACTGAGAATGCTTCCTCCGTAACGTAAGACTATACGAGATACACGTGTGTGCCTACGTATCTTGTTCGATGCGTATTTTTTTGACGGCGAATCCACATTGATTGATTGTTTTTCATATTTCATGAATAATGCGTTTTTTTTTGAGTATAATGAACGATAAAAATAATCGGTGAAAGGAATCGTTACATTTGTGTATTAGTCTTACTGTATGCGACTCGTTCTACTTAACCCGTAAATGTCTTCCTTTGACGACTCATTATAACGACTGCATTAATATCATTGTATACGACGTTGAAGTACAATTAAATTTTAATTTCTATAGTAATAATAATGATGATATTAATGAAAGTAATCAATGATCATAAATATTTATAAACAATATTTGATCCTACTAAATTTCCTCCTATAAAGAGCATTTTGCCCTATATTCAATGTGATTGTTAAATTCAACCGTATTATTATACAGAAAAGCTAAAAGGCAATCAAGTCTGTAATTTGTGCATTGCATGATGAAACAAAAAAATAGTAATGAAAAGTATAGATATAGAAGCTCGTGTTTTCAATTGAAACGCAAAACAAGGTACAACAGAAATGTCAGTCAAGTTCAAGAGAAAATCTTCAACCTTGACACGAAGCGATCCACTTCAGCGCTCTTAATCGGTCGTGGTATCCTTGAACTTGGCCGTTGTTGTCTCGTTGGTTTCCTGCATAAGATACACGATCGGTGGCGGATCTATGGTACTACTCGACAATGGTATCTCGTCCCGGTAATTTTCGACCACTTTTACTTGGCCGTGAGTGAGAGGCAGTTGTAGCTCGTCACGAATGCCTGAGTCAATTTCCGTTGCAGCTTCACCGCCAGTCGCCTCTTGTTGGTAAAGTTGCTCATCCTTGTTGTCGTAGTTTCCAAATGACCGATAGTCGTAAAAATTTGGATGAGACGAATAGCTTTTCGGTGACGGATCGTAACGGAAGTTATTTGAAACTTAAAATGTAAAATAATGGTAAGAAGCCGTTAGCAGAGAGGCAAGTTTATGTGTACGGGTAAGCTCCAGTCATGTAGAAAGTTACTATTGGGAATCTGCTTTACCGATTTTGGATGAATGCAGTTTATGAATGATGGCGTTTAAATGGACTTTAAATTTTTGTTACCTTTTGTGCATTCAATTTTTATGGCGTGCTTGGTGCATTGAATTTTTAATTATTCAAGAAACGGCATCGTCGATAAAGTAGTATGCATGAGTGACTTTGGCGCTTTATAAAATTTATCTCGCGTAACTTTACGTTCGACGTATTAATTAGAATAATGTAGTTATTTTGAAATTCGTTACCTGGATATGATCTCAATCGATGTCCATAATTAGATAATTTAATCCTTGGTCTATCTGCCGCATCAAACTTCCTCTTCGCAATGCCGTTATACTTCGTTGTGACATGAGGTTCTTTATTGGTCCAATAGCACTTGTATTTTCCTTGGCCGTCAGCACTTTTCTGTTCTTTTACCTCCGGAACCTGTCTTTTATCGTTCACCCTAGATTTCCTGTCAAACATCATCTTATAACCAGTATCTAATCCAAATCCATCGTTATAGCTATTCAGAAAAGAAGCCTTGGATGGTTCCATTTTTCCAAAAAGTGGCTCTTTATCCATCGCGTAGTGATATCGTAAACTAGCAGGTTGTACGTGCCACGGCTGGTTTGCATATTCTGCAAAAGTCTCTAGTTCCGGATGTCGAACTGTATCTTCTTGTGCCCAAAGTCCATGTTTTCCCAGAAAATTCTTCATACCGAAAAGCGTTGACACGAGCAAGTTAAGATTCGTCGACATGAAGTTCATGACACTTAGTAATGCAATTTTCGTTAGAACAATCGGTAGAAGAGCAAGAAACTTCAGACCGATCGCTGCAAGTACTGGAACCAGCACTAGCTTACCGAAAAGGAATGTTCCTAAGTTTCAACAGATGCCGATTCATTTTTGCTTATGTTGTAGAGAAGGAAACTGTGAAAGATTTTAAAAACTTACGTTTACCTGACTCGAAATCATCGTCCCTCGGTTGCAGGTCCTTTAGTGTGTCTGCGTCACCTGCACAAGTGAAGATCAGCAGGATGACGACTACTAGCCCGCTGCGAAGCCTGGGCCTCATATTCGTCAGAAGAGTAGCCTAGTGTGAACATCGGCAACAGTTTATGGTGTGAACCGTAAGAATGTACAACTCTGCTACTTATAACGTCACTAATTACTCAAGGCAGTATAACAATTTGGTGTTAGGGCGCCGTGACAAATGAATTTAAAGACCGGATACCTACGTTGTTTGCACACTGAAAAAATAACAATTTGAAGCAAAAGAAACACTTTTGAGCCAAAAAGAAGAAAACCTAAATAGCTTGAGAAAAAGATATTTTTATGAATCGATAGACGACAAATTTTCTAATATAACTTTTAAACGTATCCGACTATTCGAATTAATAAACACAATGTTCGTTTTATTTGAATCAAATTTAATTATATGGTACAGCGCATACATAACACCCTAAAAATGTCTTTTTGCTCACCCAGAAACAATTAAATATATCGAGTTGAAAGCTGTATTGTATGTTAATTGAATCTTTTTACCGCTCGTAGACTGGTGTGAATAGACGCCCACGGCCGGAGAGAAAAAGTTAATAAACATCCAATTTTTTTCCACAAAAATGCTTAATTTTGGAGTAAAAGGAACATTTCTTTACGAGCCGAAAAAATTCATTTTGATTAAAAAATCTATGATTATCATTAAAGTGTAATAAAAATTCTTTCTTTTATAGAGTGTTAGTCTTAATTATATTCCTAATTATCAACTAACTCTCTTCTTTATTGTCGAAGAATAAATATGAATGTAATTTTAGAGCAATGAATTCGTTTAATATAGGCACTCCCGTGGAACTAACAGCAGCGATTATAATTTCATAGCTCGATTTTCTTATCTGTAATGTTGAAGTTATCTATTCTTGTAAATGAAATTTTTCGTACAATCTATCCACAATCTATCTAGTAAGTATATTAATCTGATAATTAGAATAACAATTTTGCTCTGTATTTCATAATTAACTTCCAAGAGGCTAGAATTTCTAAAATAAGAACTTCCTGAAGAGGTGTAAATGTTATAGATGAATTATCATGTTCTATCGGATCGTTAGATTACAAAGTAAATGCAGCAATTATTTTTGCTCTCTATAGTGTAGGTATAGATATAAAAATTGGCAAATCTGGGCTAGTAAGCAACCGAGCAGTATACAGTACTGTTAGATTAATTGAAAGGTGAAACCTCTCGTTTGTAGGTTTTCATTGCCATATAAGTGGTGGTATCCATGATAAGCAAACACGAGAACAATGTTCGCACGCTCGCGGAAACGCGAAAGCTCGCGTGATTTCTTTTCAGACTACATAGATGGTATATAGCTGCGGGGCGGAGGCAATGAAAAAATGAGGAATAAATCGCGGTGGCAGCGGGCATCGGCCAACCCAACATGGAATTACTCTACTTATCTACTTTCTTACGCTCGAGGAACTCTGGAAAACGTTGTCGGCTCGGTTTTTCCTACCGACTGCCCAGATCATCATACTTGCCCGCCACGGCGTTAAGCCTATATATACACCACTATAGCTGTGGTAGCTCTAGCTCTAGTTTTGTAATCAAAGTCATCAGACGATTTCACGCGGTTTTTAACTCGTCGTATAAAAGCTAATAGCTTTTTCACGGATGAGCTACGTCTCTCTTTCTCTTCTGCCATATAATTTTGTCTTGATTATCGTGTTATTTCGCTTTATGGGCGTGTAAACGCATCGACGACTTGTCGCCGCCCGAGGATACGAGGATTGGCATGGGTATTGAAGCAAATGACGAGTCATCGTACTTTTGTTTTTCTGCTTTTTTTATACAAAACAATAAATATTTATTCTCACATTAGACAACAGTAACACGTTATGATACAATCGATCGCTCTCGTCAAAGAGAGATAAATAAGTTAATTATACGAATTATAAAATAAAGGCCAGAGAATTAGAGGAAAATGCGAGCCGCGCTAAAAAATAAATAAAAGTGTATCGTCCCTAGAATGATCGATGATCGATGAAATGAAATCGGTCCACAGTCAGAGGAAACCAAAAAAATGATAGTATTGTGAGAAACGATGATAGGAAGTAAACGCGTTGATAGAATTGTCCTTCAGTCCATAAAAGTATATAGTCATAGAAGTACGAGTAATAGTACGTAGTTAGTAAATAAGTAAGTAACGTCATTGGTCTCAGTCTCAGCACACGGTTCGATGCAAAACTCGGCTCGAATCGGTATTAGAAACCAAAGTAGTAAATAGAAATAAGCTTCCGGTCCAGTGTATGACCTTGATATTGGACCAGTTCTCTTGCTCCATCTCTCAATCGGCTTTTTTCTCCCGCACGCGAAAGTGTGTCGAATGCGTGCCTTCCTCTCGGTGCGCATATCTACCCAGTCCGTCCGTCCGTACGTACGTATCCGTTAACCGTTAAACGCATCGGAGAGTCTTTCTCTATCTTTCTCTCTTTCTTTTCCTCCCTCCCTCGTGCGATGACGATGAGCAGTTACTACTGTTTCGACGATAAATTAGAGCGTTTTGCGTGTGCTGCGCGTGTGTCGGTTAATATATACATGTACACCACGTTGAACACATACGTATATGGGCAAGGAAATTGCGATGGCCTACATGTGAGACATCGCCTCTCAAATCAAAGAGAGAGAGAGGACATGTACCCACTATGCATAGCTACAACGAAGGTAATATTGGTACCACCACGTCCGTATATAGTCGATTCGAGTATTACAGATTACAAAGGATGTGCGTGTGTATAAAAGCTGTACGTATACGTAACGTCGTCGTGCGTCCCGTGTGTATGTGTGTGCATTTGTGTCTGTATTCGTTTTTCTTTTGGCAAGTGAACATAGTCAACGTTACGGTCAGTCGTAATGAAATGTGCGATAACGATGACAACGATGATTTTGGATACACAAATAGTTAAGGGTTGAAAGTAAGAATAGGGTCCCTATAACTTGTGAGGGCTAGTAGATGAGGATCGACAATAAGTTAAGTTCCCGTCGCATGCACGTCGCGAATATCAAAAGCTCTCGGAGTCACGCTGATGAACGAATAATCGATTACTCCGAATGCTTGGAGTCCCATTGATCTCGATATCGGGTGAATACATCTCACTGGGGCGCGTGAGCTGCATAGGCCATCTGCTGGGCAGCCTCGGTTTGGCGTTCGTGGAAGTTCCTAGCCCAGCCACCCGAGTAATCGCCGTGTCCGTGGCTTTCGATGGTGTGGCTGGCGCTATGATGAGGATGAGCAACGACTTCGTACGTCACGTGTTTCTGCTGAGAGAACAGCTTCTTAAGACCTATGATACCGGCGAGGAGGAGAGCGATCTTGGAGAGAAGAAGGGCTTTTCCTACAAGGAGAGCTAATCCCTTGAAGGCAAGACCACCGATCAGACCGATCTTGAGGACGGCAGCTGCGAGTAGTGGACCCATGTTGTTTTTCTTACCACGACCTGCAAGGAAACATCGGTATTATAAAGGATTTGTAACCTAGATAGGTTCTCCTGTATAATTTCGAAAATGTATTTTGCTTCGTTTTTATCGCGCATATTTTTGATTTAATGAGTTCATGCAACCGGGGTATGCAAATTAGCACTAAGAGTGACAAAGAGGCGCTGTTGCGACGATCTTATCAGACGCAATTTGGACTCGCGCTAAATCTTTGGAATAACGGGAGCTCATGCGTTTACAACTTCTATTTTCTCGAAGAAAGTATCACTAAGAGAAAAGAAGTAAAAAAATTCTTCATTCCCGGTTTGGTGTTATTTTTTTAAAGCAGTGCTAAAGTCACGATCAAGTTCAAGGTCGTTACGTCGTAAAAAGTCGTTCGTTACGTAAATAATGACGGAATCTCATTGAGAACGTAAGAACGAGTCGTGACGATGGTTCGTAAAAAACACCTGTTAATCAATCCCATGTAACAGATATGTAGGTAGATGGGTGAAGGACAAACCGTTAATTTCTCGGGCGTCAGTGTCGTGAAAGCTCTACATTACGCGAAACCAGTTTTGATTCTCGTTTGAATCGAAGACTGAAGATTTAATGACCGAAAGAGGTACAGATTCTTGTAATTGTGATGCGATATTATGTCATAAGATTCCTTTGTGTTATAGAGATTTAAAAAATGGACTTTTGGCAATTACCATCCTGAACGGCGTTCTCCGAGCGTTCGATGGAGAGACCCAAGTTAAGCGATCCAGTTTCATCTTCTTTAGCGGAAACAACAACGTCATCTTCGGGAAGGAACCTCCACTTGATGCTGCGTGATTTGACAAAAGCGTAAACCTTGCTAGCGATGAGATCGAAGATTTCGGATTCTTCGTCCTGACCACCAGCACGTCCGGATGATTGGAAGCTTACAACCTCCTCCGTGGCCTGGACAGTCTTGCGGATCTCAATGTCATCGGTAAGCTCAATCGAGGCCTTTTTCAGAAGCTTGTTCATGTAGGTAACCATCTTAAGGAAGACACAGCTTGACAAGTCATTCTGCGAGCACCTCAGGTTCAACTTGCGAAGAACATCCTCCTCATACTTGTTACGATCGGTCATTGTCGTTGCCGATTGCTGTTCAATCACGCTAATCTTGTCTAGCTTCTCAACTGGGCTGGACCAACCGAGGCCCACCAGAGACAGAACGGTAAGTGCGATTATGGCCTTCATTTTTGCGCTGGAAATGGAAAAGTTAATTCGTTCATTTGTTGTCTATTCGTATAATTTTCTATAATTATAAAAAAGAATCCGCGTTGTTATATATATATATTGGAAAGCAATCATTGTAAAATTGTTATGAGCCCAGCTAATTACAGCTATGCTGCGCGTGATTATTGGTTCTCGCTTTTATAATAACGGTCTCAGTCGATCGCTTTTCTCCTTTAATACGCGCGTGTTACGCACTATAAATTCCACGACCCAGAATACCAGTTGAACGCTAGTATCAATTTCTACTGAATAAACCGTTTTTTTAAATAAAGATGAAAAATTCCGTTAAAGCTCGCGGTAGTGTTAAAAAAAAATTAAATGTGTAACGGAATCCTTAAACGGTCGAGTACTTGGTAATGTGAATACATGAAATTACATACGCGTTTAACCGTGTCACGGGTGATTGTGTTACTGTGTATAAAACGCTCCTAAAAACTATTTTTTAGCAACTATCATAATCTATATTAGGATTCGCATACATAGAATCGTAGCATACAATGCGTAACCGATTAGCGCGATGTAAAGATAAGCTACGGTACAAAAGCTTGTAATTTAAACGTCGATTGTTATAGGAAACGCGGAAGCAAAACAAGAGTTAAAGTCGATGGAAAATCGTTTCTAGGCAATGGCACTTCATACAGAAGTTATTTTATTATCGTACACCATTTCTTTACTGAAGTAAAACGTAATTGACCAATATTATACTATTTTACCAAAGACTTTAATTCAGTTTCTTTTTAAATGTAAACTTTGTAAAACAACCGTAATGCACCATCAGAAGAAGTAATGTATTATATACGTAACTACAGACTACTAAACTATCAATTCACAAATCTAGTTCTATTGAAAATTAACAATACAATATTTACACTCGAATAATTATTCAGAATCGTTACTCAATTATGAAAACACCATAAAAATAAACACTAATCCCTCGTTTCACTAGTCGATATCAAGCCGCACAGTTTAAAAACAACAGAATGAAAAAGCTCACCAGGCAGTGATTAGTCAAGTGCTCCTGATTGGAAAACCCTCTTGTGCAATCTATTCTTCCTCACTCTTCTCTCAACCTGCGTAACGCGCGCGGAGGAGGCCCTATTATCCACAATATGCGTGAGCAAGCGAAGTAAGCGACGCTTCTGAGGCGCCTCTCTAGCCCCAGCCACTTTATATACGTAGATCTCGCTCGGGAGATTAAAGGGGCCTCTCGCGGCACGCGTTCCTTCGGCCCAAGGGAGTGGGGAGAGAGCCGGTAGGCCCAAAGTACTACGGGTGGGGCGAAGCCGTCGCGTGGGACGGCACAGGAGAAAGAAGGAAGGAAGGCCGGAGAAAGAGAGAGAGAGAATGGATCCGCATGTTTGTGTATGTGTGTGTATATGTTGTGTTCTACACGAGGACGATCGAAATCCTGTAGGCGCGGCGCTATGTTTGCGACTCTCTGTTATTGCTAGCTAAGTCTACCGAACAAACTTTGGTTGGCGAAACTTTCAAGCAGTTCAAAGTCATGGTCATCTTTTATAGTTATATTAGTTTCAGAGTGATGATGTGCAGTTGCATTGTTAACCCATTGGGTCATGTCTCAATAATGCTTAGAAAATGCGAGGACCATAAATTGTTTGCTTATTATAGAAAACAACGGAAGTTAGATTTATCGACTGTTTTGTCATTTAATAAGTCTCTTGTACGTGAGCTTAAATATGCGTTTCGGATTATTGACTTTGATTTAAAGCTGAATGTTCAAAAGTATATTTCAATGCAAATTTTTTGTTCCCTTGTTTACCGCGCGATAATTCTTGCATAAAATGTATAATACACAGTGTAAGAAAATCCAACTCATTATTTATCGATGATGGATGCAGTACCAACAGAAACTCTTAAGCGTTTTTAGACATTGTTCATGGTTGAGTAAGCGAACAATGAAAAACGATTGCAGACCTGTCATTACAAACAAATCTATACTATACTAGTTATTTACCAAATTATAGTATATTTGCAGATTTCTGAGTCATCACGAGTACGGATAAAGGTAGTGTATTTTATTTTCACAAGTTTAACAATTATCTAATAAATTTTATTTCACATTTATATTCCTACGTATATCAATGAATAAGGTAGGGAATAATTGCATATTCTCTCATCAAATCAACCAAACAAGTGCAAGCTCAATTTCATGACCCGCAATTCTCGCTCTACCAAAGCGTGAACACCAACGATACCACTTGTCTGGAAAAAATCAATTCTGCAAATCACAGCCGGTGGGCAAATCACGACCATCATCATCTCCTGTGCATAAAGATACCTCTTAAAGTGTGGGTCACTGTGTCTCTCTCGAGTTTGTTCTTTTTCTTAACAACTATTGATCTCATACACAGAGTTATACATTCGTAAGACTAGGTGAAACTCTTACCGCGTAAGATTCGAACGATAAGAGAAACAAATTATTAGTCCAAAGAAGATCAGGCATAGAGATGATCGATCATACCCGAGAGTTTTCATGTGTATTATAACCGAGTCATCGGAGTTCATGATTAATCTTGCATTGAGAGTTGAGTCGGTATAATCGAGTTATCGCCAACGAAGATCATGACTTGAATATTTGAGACGCGTACCAATTTCCTGGATTAAATTCAGAGAACAAGAATTAGCTAAGCTTTATTTTGAATGCGTTGATTTACTTTGAACCATAATGCGATAGGTCTTGTTATCAATCGGATTGAACAGTCACAAATCTAGTTTACAATTTAAATAAATAACGAATTTCTCTTTTCTGTAATAATTTTTTCGTTTGCGTGAGTAATCGCGACCTACAAAAAGAATTTATTGTGCCATCGAATACAAATTTTATTTCCAACGAAAAAAGGCTCTTATTAATTCAGATTATTATCATGACAATGCAAAATTAAACAAACGAATATTCAAAGCTCCAAAACGCGCTGCAGAATTGTCTCAGTAAGTAGGACCTGTGATTTTTTTTTTCATTATTCTTTTTCATTCGACCACGCGAAACCCATAGATACATCTTTGTTATTCGCAGCACGTAATAAAGAGACGCCTTGACGATCTTGATAAAAGAAAACGTCGTTGATGTATTCAAATTAATAGAATCGTTAATACACTGACTTGAGATTTTATACTCGTGACTCTGGACATTTATGATTTGTCAATGATTAATTATCATACGTCAAAATAATTTCCCATGTAAATCAGCAATTAGAAAAGGAAAATGAAATTCGCTTTGGGTTCACGAAGTGTAATAGTAATGATATACAATAAATCTAGTGTGAGAAAATCAAATGTGGATCAGTACTGAATACCGATGAAAATATATTCATCATGCTTGTAATGCTATCTGATTATAAAATTCAGTTGCTCGAGTGCATATAACGTAATTAGAGTCGTCCCGTTAATCACGACTTTTATATGAAAAGCAGTTTTTAGAGATCAGATGCCATTGTATCATACTAGAAAGCAATGCATTGTCTAGAATATTGATAATTAAATTAGAAATGTTTTCAGAATTTCAGTCCCAAGTCACATCCTATAAACTTCATTAGATTTACAGTTGGATTGAGAATAGGAAAAAAATTTCAAGAAATTAGAAATGAAAATTAATTACATTTGTACATTCAATGTAGCTTAGACGCGAAGTTTTATTGCTTTAAGTAGTGAAATCACGGCGTCGATAAATAATTTCGGTAAAGCATATTTGACGTCTAATATCCAATAAGGTCATTGTGACACGAGTAAAATGCTATTATACGCTTCCTTTAACTTATTTGCATATATATCTAATGAATATCGTGCGTTAATCCTATTTCGTATTAGTATATATATGTGTTCTAAATTGTAGTCGAGTCCTCATTACGAAAAAAAACTATCCAAGCTACATGCAAATTCCTCAACTCACTGAATAGAAACTCTTTCACTTACGTATATGGAGGATTAACCTTGTTTTTCGAGCATATATGCATTTCCTTCGCGCCAATGACTGGTGCTTCGTTAACGTAAGACTACACTCATTATGCGCATTAGCTTGTGTACGACGCGATAAAAATGCCGAAAAGCCAATAAACTTACATCGCTCGAATTCAAGTGCTTGGATATTATTACGAACGCATACTCGTTCCCATAATGATACGACTGCTATAACAATACTTTGATTATAATGACATCATCGTGTACATTCCATTACAGACTCGGTCTATAATCAGTAAACTTTCCTTGTATTCTGTAAGAGTGACGATAATGATAATAATTCATCGAAACGGCTCGAGTCATCGAAGAAGAAGAGTAAATCGAGCGTTTACGCATTACGCACACATATATATCCGATAAAAGATTAGAAAAAGATAAAAAAGAAGAGGAGAACGAAATAAATTTAAAGAGTAGACCACATGGTCACACGGATATGCATATCGCTGCATCGAGCCGGAATCCATAGACATCCGAGAGCACACACATCGACGATACGCATAGGTGGCTGTGCGCTCTTGGACTCCTGACGCGGAGAACCGTGTCACGGAACTGGAACAGCGCGCGCCTTGTATGACGTACGATTTACCTCCCCCGGATGCGTTTTTCGCGCTCCTGTCTCGGGCAGGGATTTCGATCTCGCTTTCGTTTTCGGACGAAGCGCGCCAGAGGAAAGCTGGCTTTCAAATTATTCGCTCAAATTATCCGTCGACTACACCGCTCTGTACTTTCCGTGCGGTATCTTTGTATATGTATTATACGAATGTTATATAAGATTTGTATACATAAGTAACAATCGATTTAACGCTTCAATTTGTCCAAATGAATGAAAGATTGGGTTTTCTTTCAATGTACACCGTCTTCTTGACTGTAACAAATTACACGTTTACTAAATTGTTTTCACCAATAATATAGTTTATACGCGTTGTAGGTAACTGAACGACATGCATAGACGATCTTGTATGGAAGGTATATATATATACATGTAGACAAAAGAAAAGTTACAAGCAAAAACGAGCGAAGAATTCGCATATTCATATAAGCGGAGCTACAAATTATAAGACACTAGCAGTAAGAGCGAAGAAAAAATGATCAGTGTGGCGGTGCATATAACCGTACTCTATCCCCAGATTCCATCCTCATGAATGAGCTGAAATCGAAGTCTGAAGAGCCAGGATAACGAGCGTATATAACACGCCGCGAGTGTACGGCGAAAAAAGAAGGCGACACTCTCAAGTTTCCTGTTTAGACCAGAGAGTTGCTGCTGCTGCTCCTTCTAGCACAAAAACAATCTCGAGAGAAAATTCCTTCCGGGCGTATGTGTATGCGTTTATACATGTATATACATGTATATACACACTTATACACACTTCCAATGTAGTCCATCGCTCGCTGCATTAGCCGAGTGCATATTAATGGCCGGTTATTAAACTCCTTGGCGGCTCACGGAGTCGTCACGGAAAACTGCGCGACATACGAGCAGCTTTTTTTTCATTCGCACGGATTGAGATTGAAGATTTTTTTTTTATTTAGATACCGACCACATAGGATGATGAGCAAATCGGACCATAGATACTTTTATATATAGGGAATTATTTCTCATTCCCCCTAATGTATGTAGATCGAAGATTATTTTACGGCTTTGGACTGGTATGCTTTTCTGGCTATATAGGTTAATTAATATTTACTATGCGCGGCTCTTTGAATATATATATATATATAAATGTGTGTGTATGTGTGTGTACTTTTAACGAATTGTCCGAGAAATTGATGGACGTATGCTGTTATTAAATTTAAATTACGACTAATTAAGCATTTTTCCTTTTTTCCACGGGTGAAGGAAACATTGTTGTAAATATTGAAAAATCGTTTGCAAAAAATGACCAACAGCCAACCGCATTCACAGACATAGCGCGTATAAGCGCGCGGGCGCGCGAGGAAAGTCGCCGTCGCACGGGTGCACAAAGCTATTATATCGCGACGTTTTTTTACTTGAGAACTTCTGTAATTCCGTTTACCGGATTCGAGGGCGACTTTCCAAGAGAGATACTTCACTGCAATAATGCCCGACATTCGTCTTCTTTCCTTCTGCGTATGCTGCAGAGAGGTATTTTCACTTTTTTTTTATCATCTAGTTTTGCAAATAGTTGGAATTATTTAATTTTCACGCTGGTCGACCACCTCTAAGTGCAACGCGTAAAATAACGTTCGATTTTTATTGACGTAATCAAACCGATGGATATAAAATACATAAACGTCTTCTTTAACGAGCCATCGATCTTGTATAACGAATGGACATAATTGTGTATCCAAAGCTATATGGTCTTAGTAATGGAAAGAAATAATTCATCAGCGATGACTTGTATATTAAAAAAAGTGCGCTAAGTGAAAAATCGATTTGTCTATCAATATACGTGTGAGAAAAGCTTCGAAATTAGAAAATCATCCGATCCCCCATCACAACGAAAAGTCAATTTTCGATCCCCCGATCGGATCCTTTGAACAGGTCAAGCGCATCGGCACAAGA
The DNA here is from genome assembly GCA_018906985.1 of Apocrypta bakeri. NCBI lineage: Eukaryota > Metazoa > Arthropoda > Insecta > Hymenoptera > Pteromalidae > Apocrypta > Apocrypta bakeri. The sequence goes on along the minus strand of JACCIA010000006.1, from coordinate 8,641,002 downwards.
AACGGTGGAGCACCGAGACTGCGGGTAATGTTTTGGCTCCTGAGGCGCGAACATTTACCGTTATACCCGAATCCCAATTTGATGCGGACCGCTGACGAAACATAGTCGGTGAATGGACCCGAACAAAAACGACGATAGAAAAAAAATGATTATACGAGCTGTTCTAATTTTAACCTTTAAGGAGCTGTGCTTATCTTCATTGTGCTTTCTCATTTCGGAAAAATATTTTGCTTTTAATACATGATACACATCGGGTGAATCATTATGTGAAACGTCATCGTCGTCTGGAAAAAATAAACAAAATTCACTTAATATGTCATATTCAAACCGTATATAGTCACATTGTTAAGAGCCATTATTGTTATTACAGAGTTTTAATAGCTAGTCGACTGTTCACGCACATCATCTGGTGATAGAATTATATAGACTGCGATTATGTAGTTAGAATTGAACTACCTCGTCGACTGCATCACACTTTGCGGTAGTTTGCTTTTAACTAAAATGAGATACATCATCTTCGCGGTTTCACAGATCCACGTGATTTATATACATCGTCGACTAAGTACAAATGATGCAGCAAGAGAAACTATTTTATTACATGAGGTTTGCATTGCTGAATAACAATATCGCTAAAAAAGTCAACGTAACAAGTCTGTACGAACGTCAGCGGTTTAATAAACGGCTGGTAGTAACTCATCTGTCGTCCCGGATAATTAGATGATTAAAGCTCTTTCTCTCAACTCATGGTCTTTTTACACACCCGCTATGTAAGCCGTGAACAAAAGTGACAAGCTCTCCTTTTCGGCGTGTAACAAGAGACGCTTCTTTATTGGCTACGATTAACGTTTCTGAGATCATAAGGAGGTTACGCTTCTATGCATGCGTACAAAGGAAAATGTTTATTTCAGCCCATTAACGCATGGGTTAGCTATTATCAGGATGTATGCATACGCATGTTACTGCAATAGTATACAGAGTTCGCTGATATAGGGATATTAACACTTATAGTTACGAGCTATGGATTTCGAGATGCTCAATTGCTGTTGGGAAGAAACTTTAGTAAAAAGTATCGTTTCTTTATGGATCTTCAAAAGAGGTAATTAATTGTTAACGGTTCATTAGCCGGAATTCGAACGATAAACAACTGATATTAACCGCTAACGTTTCCTTAACAGCTTCGCGCTCTTTTTGCAACGAATTCGAGTATATAATACAACCGCCACTGGATAACCGGTACACTCGACAATCCATTATTTTATAATCTGGATGATATAACAATCAGTGATTGTTATGGTTACATTGTGTTCCGAAACCACAACAATGTCGCGTTTAATACAATAATTATAGTCGCGTTACACGACTTGACCGCAGTAATTCGCGCAGTAGCTATCGAAACTACACCGCTCGAACACACAGCACGCTAAAGTCACTGACAACTGATTATATATATATATATATATATATATATATATATTTGTAAGTCTTTTTTATATATACTTATGGGGTATGTGCAGTTACAGTAGTGCGTTTCCCGCTGTAAGCTGATGCCTCCTCGGCGATTTTTATTTTTTTGCATAACGACCAAACGCTCATTTTCTGCCGTTAAGGTGTCGGCTAATTGTAAAAACAGTTATATAGTTCATGCCGAGAGAAAAGTGATATAATTGTTTTCTGCGGTTGTTTTTTTTTCCGCCTGTTGCTTCCCGGAGAAAGATGGCGTGTGTATGTTTGTATCGTTGATTGTTTCGCTAAAAATAAAAGTAGTGCAGATCGATATTGTGCGAAAGTACTTTGTTTTTGCGAGTCTTTTTTATATTCGTTGAAAAAAAGTAATAATAATAACAATAGACGCTTGATACGACCTAGATTAGCTAGGTGTTACTTATTGTGCGTTAGACCGAGATATATATGCATAAGGAATTCGGGTTAGAAAGTTTTGGTTACTTCGACTTTTTCGATTAAAATGTAAAAAAAAAACGATTGTTAAGATCAAAACTGAAGTTTTACGGTAATGTTTCGTACAGTCGCACACTAAACGCGCGAAGATAAAACTAAGAGAAATGTCTCCTTTTGTCTGCAGAGCACTGCGCATAGAATCGCTTCGAAATCTCTTTGAAGTTTTCTTCAAAATCGTATTAAAATGTAGAGTTTGAAGAAAAACCACCCCCACTCGTGTAGCTCACATCCTCGAGCGCGTACGCGCGCTTCCGGTCTCAGGAAAGAGGCCACTTGGTCACCGGGTCCATTCCGGGCGCGATTCCCAGGACCGCGAGTGAGAACTCGCGCTCTCGCTCTGACCGGTTCACGCACATTCGAGCGTGTGCAGTCGAGAAAACGATCGAGTAAAGCAGCAACAGCAGCGCCTCTTACTCCGACAGAGTATGTGTGTATATACGTGTTGTTGAGAAACGAGTTGCGGGAGATGCATCAGGTGCCGACTCGATCCTCCTGCTACTTGTAGCTATTGCTTCTTTTCGCATTCCGTTCGTTTAGGCGAGAGCACTTTCTTGAAAGCTTCGTGTAAGTATTGTTCGTTTGACAAGAAATTTCGATATTTTTATAGAATTCCGTCGGTACTTTGAATACACGGATGTTGTACGCATATAAAACGCACATATATCGCGTGGTCGCAAATATATCGAGAGATACGCTATATAATGCAGGGAAAAAGTACCGTAACGTCGGATAGGTGTGTTTACGTTCGAGTCGGCTTTGAAAAAAAAAATTACTTAATCTATTCGAAAAGTGACCGTACGTTGATGTGCGGCCGATCCATCGATAGCTGTTGTGACGGATGTGAAATAAAGAGATACCGAAAGAAAGAGAGAAAATGACTCGATTGGAACGAAAAGGAAGACGGATGCATTCGAGGAGATATACTTACGCGGTGGCTACTGCGAGTTTTCTTGTACCCGTCGACCGTGACCTCGATTTGAGCGCTGCTATACTCTATGAGTCCGAAAATCTCCGAGTATTTCAATGTGTAATGTATATACTAGCTACACTTCCTCGGATTTTCTTTATCGGTCAATTACGTTTTTTCCGATTCTTCTAAAATGCCAGTGAGTTTAAATATCCTTATTAAGTTAAACATTATTACATACACTTATCGGTTCTTCCGCAGACTTATGGAATAATATTATCCACTCGATATTCGATTATTATATCTCGCGAATTGGCAGTTAAATTTTTTTCCTTCCGTTGGAAAAAAATTCCGTTAGCTTTCTAACCCATTGTTTATTATTTGATTGCATCTTCAAACTCGTTATTGTATATTATCTTATTGACTGATGATAAACTTTGTATGATTTGCTCAGTGTGAATGTTCGAACGTTTATTCTCACTCCATTATCCTACTGGCAATACCTATACTTTCATTCAAATGCATTAAGCGAAACTTTCCACTTCAATTATCTCGTAGGCGTTATTTGTTTATTTACGTAAATTAACGTTAATAGCTGCTGCTTTTTGTCGAGATGAAAAATTAAATATGCTAATCATTTACCAGGATATACGATATTGCGGGATCTACGTTATTCTTTTAGAACGAGAAGGGTCACGAGGTTGGACTGCATTTACTTTCTCTCAAAACGTACGACAAGTAGGTTCAAAAATGGAAAAACCTGTTCGTGTACCTTGACTAGATATTTTTTTTATTTTCTTATCAACGTGTATATACAGGACTGGGGATGTAACTAGGAGAACTTTATGTGAAAGCTGGCTTAGTAGCGACAAAAAATACACTCTAATCTATTTGATTTTTTCAATTTGTTCCCACAATGATAGATGATTACGAGCAATTTGTGATAATTGACGATGGGATCGGCTATAGATCCAATCGATTTCTGTCGTAGTTTTTACGATTGACATGAATTTTCTCTACTATCCTCAAACTACTCGAACGTCGCTTGTGATTCACAGCACTTTGCATATTCATGATTAAGATATTATAAAACGCATGCAAAAGTATATAAAGTGTCTTTACAAGAAGATGAACGATTTTATTAGGACATGTAGGCAAAAGCTATAAAAATGAACATAATTGAATACTATAATTCTGCAGTTACGACTGAAGTAACAAACATTTTTCCCATAAAACACGGACAAAGTGTGCAAATCAGGTGCAGTAGCGGATAAACATGTAAATTTAAAATATACTTTCACAGTAGCTGGCAAATGAAAAAATTAACGCGTGATATTACGCGGCTCGTGACTTTCACTCTGAACAAAATACAAGAGAGAAGCTCGCGAGTCAAGTAATTCATTCAATCGCATTCGTAACTTGTTCGAGTACTTTTTACTTCGTATCATCCGATTATTCAATCAAGCGCAGAGATCGCATCTTCCATCTAAAAAGAATCATCCGAATAGCCATCGAGATCGAGAAACGAAACGAGTGATTTCTCTATCGGAGTCTCTCCGTCGTCCCGAAATTGATTACCATGGTTATTACACTCACTACGCACGAACAGATCATTCCGTACAATCTACTTTTTCCCTTCGAAAGCCGTTGAAAAAAAAAACTCTGAAGAATAAAGGAAAAAACTGAAAGAAAATCGTGTTATAGCGATCGATCCCGGTACTTTTGATTTCTACACAGGCACGTTCATCCGTGAAAAAAAAAGTCCCACAAGTCAGACGGAACGGAATCCCCCACTCTTGTCTCCGTCGATAATTTCACCCGCGCGCTACGAGCGAAACAAAAGCAGTGTATATATACACCGCTCGATTTGTTTATCTCCGGCGCGTGACCTCGATACGCGGCGAAACTATATACGCCTTTTGCTGTATATACTGACTCGCGATATTAATCCGGAGCATTGCAACCGACGCCGCGAGAATTAGACGGTGGAGATCTTTATCCAGGGCAAATTCTGCTTCGCGAATAATATTCGCGAGAAAGTGGCCTCCTCCATGTGTCGGAATTGAAGAAAAAAGAAGAAAATGCAAGAAATATGTTGTGCACTAACCTGATAAGGTTGTAATGCCTGTGATCGTGATCGTGAACGGTTTGCCTGTGCCCGCTGTGCTTCTCGTACTCTCGAATTTTCCGATATGGAGAATATCTCATTTGCGAGAAATTCACGGCTATCCATGCTTTCCAACCGAGTACGAGTTTATCGAATGCGCGTTATAACGTTTAATAATACAATGTTTAATAAAACCATACAAGAGTTTCTGAGTATTCGTATTTCTAGAATAGCAAATCTCCGACTAATTTTTATTTATTGAATTTCTAGTTAGAGCTTTAAAAGGTCGTAATGATTACGCACTGAACGGAAGAATACCACCGTAAAAGTACATGACTTTCTAACATACATTATGGAATGCACAAAACTTAAACCACATCTTGTATGCAAATGCAGACTCAATTTCTCTTTGAACTTAAAATACTTAAGTGCATCAATGCGATTTTCTAAACAAATAAAGAATAATGAAAAATATCTCGCGGATGTTTCATTGCATCGGACATTTCGTAAAAATACCCCCACGTGTGCGAAAAGTCATGAGTCGTAGGTAGCATGCATTTAGAACTGTCTCATTACGCGAGACGTAGTTCATTTTGATTTCAACGCTCATTATTATATATACGATAAGACTATCGTAATCAATTAATCATCCGATTATCGTGTGTAAAAAGAGTCTGTTCAATTAAAAAATGCTTGATGTGATTCGAATTACTCCGTTTATCATACTCATAACAATGAGTATAAACTGGATACAAAGCGGCGTGTATAGGAGTAGAATCAAAGAATACTAAAAATGTTCGACAGTATTAAATTTTTCATAATCGTATACACTCTTTTATTATTTATGGTTAACGGTAAGCAAGTATCAATAAGAAATTTCTTTTTATTTTCTCGAAGCCATTATAACTCTAAAGTAACAATTTTACGTTACTATGATGTACGCATTATCTTCGATATATCCAAAAAATACTTACATTCAGTACACAGCATCGGTACGCGTACAGCGTTCTAATATTCGTTTTATTGCTATACTCGATTGATTTTATATCGTTGCATTACTCGTATTTTAACGTTAATGATTTACTTATAAAATGTTATTCCATATTTATTTGCAGTCGTGAAATCCCGCGAGGAATGCGACGACGATGAGAAACAGCTCTGTGGAACGTACTCGATAATGTGCAAAACTCCAGAATATATGATAGGATGTTTTATGAGTAATTACCGTGCATTATGCGTATGTATTGAAAATCCATATTTTAGCGAAACATTCGCTCGTACTGCGAAGAGAACGAAACTCCGGATAAGTTATGGAACGATATTTATACAATAAAACTCGAGCATAATGTATTTCAAATAAACGTACATTTATAATTGAATAATGTCATCTGAAATAAGTGAATTATAGATATCCGAGCTCCTCTCCAATGTAGGTGACGTTTGATTGACTCGTAAAGATTTTTTATATTTGGATAAGGGCGTCTACAACGAAACTACATTCCGGTGACTTTCTTACCGTTAGAATGAATATAAATAACTACTGTTTGATTTTGATATTATTTATATATATATATAGTTAAGTGTAAACTTGATGGCATACGTATATATATGTTTCCTTGTTCATACGTAGCTTGTTAGTGCTTGGTATTTGCTTTGAAACCTGAATGTTAAGTCACTAAATTTAAATCGATTTGGTCACTTTTGGCTTGGATTTATTAACGTCCGTAACTAACGCATTGCTTCGTTTATAGGCGCGTTCGTGTAACTGTATACATCTTTTGCCTATTTTCAGTCCGTAACGGATGAAATGCGAAAAACACCGAGCGCATACCGCATAATATAAACGAGTCTTCGCAGTTGACAAACCGAAGAAGGCATAAATAATTCTGAAAATCAGGGGAAAAAAAGTAAAAAAAAAAAGGTATCCACGCCCATGACACAGATATCCCCTTGGAACAATGCGCGCGACCTTATTCGAAATTCAAAGTACCCGCGGCCAAAGCCTCCTGTGCGCGCGCGCATGGCTATAAAATCAATCTCCTCTATAACTCCTCAAATGATCCATGCAAAAGGTGTAACGAGAGTGCACGATACTTCCCTACAGCCTCTCTCTCTCTCTCTCTCTCTCTCTCTCTCTCTCTGAGAAAGTCGCTAGAGCCCAACACTTTTATTGCTTGCTCGCGAAAACGTCGCCCACCGCGCCACGCGATATATGTGCACTATGCAGTACCTGAGAGAAACCTGATCTCCCGACCGACTTATCTACGCGCGGTTTGACTTTCGAAGGTCTATACACACGCGTATAAAGCAGAGCCGCGATGAAAAGGATAATTGCCGACGATTCTTTATGCTTTTCGGCTTTTCGACTCAGACGTTTTTACACCTCGATTATGTCGACGTGCCGGAGCATGCTCGTAAACGTCGATCGGGGTTTACTGATGCGACGGTATATATATGTTTGTGTGTGTGTGTGCACACAGAGATAGATGCGCACACATACATAAGCCACGACAGAGAAGCTTGAGAAAAATCTTCTCTATCTTTTTTATGGGGCTGCATATTTATTTTCGTGAGTTATGCGCTCTCTTGTAGGAGTGAATACTGGCCTTTCTAGCTTGTCGTCGCTCAGTCTTTCGAGCCTTATTCAGAATATTTCTACTGGTCTACGTGAATGTGTGGAATGCTTTTAATTGTAGGTATGTACATTTTTAATGCTTATAGCGCGATACCGGTTTTAATCATAACTTTAGTATTATTCATTTTAAACACGCGGAATCATAAACATCTTCTCTATTCGTCTTTGGCATCTTTTTAGAAAATCATTTACAACAGAAATAATAAAATGTCATTCATTGAAATCGTACATTCGGAATATCTACTTTGGTAGCAAATCCGTTATTTTTATGAATATGAACAACAAAAGAACAAATAATATTTTTATTCCTATTCGCTATTCTATTATTTGCCATGAAAATGCACCGTAAATTTGCAAATTTCTATGTACAATCGTGGACAATTTTACGGCGAAATTTTTACTAGTGTTTGGCTGGGGTAAATATTTTAAAATAGTCAGGATCTATGTAAATATTTGGTTTTCATACAGTAATCGATTTCAATGTCTTTATTACAATAAAATTTTTATTATTTTACACATGATTTGCAATATAAAAGAGTATGAAAAAGCTAAGACTATATATAGTGTAGCCATACATACGTTCCTAAAAATAATTCATATTAGAAAATAATAGTTTTCAATTTTTAAAATATGGCGATGTACAATAAATAAATAAAATTATGGCATGATTTTAGTAAGATTTTACACTGTAATAATCCACCCTACACATAATTATTGCGTCTTGTGGGTTATATAAAATTATCGACGAACATACGTCTGAATCTAAATATATCATTTGGAAATTTTCAGATCTTTAGACTACGCAGCTTTAAATTTGCACAGGAAAAGAATTTTTTGCAATCATAAGTTCCTAATCTAAGTAATACTTGACAATAAGTAAACAGTCGAAATTATTTTTTAAATTAATAACAATCCGCGCAATGGAACACGTGTTTCTGTAGATTTTTTCAATGCTCTGAGTAATACTAGTATTTTCACCTCAAAATTATACGAGTCGTACACACTAGTGTATCGTCAGTGTTCTTATCAATGTCTTATATTTATAGCGTCCATTTAATCTAGAATACAGTTGAATAATTATCATTTTATTGATAATTCACATAAAAAGTAAAAAAAAAACTATTAATTTCAGCGAATCAAGTAACATTTCACACTGAATATAGAATATTTTGAACAACTCAAAGTCAATCAAAAATCCCTTCAACATCAAACATTATCTCAAAAAACCGAACTAAGCTTTGGCTCAAACGAAGTAATAAGAAAAATCCAGCCTACTTCTTCTTGTAGTCCCGATAGCCTTGATAAGCTAGTTCTTGACCAAAATGAACGTTATCACCAGCATTACTTTGGTCATAATAAGTAGGTGACGAATGCGAACCTTGTTGTTCCCCGTGAAATCCGTGATTTTCTTTGTAGTGGCCACCTGGAAAACCGACCCCACTGGCTGAATAAACTGGTGGCGTATAGCTCTGAGTAAGGGGTCTGCAGAGCTTGAAGAAACCAATAAGACCAGGAATAACGATTGCGATAAAGCCAAGAAACTTCTTGAAGGAAGCTAAGCCCAAAATCAAAGGTAAAAATAGAAGAAGCTTGAGCTTGAAAAGCTTGAGGACAATGAGCATCGGTATCAGTAGCCTCTTTAGACGGTTACGAGCTGGAAAAAATTTATATTTATTTTAACAGAATTTCAAAGCACGATCGTTAAATCAATTCAATTCTGATACTGTGTACTTACAGAACAGGGTATCCTTTTTATTTTCAAGAACGTCAATTTCGTCGGCAATTTCATCGATAAATCTTGGAGCATATACTTCATTGTCACCAGTTACCCAGGAAGGAACGTTTACTTCAAAAGCGGCAGTTTTGATAAATCGCTCGGCCTTTCTCGTGGCGAATTTAATGAGCGAGTCCCATTCTGAATCATCGGATCTGTGTAAAACCAGTAACGTTAATTGACATTATTCCCTTTGAAAGCAGCAAAAAAATGTATAAAAAAACATTTCGAAAAAGGTAGTTACCTAGCGGAAGCAGCGTATTCATAAGGTTGTCTATTGACTTCCTTCACAACATCCCTGGGCATCCTTATAACTTTGACATTGTCATTCAAATTGTACTGATTCTGATCAAAGAAATCGGAAAAGGTATTCAAAGCTCTCGACTTGAAACATTCGGCGAAATCTCCATTGAGACATTGCTGGTTTATTTTGGCTAGGTAAGGATCGACATGTTGACCGGTACCAAGGCCGATCCAGTCTAAAAGGTCCTTGCCCTGTCGTGTCCCGTTTGGTCTCTGTCGGTTCTGCCGAATCGCTGGATTCGAATCATCGTTAATTCGTATTTCACCTGGAACTTCGTAAACGATATCAATTGATTTCGATATTAAAACTGAAAGATACAGCTATGCATTGATTTATTTACCAAAATCTGTAGTCCGAGGTGACTCTTCGGCAACATCTTCCTGAAAAGTAACCTTGTCGCCTCTAGCGGCGCTCAGCGTTACCGTGAGCACGAGGAGCCACGTTATCGACAGCGGGTCGAGCCTCATTCTACCTTCTCCAGCTCCTTTCTCCTGCGATAAGAAAGACAGTAAAAGTAGAGCCTCTGAGTGGATCTGACACTTTACCTAGCTACTATCGGTATTTTTATTCGCTAGAGAGAAATTGATGTTAAATTAAAGCGATACGTGCGACTCATGGTTTTCACATCGTCCTGAATTATTTAGTTTTCCACGATACAGCTATAGATAATAATAATATTTTAACGATCAGCTTTAAATATTTGCATTGTGCAGCATATAATAATTACAAAGCTAATTGTACACGGTTATTATAAAGTAAAATGAAATTTCAAGGCGGAAGAAGAATAGAATCGACAATGGAGTGGGGTCACATATGAGACGACACAGCAGCTCTAATGATACAGCTTTCCCGCAGCAGGTGCACCTATTCATTATGCTGATTATCCAACTCATTCACTGCGCGCGTATTTACTAGAGCGTTGATGAATTGTCACGCCGAGCAGTAATACAATGGATAGGACATCTCGCGATAAAAGGCGACATATTTACACATTTGAAAATTCCACTTTACCACCGTAACGATCATCGCCGAAGAAAATGTAACCGGTTCCACATGCCACGACACCAAACAATCCAATACCCAAATTTCTTACCGTCAATTCTGCTCATATTTTCGCGACTTTTTCCAACACGTGCACTGAACCTCGCACAGCAACAACAGACTCTTTGATGATTTTCCAGTGAAACAGCATAAAAGAACGTAAGAAGGATAAGAGAAAAAAGAGCGAAGCACGAACGGAATAAAGAATACACCTGCGCGGTACGAGTGTTTTCCGGACTCTACCGCGGCTAGTCAGCTGCGCGCACGCTCGCGGGGCTAAAGTTAAGCGGTTCCCGTTAGAACCTCGAGAGAAAGAGAGCCAACGCAACAGCAGCGCACACGCCCGCGCGGCGCGACGGACGTCTCGAAACCGGGTCCCGGAGCACGCCATACCGATCTTGGCATTCCGCGGACAACGCGGTCTACGTGCAGCTCAGCTCGTCCGTCGATCTCTCTTTCTCTCTCTCTCTCTCTCTCTCTCTCTCTCTCTCTCTTTCTCTCTCTTTCTTTGCTCCTTCGATTATTCAAGTTTTTTTCTTCTTATCTCTCTTCTTTACCTTTCTTTTTTAAGCGAAAGAGAGTGCAGGGCAACCTACTTCTTTTCACGGCGCCGATCTGACTTCTGCCAAAAAGATGATAATACGAATGAATTGAAAATTGTGGTTGTGGTTTGCGTTGGATTATTCGATTTTTTTCGTGAAATTGAATTTACCAAGATTTCCTACTTATAACGGATGCTATTAGATACGGCTTTTCAGTGAGATCAAAGATGAAGTATTTTTATAGATACTTATATAGCGTAGACGAACCGAAATGGAAAATCACAGTTATTTGAGTTAAAAATTTGTGCGTATTTGATAAGAACACATTTGTAAAAATTATGCGGATATTTAAATTTGCTGTAGCTTAACCGCTAGTCTCCAATTTGTATGCAGGAGTATATGTAAAGAGTAGCAGATGCTAATCTTTCTTTTGTACGTCTGTCACATTCATGACATACTATCACACTTCTATAAAACTTAAGTAGTCTAGTGTTTACTTTTTGATAGATGCAAAATATTAATAAAATATCAAACTTGTTTCAACATTCCTGATATTTAACGCTTGATTAATCAGTAAATTAAAAAAAATTATATAAGTCGATCGATTAATCATCAGACGTCGAAATCCCTTAAAAAGCAGAGTGTTGGTATTTAATTAATAGAAAATGTTAATAAAAATATCGAATTAGTTGCAATACTCCTCATATTTTCCGCTTGATTTACCAATGAATTAAAAAAAATTAAATAAGTTCATCGATCTATCGTTGCACGTTTGTGTCCCTTAAACAAAAGCGTTTAGTTTTTAATTAAAAGCAAATATTAATAAAAATAAATACTCTCTTCAATATTCTCTACAATCGTCTCATTAAATAAGTCGTTTAATTTAAAACTTTTGTTTAGGTATACTCGCCTTCGAAACGTAAACAATACAAATTGCACAATCAAAGCTCGGTAATGATTAGAAAAATTCACTTATCCTTCGGTATCGCACTAAAAAGTCACTTAGTTTAACGAGAAAACATAACGAAAATCACAACTTACTGTTGAAAAAAACAATGTTAAAATGTAGAATCGCAATTGGCACAGCCGCGTTAAAGGTGGTGAAAGAGTCTCTGGCCACAGGTGGGCATCGTCACTGGGCTTTATACCTTTTGTACCAATAATGTAGGGGAGGGCAACTGCGGAGAAAGAGATGCTTGCGTGGGTCGACTGTAGACGTAAGGTAAGCGATCGCGCGAAAGCCTATGTAATTCGAAAGACAAAAATCGAGAGTGAAAGTGATCTTCCAGGACGTAGATCCGGATCCAGGTGTGATGGACGTCAGATGAAACTTGCGACACGTTCGTTGCCACTTGACGTGCTTAAAAACATAATATGCACGTGATATTCATAGCTACTTCATGCTTTCATAACTTTTTACTAGTTTACGTGTGACTGATTAATATTTTCACAACCAGTTTTCTTAGTAATATTATATATCGTTTATCATCTTTTCTATTTTTACCTCGGCTTTAGTTATAATTAAAAGATTTGAATGATTCAGCGAGTGAAGTGCAATCGAAGCAAGAGTAGCAATCATTGAAAATATCCATTAGGACTGGACGACGATTATTTAATGATAGGATAAAGTTACATCGAAAATTTATTTGGGCGTTTGGAAGTTAATCTGTAATTAATAATGTACCAAATGCAAATTTAAGTATTTTATAATAAAAATGAGACACACTAATATCAAAAGAGGATCCACGAAGCAGCTTGGGACTTTTCACAAGAAAGTCCCTTAGATTAATGCGTCATCCGTACATAATGGTTTCAACGAACTCAAATTTCTCCAGCTTTCAAGAGCACCGCGCAATACTCATTTTTATTTATTTTCTCTTCGTTGAGTAACGCGTATTTAATTTTCATTATTTCGAATAACAAACTGAGGCGATACTTACAAACGAGCATTACATATAGTGAACTGAACAAACATGTCAGTGTAGCCAGTAGTAGTATACTATACTAATAAAAACATGCTCTACTAATGAAAAAATGATTCATAATTTACGCACATTAACTTTAATTTGCAACTTTATTAACATCAAAATTATTGAATGTATAACACTTCGTTGACTGTACACCGTTGATCGTCGATACGATACGATTTACGATTTTTTAATCGGACGTCGATCACGCTTAAGTTAACTTATCAAATTAATAAATTATAACTAAACAGCTGTGATATTATGTGATATACACTTACACTGCACGCAAATAAATTACAATAAATTACACTCAAATAAATAAAAGTAGGTGTATATGTATGTAATAAATAATATATGGATGGATGATTAAACACGAGGAAATTCAGTTTAAGTTTCCGAAAAAGGAACCTGAAAATTTAAATGCAAATTTGAAATCTATAGTCGTACTAGCAATCGATAATTGTTGATATTACGTGTATACACGTAGTAAAGATCTTCAAAATTTAGGAGACGAAAAAATGGCATTTTTCAGAAACTTAATACCTCGTAAAAACAATTGTTAATATTATGACAATTTGTTTTGTTTAGTAATTCAATAAATAATTTTTTAGCGCTATACGTGGCATACCAATTAATAGCCTTATTTTCTGGAATATTATATTTTCTTGAATAATTTAAGCGCACTTGCACATATACAATGTATCGAACTCTCACTAGTGAAAAATTTCACTTTCATTCTTTCGCACATTCAATTCTATGCAACCATTAACTTAACCCTCTACAAACATTTTCTGAGAAAAGTTTCAATTATTGTAACGTACATAAGTTTTGATTCTTTCGCAAGATGTAACTTATACAAAGAAGCATTATCTTAAAGTGTAGAATTTTAATAGCATTATGACAATACGCAATGACTAATTGTTATGCACAAAAATTTGATTAAATTAAAAAATCCAGTTAATTAGATTCAGAAAGAGCGGTATGATCCTTAATTATTCTTGTCGGAAAATATCTTATTATATCATGGCAAAATATAAATATTAAACAAATAGCTAAAAATTTTGATAAGACCTGATAACTCCCGATTGGTTTTGTTGTCGTTTGCTTCGATAATCAAAGTCGTTTAGAAGTCAACCGTATTTGTTTCGAGTTCAATCGATTGAATTCTAAAAGACCGAAAAAATGACAGATTCTTTGACTATAAAGTTCCTTTGAATGAGGACAGTAATAAAGCAACTTCGAGTAATAAAATTCTTATTCACAGTCAAATACGAGCGAATAATACATGAACAATTTCAAGAAGTTGCTTTCTCGATGTATAAAAGGTATACAAAGATTTGCCCACATAAAGAAGAGTAAAGAAGTAAAGCAATAGAAGTAAAATAGAACAGAATAAAATACAATAAAATAAAGTAAAATAATAAACAAAAAAAAAACAGAGTAGTAAGAGAAAATTATATCCCTACGAGAATTTAGAAAGTAAGTAAAGGAGTCGTCAAAGCGACGTATCGAAATTAGCTCATTTGAAAAGCTTTGAAAAGATAAAGAGTAAGAGTGACATGAGAGTTAGATGGTTTCCTAGACAAACGTCTGAATTGAGTTAAGAATCCTAGAGCTTCCTAGCATGTACAAGTTTATCGATGTCTTGATAAGTGGCGAGCATCGCCTGATTCTGCCTGATGGTTTGGTCGTCTCTGGCTCCAGCACAGTCAGCATATGCATCTTCGCAGCGAACTCCATCCTGACCATCTTTCGCGGCCTTCATATAACGGAAGAAACGCAGAACGTCGGGATTGTCTGAACTTGGCTTGCGTAGTTCGTTGAGTTCTCGGGAAAGTTGCGCCGAGACAAGATTCGAGTAAGGAGCGTACCTAGCTGGACTTCGGTACATCGCGCATACGGCGTATTCTCGACAGCCTTCTGTGTTATGACCCAATCGAGAAAATACTGCGTCCAAACGTGATAGTAGTGGTGAGTAAAATGGATCGTAGTTCGTTAGAAGGAGCGAGCTCGTCGGTATCTCGTGGAACACCTGGAATGTTAACAGTTTTGTGTTAGATTTTTTTTTTAATAAATGTTTTTTAAAAAAAAGCTGTATGAAGGAGATTGTGTATTGCGTAAGGACGTTGCTAATTGTTCGAGAAATTATGAGATTGAACTGTAATGTTGAATATTTAAAAAGATCTCGATTTCTATTTAGTACGTAGGATTCTGTTATTCTGTTAGACACTTTACTGAGTATATTGTCAAGGTGATTAAATTATTATTAATAAAATCAATTTGTTATAAGTTTAGCTACTGAGTTTTATTAAGCGAGCATCCGACTAAGATGACAAGCTTTTTTGTAAAGAGAATAAATAAATAAGTAATAATTTTTTTTAATCGGACGGTTATTATTATGAGAATGATTAACAACTATATTTACCAAATATTTAAATATGCCTACTTTTACTGCTTATTTTGTTTTCTTACTTGTATTTAGATTTACCGTAGCTTTTATTTACTTATAAAAATGTAAAAGTAATGTGTCAAAGACTAATGTGAATGGATAATATTTTATCATCATACTTTTTCGAAATCACAATATAGCCATAATCGACGTTAAAAATATAAGTGAACTATCATTACTTTATAATTGATAAAGAACTTAACTTAAACGATTAAAATTTATATAGCATATTGCAATAAGCAAAACAGTCAACCATTAAAATTGGAATACATAAGGATTTCCGTTCCACGAATTACAATATCGTTTACCGTCTCATCGACCACCATAATATATAAGCTATAAGACAATGTAAAATAAAAATGCCGTTTGTAAAAAATCCGGGTAATTCGCTTGATGACATTCTCCGAATTGGCTACGCACTATTAACATACCGTAGATCAGGAGCGATCACCTCTCGATATCAGCAACATATACGCATATATACGTATATATAAATAGCAACGAATAAAATACGTTTCATAACGAGCCTCTCCATTAAACATAGCTAGTCCATAATTATTTTAAAATGAATACCCCGTAAAATAGTAACCAGGCAATGACACACAAATTCCCGCATAAAAGTCATAATCAATAGACTAAACGCCGAAGAACGGATAGCCTGCGAAGAAAAAAGAATGATCACTCGACAAAACTGAAGATATTATCAAAAGAGAAACAACAACTGCCACGAGTAGCAACAGTAGCAGCAGTAGGTAGAACTTGTTCCAGGTAACAAAGAGAACCGTTAATCGAGGAGAGTATAGAATATTTTTAGCCTCCAGCTATATAATAGACTAGTCTATTACGCTACAATAGTAATTGATACATTGGAATAATTCTACATATAATAAAGAAGTAATAACGTTGAGAGTAATGTAGATATAAATGTAGTGCAGTGGGAAATAGAAGTAGACTTGCCTTAAAGTCCTGCCTCTTGGCTTGTGGGTTGACCATGTGCCTGGTGTAATAGCGGTCGGACAACGCGTTCATCGGCGTGAGTCGCGGATCGACGAACGAGTAGCGCGAGGCTATCTCCGGGGCTTTGGTTTGAAGCATGCTTTCGTCATACATGGCCGATGCCGGTAACGTGCCCAGTGGTTGGCGCGTCATGTAATCATCGCTGTAAGGATCCTGATGATCCTTGAACTCGTAGTCATCCATGCCCTGTGCAGGATTCTGCGACGAGTGTGCGAACGAGGTTACACCTGTCATGGATGGAGAAATTAGAAAGTTTTTTAATCGTTTGTCTCTTGCGATCGTTTGACATAACATGTTGCCGCACTACTGCTCTTCGCTATACGACATAATGCACGCGGTGTCACTGAACTATATACTTCTTGTCAACCTTCATTTCGATCTAGGTGATTTATGCTTTGAATTTCTGATTAGTTTCTCACTCGTCAATTTTGATACTTTTATCGCTTGTAGATAGTTCAAGTTAGACGTGTCGAATTACTTATCAAAGGACGTGACAATTAGCGATCAGAAGTTAATAGCGACCTTAAGTATAACGTGTCAAAATAACTAATTGCTTTCTTCGTGATCTTTATGGGGGTAAATCTGAAATGATTGATGTAAATAGCGCAATATTATTCATCGGTTAGAAGAAGTTAACTGAATTTCATCCTCAACAGTACTTGAATTTTTAAATTTAGTCTCTGTATCATCATACTCTGCTAGAAATATTACTATAGAATAATCTCTGATTTATTCTAGAGGAATATTTTAACCATAGTCTGGTAAATATTATTTGATAACGTTGCTTAAAAATCCGTGTCAAATGCTTTAGTAAACGGTATCAGTATTGACATCCTGGTCAGCAATACAGTAAACCAGTATTGAACCAATACCGAAATGATAACAAAAGACCATACTTCGAAACCAGTACTGTATCAATGCTGCCAATATTGGTCACCAGTACTATGTCAATATTTCACTTAATAAATTTATGTCACCATTTATTTGAAATTCTATTAGATATTTCTATTAGATATGGACTCCAATCTTAGTCTTTGGAGAGTTCTTGATTTTTTGTCTATATAGGTATGACGATTTTTAAATCATTTAAAAATGAAATTACTATACTGTTAAAAATTAGCTTATATATTATCGAATTAGTTGAAATTTGACGCGCCCGTATTGGGTCAGTACATTACTACAATTCTTGCTCATTCTTATCATTCCGATATCGAACCATTTCCAGTAAAGAATCGGTATTGTTTCGTAATTTTGGTACCGGCAATTGTTACCAGGATGCTTTATTTACTTATTACATTGTTTTTTCACTAATAAAAATACAAAAATGAAAATACTTACAACAATGGACAAAATCAAAATGTAATTTAGAGTACAAAGATCCATGTATTGTTAAGCTTATGTAAGTTGTCTTTTGCAGTGACCCATATCTCGTTTTATGTTATTTTCAACATTCGACTCAGGTTTGTTTTATTTATTTGCAATAAATATATAATTTATCAAATCATCTGACCTTTTCCAACGATCTTGCCGATGCTACCGATGATACTGGGCAGGAACAGAGCTATGAGGATACTCTTGATGATCTGCGCGCCGATGAAAAGAGGCAACAACAGCTTCTTCAAACCGAAAGCTAAAAAACCAAGTCCGAATCCTGTTAAAAATGTACTCTTTCCCTGAAACACTGCTGAAAGCAAAAGTACCAGCCATTTAAAGCATTATTGTTAGTTCCTTCAGCCAAGCTGTAGTGTGCGGTATGTTAACTGAGTTGAGATGGTAACATTATCTCCTTTCTTCGGTTCTTCTTGCCATTTCTCCTGCTGAGATTGTGGACGCGCATTCACTCGCTCTACATCGGTCTTTCACTGATCAGTAATGGATCTCTCTTACATTTTACACTCTTGACTCGTCACCCAAGGTCATTGGTATATAATAATTCAATTTTAATACGGGACGCTTAATGAAAATAAAAAATTCTTTCCGCGGAAAAGGTATTCTACTAGTTAATCGACGGACAGTTCTAATGCGGTGTATGTAAATTTATTCATAAGTATAAAAAAAGGAACGCCGTACGAAAAGTAAACACGTTGTTCCGATTCTCACTTACAAGAGCCAGAAAAACACATTCTCTGCTTTGTTCTTTGAAAATTATTTTTTGCCCCCGTACCTAATTTCTTTAACCGGCCTATTTTTTTGCCGGTTCCTATTCAACGCGGTTTCTGCTTTCTTTACACCGACGTGCACAGACCACTACGTAAGCAACTAGAAAAACGTCCTGTCTACTACATCGAGAGAATACTTAATAAGTCGCACTTTATCATTTATCTTGCTAAGTAGATCGACCGTCCGATAACAATATACTATTTACATTTGAAGCCAGAAGCGAGAACTGTGTACCGTAAAATCTCAATCTATTCTCGATGAATATAAAATTTACCCATTCCTTAGACTCTCCCTTAGAAAGTTCAGCTGTCTTTATCGAACGAAAATTCAGTTGCTTTAAAGGATCTACATCTACAGGTTCTGATAATGATATAACACCTCGTACAATTTTAGAATGCAATAGTAATAGCCTTTACATACCGTTGGTGTTTCACAGTTGAGTAGTATCACGAACTTCTAAATCGAAACGGTAAAACTGTACTTTTCGCGAGAGAACCGTAGAATACGAGCGTAGCTTTATAAGCAATTTCTTTGTGATAATACTATCGTATCTTCAATGATTATCAAGAATAGCGGATTTTGGAAAAACAAATATAAATGGTTCTCGTTACTTTCGTTTTTGAAAATGCCGTTTAATCCAGGCAGTATTATTTTTAATGTAATTTGTAGAAGCAACGAGATGTTGTAGAGATAGCAGAAGAGACGAGCAATTATATTATCTTCGTTGACAACGAACAGCAGCCAACGGCATGTTCCATCGTAATTTTTCAACCCGTTCAAATTCAAGGCGTACAATGGAGTCCCTTCAAAACGATTCTCGTCTGCGTCAGATTTGCTCGGTGAAAGCTAGCGTACACGCGTGAAACGCGCAAAAAGCAAGTGTCGTGTGATGTAGTATAGTAGTATAGTGCTGGAGGTACTAAAAATTCTAGCAGAGGTAAAAGGCGTAAAACGCGTTCTATTGCGCACTTGAACTTCAAGCTTATTACTTTTTCGCATCATTAGTTCGCTGAAGCCGTATACCCAGTAAGCTTGGCGTAAATAAGTAAGCGATTTAACAGCTGCGTCTTGTGGTCTTAATTTTTTCGCGGCAAAAATTTTGTAACCAGTAGAAGATGAGGCTGTAAGCTAATTATAGATACTCGGAAGTCCGAGTTTGTGTTCTCAAGCGGTTCGGTGTATTATATTGCGTCAATTGGAAGACCGACGATAGACACATGTTGCATGATTTAAGCATGCAAAAGAATGCGACTGCAATGGATTTCTACCGAAAAGCTAGATTACAGGTATTAGTGTTAAATCTACGTTGTTTCAATAGTACGAAAGCGTTATTGTTACTGTTACCAAACTAAAAGTATGAATATTCTACAGGCACTACTACTTATTGTAAAAATAAATTACTCGTGTCCATCATCGGTCACCAAACTAAACTGAGACTACTCACCACTGAAGAACGTTCTCGATTGACTTGGCACTAGCAAATTTCTGGATAATTTTATTTTTACCACGTGATCACGTGCGAACCTATGAATTTGATCCACTAAAGAGGTATTGTTCACATTATCTAAATTTTTCGATTCTTCGATGGAACCGTCCGTTTTCTTTACAATTTGCACAGAATCGGTGACGTTCAACGTTTCGACTGTCGAAACTGTCCTCAAAAACCTTCCTATACTCTGCTCTATACACTTCACTGAAATTCTCGACTCTTTGCACTTATTCGATATTTTGCCGATGTTCTCCTGCTCGACAGTCGTTGCCATGGTTGTCTCCACCTCGGGATCCTTAAAACACGTAAAACATGAAATTACTATCTATTCTTGAAAGAACACATGGATTCCCAGTAATTTTCAATTTGCCTATACACGTCATGTCTTTATTTATGTGGTTTTTGACTATTAACCCACATAGTAATACGTTACTAAATTGCGACGATGAAATACTTTTCGCGTCATCTGTACTCTTGGACGCTGAAAGAAAAGTCTAACGATGTATCTGCATTCGTTAAAGCTAGCGTGATTTTAACGTTTCGTATTATGTCGATGTTACGAGCAATATATCTATATACAGTGTTTTTATCGATACGTGCGTCATTGAACTATACGAATGGCTTATACGATGCTTAATTAACCGTTCAGCCGCGGTCATTAGCGCATCGCGTTTTAAAAGACATACGCGCAAACTTTAAACCAATGTGCTCGCATCATCGTCTAGATAAGTTGACCCTAAAGAAAACCACTGGTAGCTAAATCTACATGACCTAAATCATTTCCTAGTCTCGTAAACATCGAATTACCGATCTCATTTCCTTCATTACGTTACGAAAGGTAGTCGAAATAAAATTAAAAAAAAACTCACGATAGTCGATGCTTTTCCTTGAACAACATATTGGTTTTTCTCGCCTCCTCGGATCTTCGTCTTCTCGAGCTCGTAAAGGGCCTCGTCGTCGGTTTCGGTGAACTGATTGATATCGAAGTCGAATTTGCTCGGTTTGTCCAAAGCCTCGTGTGGATGCTGCGAGTCAGTATTACGTTCGAGGCCATTATCGAGGCCGCTAGCCGTGAGATCGATGGACCTCGCGAGGCCACTCGTGGCCTTGGAGCGCGCGTTCAAAGCCGCGGCCGGTTTCGCCAATAGGCTCAACAAGGCCACGGCCAAGAGCGCTACGGAAGCCCTTGCCACCACCAGCATCCTCCTCCTCCGTCACGGTACTCCTCGATTCACCCTCCTTCTCACTGGTTATTCGTCTTTGTGGCTTGCGATCTGAATTTGTTCGACCGAAGAAATTCTTTCGTTAATTCTATGTTACACATCGCCTTGTTGTTTATTCGGGAAAATTGTATAATGTATGTATTATTCTCAGAACAGGATTAGTTTTCAAAAGTTACATTACGCGTGCGCGATTAACGATGAAAAAGAAGGCGTATGCAGATGCTGCGAGGCAAGGCGCGCAGGTGAAAGCGTTTAGTGCGCGTACTAACTCCTGGGCGTTAATGAATCATAAGCACGCGGTATACCGGCAGTTCGCTGCTCTCCTTTTTCGAGCCTACGATTCTTCTCGCATACCCTGTGCTTTCGAATCCTATACGCGCACGGTTCTGCAGTCTTCCCGTCGCCCTTCTTTCTATAGGATGCACCAATGGAACGTGTATGAATTTTCAATGTCTCTCACTTTCATCGCTTATATTTATATTTACATAAGAGTGTATAAAGGTTGTGTGTCCAGTCCGGCTATTTCTCACAGATAAAATCACGAAAGTTCGCGTATGCGTTTCGCGCAACTGACGATAGCGCGTTGCGCGCATAAGAACGAGTTTCTTACATATTCGCTTTGATCTCGAAGGAACGAGCCGATGTTATTCCGTCTTGCCGACTTCTCGACCGGATGAGCAGGTAGTTTGTAGCAATGCGGTCTTAGAGTCGTTGCATCGCGTGCCGGAGATTCTCAACTGCTGTCGTCTCTGCTGCTAGAGCCTGGAACATCGTCGTGATGCTGATTAGAGGTAGGAAGACAAAACGAGCGCGTGCGATTTGCGGTTTTCACGGCTCCACAATTGTCGTCTACGTGAGTAAAGAGTCCTGACGGATCGTGCTCGTGAACTTTTCGCCTGGATTGTTCTTGTGCATTACACATTAATGGAAGTTCGCTGTTCAGAGAATATGAATTTAAAGTGGAATTTTTCGGATTTATTCGGAATATACGAAACTTGGTGTTGAACATCGCGGATTAATGCAATTTACGCAGACTGTGGCTCAATAACGCACGACTAATTGCAAGTATCCAATTAAACCGACGAATTATGTGAGAAATTTGATTGACAGCGATTAGCTGTCATATCATTATATATGTTTGTAAGTATGAAGATTATGACGTCTAATTAGTTTTTATACAGTACAGTTTACGGTTATATCCTTTAGCTTGATCGTTGGTATCGAAGTTTCAATTAACTTTATTAAAGGTATAGGATACTTTTGCGTCTTGACACAATTAAAGTGACAGTGTTATACTGAATATGAATCCGATGCTGTTTCGTTCGTAGTATAGCGTTTTCAATGCCATTCACTACGTCGCTATAACTAACTCGATGTGATAAGAAATAAAACTGAAAAACAAACTTTCACCAACGAAACGTTTTTGTCAATGTAAAACCAACGAGCAGGAAGCGTATAGCTGAGAATCGATTGACTTGCGCATAATTTCAATCCCCCGTCAACAATTGTTTTTATCATTATTCGCTTTAGAAAGTGAGCGAAGACCCGATGCCGCCAGTGCTTAAACTTTATCATTCGGCGAAATAATTGCTTCTGAAATCCTTAGACAAGATGCTGTATGCCATCCATTGAATTTTCTTCTATTAGTACGAGTAGTCATCGACGCATAAGAATTACGAGTGAAAAAGATAAAACCCAATGATTATATCTAAATTCCTGAGAGATATGGGTAAAACTAGAAATTGGCAATGCGACTATTTCGAATAAAAACAGGGTACACTGCTTTTAGACGTGTACGAGGACTAAAAATGAGAAACGTACAGAAATTGTACACGTGCAAAAAGTCTTTTAACTGACTGCCTCAGGCTATTTATCTAGTTTCCTCCATTAATTGTTACGCATAAAATAGTCCTATCCAGAAGATTTTAAATTCGTCTAAATAAACCTGATGACCTTTCAACAAAACTGGCACGAAACCGTATTTATAGATCGTGTCAAAAGAAAGTTATTTCAATATTCCGAACACGAATAGTAAGAGTAATTAGTTCCGTATTTGCAACTCCCATTCTACTTAATTCAAACGCGATTGTTTCGCTTGTTGCACGTGTCTCCTTGAAGACTGCCCCCAGCTAAGAAAGAAGATAACTCGATATTTGAGTTTTGGTTAAAAGTACGCATGACTCATCGAAAATTGAGAGCGCCGGGGCGAAAGAAAGAATAAAAAAGTCTCGTCCCGGAAGAATCAATAGCCTTCGCTGGCTTTTATTCAAATCATTCGAAAGTTGGATGCCCGACGAAATGTGTAACATATACGCGCGAGCGCGCGGGGGATGTAGGACAGCGGCAGCCTGAGAATTCGGGAAACTTAAAACCGGCTGGGACCGCGGGCTATTTGTGGGCCATTCGAACCCGCTATATTCTTTCCTCTTCTATACTGGTTCTTCAATCATTATAACGAATTCCCATTGCGATAATTCACGTCAATGAACTACGTGACTTTTCCACAACACTTTCTTCGGAATTTACTACTTTTTCATCTCACTTTCCGATATGTTCTTGTTTAGGAAAGAATGGGTTACTACACAAGGAGTGCGTATGTTTTATTTTTTAACGACTATATGGATTGATAACCGTTTGTGACCTATACGCTCATCAGAGGTTGAAGACCTTCTTACCGGTTTTTCGAAAGCCGTAGCTTTCGCTATAGCAAACAACGTATCGAACGAATGTCTCTCTCAACGGCTCTAGTAGAGATAAGAGTGTACGAGTAAAAAGCATCAACACTAAAAGGAAATTCCTAGATGATCGAACAAACGTGGAGAAAAAAATTGCAATGAAAACGTATGTGGAACACGGCGAATAAATTAGCTCCTCGATGCAACCGGTATCAATCGACTTATATACACTGGCGATAATCGAGCTGATACAACGAGCACATGCACATGCACAATTTACTTCTAGGTCAAAAACGTGTGCGCAGGAAGCGACATCGGTCATTAAGTAATAAAAAATCGAATATCAATGGCAAGACTGCTTATAATCTTGCGAACAAAAGCATAAAGAAGTCGCGCTCGCATCCGGTTGTCGACCGGCAGGAAAATCGACTCACCTTGTCAGAGAACACCATACCTCCCTCGAATTAGTTTCTATTGAAATCCTTCAATGTGTAACACTTCACCATTCGGATACTTCGCGGTTAACGTCCAAAGGAAATTCCGCACACTGAATAACAAAAAGAGCAAGTAGTACGAATAAAAGCGCGCGCACACGCGCGTCAAACGGAGAGACAGCTGTGCGCGCACGCGCACGAGACAGATAGGTAGGAATCGTCCGAGCGGCGGACGACGCGGGACTGGCGAGGAGGCGCGGATCGAGCCGGCTCCGGGCTCCGATCTGGGTTACCCGGCCATCCGTCCCGCGTCTTACGTCTTCGCGCTGCCGCCGCCGCCGCTGCTGCTGCTGCTGCTGCGATGCGGCTACCTTTATTGCCGTACGGACAGGCGGTACCCATCACCGATCGCCGAAATATAGTATGTTTAACGGAAAGATCGGTTTAGGCAGGAGATAAGCCGACGCGTATGCGATCGTATCTCCTCTGTGATTATTGGACTGTATTGGCCTTATAAACGATGCAAAGGGCATTTGTATCGCTCGAGTCCATTTATCTTATTCGGCGAGTTGAGTTGTTAAATTTAGATTTAGAAGGTTCACGTGCTAATAGATCGAAAATTATGGCAATGATTATTATTTTTATATGATCTGAGTTTAATCGATCTGTAGATACCGATCGCGTTATTAGACGCGAAGATCCATCCGACCGTCGGGATTCATTGATGTACATGGACGTTCAATTTTCTTTTTATCCGCGACTAATCCTGATCGACCTTCGATTACTGCGAGAGGCGTGAGATGTTTCGTTCCGGAATTGTAAAATAGCCGGTGAAAGGAGTTATTTACGTTCAATTGAAAGTCTAACGAATTTATCGATGCCATCCTAATATCCCTCAAACTTTATCTCTTTTATTATAAAATGAACGTTAAACTGTTTCGTAAGTTTCGTGTACCTTATGTTTATAATAACGTCGTTTCACTGATTGTCCCGTGTTCTGTGCGATTTTTTAACGATTTTTAAAAAAATTGTCGCATTGTTTACCTACAAGCGAAGAAAAATTCTCACGCAATCGTCATATACTGTTACTCTTTCAACCGTTTAAACTAAGAGCACTAAAGGAAAAAATAATAGTCAGTCGTCTGAACCAAGAAGGCAAAAGTTCATTTCTTATGCAACGTTTTCACGGTACTTATGCACGTTTGTTATAGGCAACCGTTATGACCGTTCGTAATTTACGCGCTTTTGGATATTCAGTGAACCATTAAATATTTATAAATCCTTGTAACTCCTTTTAACGAAGTTCGTTAATCAAATGTCTCCTGGAATCGTTCGAACACCATGTATGAGTATATCTATAAAAATTTAAATATCCATCTCACGTGCATATGTACACACGCGCGCGATTTAAACCCAAGCGGGTTCTTCCTTCTGTATGTAAAGTAAAACGAAGCGGTGATCTTTTCATAAACTAGACCACGACGCATTAACTTTGCTTCCAAGGATGATGATATACGACTCACGTATATAAGTAAAAAGCAAACTACACGAATAAAAAAAAAAGAAAATTACTTTTCACTGTCCGAAAATAGCTTGGAACAAAAGAGCGCTGAAATTGATCCAATTAACTATCCACTGAACGATAAACCTTTGCGACGACAAGGGGGCAAAAAAAAAAAACCGTCGAGTCATCGCCGGTTTGTATCGTATACATCGTCGGATTGTGTTGCCGGCGGAATTTCCGCGCCTGCTTGAACGAGAGAAACGGCCCACGGATACAAAGAGCCGCGCGCTACGCGAGATAGGTCCAGCGAGCGTGAAAACGAGAGATACCTCTCTCGCCCATTGTGTATATATACACGCTTTCCTATAAAAATTTCGCGCTTATAAAAATTTAGCGCGGAATCGCGCGCTACCTGTTTGTTTCTGCTGCGTTGCACCAGAGAAATCGTTCAGCGTGTATATATATATATATATATATAATACATACACAACAGATACGCGATCAGGAAGATGACTGATCGAGATCGCAAGAGAAAGAGAGTGGCTACTGGTAGAATAGCTAAATATAAACACAAGGATCGAGTGTTACGAGAAGCTTTCAGATATGCATACTGATTATTGCTGCGCACGATAACGTCAGCGGATTGAAAATTTTACGGTAGCCAGTGTAACATTAAAATTTTGCTACTTCACCATCCCACTGTCAGCTTGGTGACATATGAACTGAATTAGCAAAAAAATAAAAAAAAATGGTCGACGGATCGTAGAAAAGAGGTCATAGAACGCGATGTCTTTTTCTTCTTTAAAAAAGTAACCGATCTGTACTAAAAATCACGTTGAGTATATATATATATAACTTTCAGGCGATACTTACTCAATGTAGGCAAACGCTGTGTAGATCAATTAATAAACAAAACAAATCGTTAGAATGTCATTCCAGCTTCAGTCGTGCGCTCGAAAACCAGATCCGATCTTGAATTTTAATCGCACGTCAGTATTTCACTCGATGTGCTACGCGATAATCAAATCCAACGAGAACGAGTGGACATTTTCTGGCTCAAAAAAGAAACACGCGTTTGCGCATGACTTTTTGACGAGGACACTCGGCAAGATATATCTATTCTCCATGAGTTTCCGAAAAAAAGGAAAAAATCGAAGAAGACGGACGTACGTCCGTCGTCGTTGCGCGCACGAGACATTCGTTCGCGCGTATCACTCGCGAGGCTGACAAATCGACGGGGGCGCTTACGCGGGGACCCCGTTATGATAATGCGGCTTTTTCGTTCGCTACTCGTATGTGCACGTAACGGTTGACTCGCAGTCGCGAGCTCACGGCGCCGTATACCTTCGAAGAGAAAGAGAGTCATCGTTTGATTATCGTCATTAGCTTGTTCGTGAAACAATACAGAGACTCGACGTGCGAAGGAAGCGGAAGAGAAGAAAAGAATCGGATGGGCACTAGTTTATGGGGTTTGAACGACCGGTTATAAATAGGTAACGGTTGAATTTACCAAAAGTTCATTTGCTCAAAGTATATGGTATTATTCTTTTTTTTTTTTGGGTGTATTGCGGTTAATGATGAACAGCCGAAATGGGATTGATTGCACGGAAATAATGGTTTTTATTAACAGCGTAGGAGTATACTTTGGACATCGATAAAAAAGCGTAACATTTTCCGAAGTAAGTTCACATTGAAATTTAGAAAATTTCCAACTGCATCCGAAAGTGATTCGTTTGAGCTCAGCATCCTTTCGCATAATATCTCGTGTTGTACCGAAACCGGTACACAGCCGTAACTTGGCAATTTCCACAAATAACCCCCGTCGCTACACCGAAATAACTGCACACCCGCGTTTCTTCGCGAAAAAAAAAATTCTTCTTAAAAAAAAAAGAGGAAACGTCCTCTCGGCGATATACGCTCACATTCGTTCGAAAGTACGAGAGAAGAGTCTGGCGCTCCTCCAAATCTGTTAGTAGGTCAGTCGCGCGACGAGGCCAATGCTCCTACTTATACGCCCGCTTACTCACCTCGACCTTGACCGTGGATATGCGATTCGACGCGAGAATTTTTCAGCTGAATACGTGCTGGAGAAGTCCAAGAGAAAGAGAGAGGAAGAGACAGGAAAGGAGTGCGTTATTCGGCTTTTTCTCGCGCGTGTGCGGAATTTTTTCGGTAAATGAGCTCGGTGCAATTTTGAGAGAACGTGCGAGCGCTCGAAAGGAATAGGTGCTGCGAAGAATAACGAAGGAAAGTATTGTGAAAAATATTCTTGAGATGGCTTTCCTATATACAAATGGAACTACCCTACATTTAAAATAATAAATAATTCCTCTCGACCTGGCGCCGAGTTATCATTTTTTATTCCACATGTATATATAGCAATTTGCAGCACTGCACTCGTTGCATTGGATTATTTGGTTGAAAAAGGGCCGTTTGCTTTTTGACCGATTCACATGTACAATTAACGGCTTTTTGCTCTGCGTTTGATGATTTGTATTATTTCAACAACGATCACTGACATGCAGACGCCGCACATTTTGTTGAATCACTTGAATATATTCCGAACAATAACGGTATGCTACAAACGGTGCGAAGTATTTCAATACTTGAAACAAATCTCGAAAGCTCTGTCTTCGAGGTATCTCTATATACATTATTCGGAACGCGCACGCTTCTAACTCATACAGACGTCAGAATTTATCTTCCTCGAGTCAATACTTTTCGAAAATCGTGCCACTTTCCGAATTCCTCCAGAGAAAGGTTTGGCTTTTGTCGGTTGTCAGAAATAAAAGATCTAAGCGACGTGCGTCGAATATTATATATAATGGATATATATATATAGATATAGATAGATAGATAATTTAAGAGTTTACTTTACTCGTTTGCACTTCCTGTCAAATTACCGCTAAATTGATACAAATAGGTCCGCTCGATAATTGTAATTGCGAACGCTTGTAAGATTTCAAGAAATGCCAGCCGATTATCGCATTATTCTATATTTATTTCAGAACATCGATATTTTCAGATAATTCCATACTGTATACTTGAATTATTATTACGATCGCTCTAGTTAAATAATTCAAGCTTAATAACATGTAAAATAATGTAGTTCATCTTTGTATACGTGTATTATTTTTACAAAATAAGCTTACTCACATTTTTATAAAATTATTATTGCAATATTTATTATATTTAACAAGATAACGAGCCACAGTTTCTCGTAACAATCAGCGCAACAATTCGATTCGTACGCAATTTTAGACTCCAGCTTGTATTTTTTATTCAAACGGAATACACGAAAGATTCTTTTATTTACATACTATCGGAGTCAGTGGCGCGCTTACAAAATAGTAAAATAAAAGTAGAGAAAAATAAATAAACGATAATTTAAACTAAATCTAAGCATTCGCATCATTATAATTTACAGTCTCTCGGCAGATTTACACTTAGTAACGATATATAACATTAAGGCTTTTTTCGCGATATATACACATATCACCGCTGATGTTGTTTATTGTAATTCTGGAAGTAATACGAGAAAGGATTGTATAAACTGTGGCTGTAATAATTGCCGTAATTGCCGTATCCTCCAGGAGATACAGAACCTGTTCCAACATCGTTTCTATGGTCCCACGCGTCTTCGTGACCGTAGCCTGTAAAAAAAATTTAGTACGTGAACGTGTGAACAATATCTGACAAATCTTTCATTCCGACTTACTCGGATAATCTACGGGATACTCGACTGACGCAGCCCAAGGATAATGATGATGATAAGGCTGCTGCGCTATTTTACAGATCTTAAGGTGTGAAAGTATCGATGGTAGCAGAAGCGAACCTAACACCAGAAGTTTTTTTATGAAATGAACTCCAAGGAAGATCGGTAAGATCAATAGCTTCAGTTTTAACAAGTTCAATAATATGAGGATCGGCAAGATTATATTCTTTTTCTTCTTGAAAATCCGAAAGTTTCCTTGTGCCACTGAAATAAATAGAGAAATTAGTTTCTATCGCTTGTACAACACGTCAATGACTATATCAATTCTTGTTTGCTAACACTTCTACTCCTTATGTATACATTCTTGCAGTGAATGTATGTTTACATTTTAAAAGCGAAAGAGAATTCGAAAGTTGCAAACGAAACGAAACTGCGCGAACAGTTGCCCTCATTAAGAAATGATGCATTATTTCTTAACAAGCAAGGATCAACCTTAGTTCGAATCCTTGTGATGCTTTAAGTACTTAACAACCTATCCTTAATGGAAATAATTGACTTATAATTATAACTTTAATGTTTAAATTACGTTCCAAGTTGTAATTGTTTATATACATTATGTAAACCAGATGTTTGAATGCTATTTAACCCTTTACCGTCAGAAGGACACTTTCTCGAAGTCTCTTTCGACGAGTTATTCTCAACGGATACGTTCTCAGATTAAATCGTGCAGTCCCGTTATTTTAAAGGTCGTTTATTTAAATGGCATTTAATCGTTTATCAAATCAACATTTACCGCGGAAATATCATAAATAAGAAGAAAAATCGTTATTAGTCGTTTTTCGTTGACTTTGAAATTTCGTGTCTATGAAACATTATTTTAAAAGGAGCCAAATAGCAGACGACAAAATTTACTTTTATATTTAACAGGTTTTACACGCGGAACAACAAAAGTGCCTTAAAATTTGTGGAAAAACACTTTCAAACTTTTTTAAGGTGATCCGTTACAATTTTTAGTTTTTCAAAAAATTGATGGAATCATAATTGAAAAAGGTGTAAGTATTCTACGATGAATTGCTCTTAGGATATTTTTATTAAAATTCATAGTTTTTGAGAGAGAAATTTAATTATGCATCTAATTTTTTTTAGTAAAGTCACGTTATATTATTTACTTTCATGTCACTTGGTTTCGTACGCAAGTCTTATATTAGAATCATAGTACAAAACAATAGCCGAGAATACATTCACATGAGCATATGCATCTCGGAGACGATCCAAGAAAGCCCGTCACGGTTCAAAAAGTTCCCTCATAACCAATTACCCGGCGAGTACTTCGAATGATGAAGATTTCATCTTTGCGTCTCTCTTTTTTTGGTCACCAAAGCGTCACATTAACAAACGAAACTGGATGTTCCAAATGTACAGTTACGCGAGCTTTTATTATACTTTCTATGCTGCGTAAACAAGAACAATCGTAAAGCAAGCAGCAGGTTATTATTATCCAATTTCACGCAACCGACGTCACGAGCGGATCTTTGACCATTGACCAAAAATCATGATTATGTGGTTACATGTCTTTTAAGGATCTACTGAAAGAATTGATTCTCTCGAAGCAAAAAAAAAATCATATATAAATCGGATAAATACTAGTTTATGGGGTTTGAACGAACGCGGTAACGACCCTAGTAGGAATTGCCAGTACTGGAACAACGGGTCGGGACTACTACTAATTAACAAAATTATGTACAAGTATGGCCCGTTATTTATGTACCGGTTATCCAGGCCATTTACTGGCAGCTAGTATATTGTTGCCAGTACTGGTTCATCTTTGGTTTGATATCGGGACGTTAAGAACGGGCCAGTGCTGTAATACCGTACTGGCCCAATGCTCGCATTCCAGAATAGAACAGTTGACTAATGTACGCCGATACTGGCCCAGTACTGACCAAGTATTATTGTACGGCCCGATCTTATCACTCCAGAACTGGTCGAATACTGGGTCATTGATCAAATCTTACTAAGGCGTTTTATAAATAGGCAACATTGAATTTACAAAAAGTTCATTTTTTCAAAGTATATAACATTTTCTTTTGAGGGGTTTTTGCAGTTAAGCATGAACTTGTGAAACCGGCCTTTTGAAAAGGATCGATGAATTTAAATAATTTATATATTTAGATATTAAATGAATTTTGTATTGTTGTCGGAAATATAAATAAATATGTGAATACTTAAAAACTGCAATAAGTAGATGTTATAATGTAATAAAAAAAATTTAATAGCTAAACGAAGTTTGATCTTTTACTTATTTTCTATTGAACCTTAATGCTGTAACAAAAATTTAATGTGGTTGCTTTAACACGATTTTTCCTCTTGGAATCAGGATTATTTCCTTATATTTTAAAACGGTATTTATATTGGTGTATTTTATTTTACACGTTTGAGGACTTGCTTACGAACTTGCTTGCCAACTTGTTTACGAACTCTCGTACGTATAGAAAAAAACAGTGAATTATAATTTAAATACGCGTAGAAAATAAATGTCACGGTCGCAATAATAACACTACAGTCAAAAAAATACTTACTACCGTCAAACGTTCGACTCATTTTGACTTGTTGAAGTTCATCATCGTCCAGTACCATAAGGCCGTTACTGAAACTCCTAGCGCCTGACGGTTGATCAACCGTATACACAAGTGCGCGTCGGGTTAGCAAGTCTTCGACTGATTCCCTAATAAAATGTAACATCTCTGCGGCGTTGCTGCTTTTCTTAGTACGAGAAACTTCTGGCAGAAAACGCTCACCTTGTATTCCCGGAATTTGGATGATTTTGAATGGACCATAGACATATTCCTGTGGGATTTCACAAAATCTCATATAACAAAAGCACGAGGTTGTTTTTTTTGTATTTAAAGATCGTCTGTGTAAATAAAACTCTATTACCGATAAAATATTTTCTACAAGTAATTTAGCCGTTTTGTCTTTGTTCGTTCACCTTATACCAACTATATATGGCAGATATAATAAAATATTAGAAATTGCTTCTATGTATGGATTTCACAAAATGTTATAGAATAAAAGCACGTGGACTGTTCTTTTCATTGATGATTCTCTGATAAATAAAATTCTATTGTCGAAAAATGTTTTCAAAAAATAATTAAACAATATTATCTTTGTTCATTGACCTCATGCCAACTGCGTGGTGGATAAAACAAAAAAATAGAAAATCAATTCTACGTCAGGATTTGATAAAACTTCGTATAAGAAAAACACGTGGAAGCAAATTAGCAACACTGTTTTTGTTCATTGAACTTGTACCAAGTACTAGGGAATTGAAAGAGAAAAATTAGAAACTAATTCTATATTTACTAATTATATAAATTATATACTTGATTAATAACAACAATAACGTTTGGCTTATTTTTGAAAATTTAAAAAGTTCGAATTCCAGCACGGACAAATACTGGTAACTGTTATGCGCGTAAATAGGCGTTGTAACTGATTTTGTCGCTATGTATTAGTAATTACTTTGGCATTAGGGTCAGATACTAACGTGCTGATCATCGACTTCTAACTGACAACCTGAAATTACAATCTGATAGCGTGACTGTTTAAATATAAGGTCACTGCCTTGGTAAACCGTCAAAAGCTAATGATACTATCACTTGTCATGTTCATTGAAAATGTATGTTACAAATTGCATGCAGCGCTGTGCGAGGCGTATAATAAATTAGAAAAAAATCTCAAACTTTGTTTGACTTCTTTGAGTTAACTACTAGCTCAGAAAAAGCAAAATAACCAATGAAAAAGCACATTTTTGTATATATGACTTTGAATCACCTTTTCTTGAACAACATTGTTTATCCACTTAATCGCCTTGTACTTCCCACAAGCCATGACATTCTTGTAAATGGCACATTCCTTTCGACATTGTTCAATAAATACATCTGGCGACGTATTGTTATTCGGTACTTCACAAAACGACAATCGAACACATCCGACGAAGAGATAAAGAAAGGCTAAGAGTTTGCCGATTCGAATGGATCGCGCACATGCACCTTCTAATGGACTACCGAACATCTTGAGGCGGATAGTTGCTTCCAGAATCCTTTTGAAAGAAGACAAAATTGAAGCAACCAGTTTGACAACATCGGCTATCGATGTTCACTTCCGCTCTCCTCTTTCAGATCCATTCCGTTGAAAGACCGTCGAAAATGAAACGTAAAAATCACTGGAAGAAAAACTAAAAGCCAGAGGATAGCACCCTGCTCGCACCGTGAAAAGTTTCCAAGTTGAAGGACACGGCAACAGCAATGCGAGAACCGAAACGGATAAAGCTGAGTGCGCAAGCTTACTGACGTTGGCTTAGAAGTTGTCTAGGCCATTTATAGGAGAGCCGCATATATGTAGGTCGGTGGGGGTACCCCATAGCTATACGCGAGTGCACCGCTCCATGCGCTTCTTATCCTGACTCCAAGCGTTGATATTGCGGAGGCTGCACGATACAAACGTACATTTTCTGCCGATAGATTTATTAATTAACAAATGACAGCGGACTTTCTTTGCATGGCTTAATAGACAATAGATCTGTCAATGAAACCGTCTATACTATGCGATCAATTATCTTTAATAAGACACCGTAATAATATATCATTAAAAGAAAAATACAGCTTCTTAAAACACTCGAACTGCAACCTCTCGCCTTTGGAAAACAAACCGCAAGAAAATATTTCTCTCTCGCTCTCTCTCGCTCTTCTCTTTCTCCCGCGACCCACACGCGAAGATCGGCTGCACAATATATTCAAGCAAGCGTATACGGCGCAGCATCTCTCTCCTCTTCCCCTTATATCGCGAACTCGCAAAAGAAAGAGAGAGAAATACCGGCTTATACTCTCGGGCGAGATACAGGAATGCACACTTGTCGGCGACACAAACTGGGTCGCGTTAGGCAGGCATATATAGCCAGGTCGTTAAAGGATGCCGGTGGATTACCCGTCGATCGTTAATTCTACCGTCGATATAAAAGAGTTTACCGATTCGATGTTAGTGTGATCCAGTTTTTCGGCAGCAAGCCGATCGAATGATTGCTATGATTTGTTTTTCTTTTTCTTAAATTGTCAACGGGATCGTGGGATTCAAGGATGCTACGTAGTTCTTCGTGTGTATTCTGGTTGAAGAAAAACTTGAACTTGACTGAGCAGTGTGCGTTACTGCTGTTATGGGTAAAATTCGGATGAAAAGTGAAGTTGTTACTTCAGTTATTGATTGCGTTCAACTGGGAGCACTTTCGTTGAGGTGAACCGCTTTAGTGTGGGTTATTTGAGCAAACATTTTCTCACACCCTTTCACGCTTTCTTGATCTGCGTAATACAATAATTTATATATTTATTCTCGTAAGATATTAAACGCGTTAAGAACTGCCAGCATATGTACGGACAACTGTCTTCACTCCTACAGGGTTTACTTATGTCATGTTCTACCTAAATGAATAAATGAACAAAAGTATGGATTTACCATGTATTAATAATCGCTCAATTTAATTATCCTAAGTATCTCTTGGATGTCTTTTCATGGCCAACAAAGTCGTCCATTTGAATTAACGTTGGACTGTCCAGTAAAGGCCCTTGGAACGCAGGTGCAAACTTTCGCGGTAGTTACCCGCGAGAATAGCATACAAACCCATAGACGAGTGTATAAATTCACCTTTGACTTTCGCTATTCGTATAATAGGGTCCCGATAGATCGGGGACGTAGCTTCGGTCGCCAAAGGTAGGTTTCTGGGTAAGGAAAAAATGATACTTCGAGAGACCGGTATCTCTCGACCTCAACAGTGATGTACTGCGCACTAAGTAGCTTTGGATGGTACGTTGTTTTTCAAAGGTTTTTTACGCACTTATAGTAATGTTTCGCAGGCAATTCATTATTGAAGAAATGAGGATGTAAACGTTGACTTTAATGCTATTTAGAAAATTGATCGTCCACAGATTAAGCTTTCATTAGTGAGCTGTGTACAGCTAATTTAATTCTTTGTAACGCGATGAGTCTCACATATATTATACTACTGTACTTTGCATCAAATCCAAATTCAAGCTTTCTTTCGCGTCTTCGTCTTTCGGACTAATTAGCCTCATCTGTTACTTTTCTTGTCATCCAAATGTGATCTATAATTCTAGGAAATACACAAGAAATCTAAAGAAAAAAATGTTCCTGTACTAGTTACGTATTCAAAAAGAGTAGTGCCAATGTAAAGTAGGTTCAAATGCACGCGATTCTTGGCGCTTAGCCTACACCGAATGCTAAGCTTTAACTGAAGTAAAAGAACAACAATTTTTGAGAAAAAATATGATAAATGATGGACGCGCCTTCCATATCTGAAATCGAGGTCGCACAGGAACTTATAAATTTACTTTAGTCTCATACACATCAGTTGGCTATCGGTTAATTCAACGATAAACGTATATGCTCAGTACACTTTCGTTACCAATGAAACTATGTACTGGTACGTTATATTCAATAAAAAAGATCATAAAACTGATATACCGGCGAAGAGCTAAGTTTGTACAAGCATTTCACTCGCATGTGCATATATGTATTATCATCGGGTAGTCCAATCTGAATGACATAAGTATTCAGAAGAGATAAGAGTTTCTTGACATTATTTGCATATCACTCGATAATCATAACCACGATGTCCCTGAACTCTTGTCCCCTTTAATAATTTCTCTCATTAAACATTCGGATTTTCCACTAGCATTGATAAGAGAAATATCGATTCGCCTATAACCCGATGTACCGATCCGCTATTTCAATGGTTATTCGGTATAGTGCGCATATTTTACATATACCCAGAAACGTCGACTGCGTGGAGAAAACAGGAGCACGCTGTGGAGCAATGATCCGGTTTCGTGATTACCTTAAATGTGACACGCTTAGAAGAAATACTCGACTCTATCTTTAGAAGGAAAATTCGATGAAAAAAGAGTATAATATACTGGGGAAGATAATTGTTTGGCTAGTTGTTCAAAGCAACGGGAGGAGTGTTCTGATTTCTTATTCGTGATGGACGCACGACTTCTTACGATGACAGACTGGACAGTGAAATTGAACATTTCATATTAGTCTAGGGAACTCGACTTCGTACAGTATGCATACATTTCAATACATGAATACCATTTGATCAAGAGTTACAAAAGATTTTCTACATAATAGATGATTCATGATGTAGATTACTCGTGAACAGGTTTCCGTTTGATTATGAGTCTATCTAAACGAGTTTTAACCGATTTATTACAGCATAATAAGATGTGAAAGATTGTCGTATCAAAAATCCGTTAATAACAGTTAACGTATAATTTAATTTTAAAAAAACGTGTAAGGCTTCTGCAATTGAATATTTTATACATTTATTAGAACTGTTCTAAGGATAAAGATATGTACAGTGAATTAAGTCGTACGCTTATTCGTGTAGCGCGTAATTTAGCTATTGTTTTGAGTTGCACTATTAGAAAATAAAGATTAATTATTTTTTCATTTCGAGTTAGTATATTCGATCACAGTATACACTATTAAAAAGCTTTTAAATAACAAGTAGACAATCGTTCCATACAATACTACAAAAGGCTGAAATTTTTTTTCCGTAAGATACATCGCATTAATGTTGCATCAAAAAATGATTCCTTAATATTTTAACTATAATCTGATTAAAAATTAAATATCTCAGTAATATTAATAATGTGATTTCTCGAAAAATGCAAAATCTTTCTATACAACAGCGAATATCTCTTTGAAGAAAATTTGGTCAACTAACGTAACTTTGAATAATATTCTTAATGTATTTAAACTGTACTGTACAGTTGAAACAGGCTTCCCTTAAAATTCTAAAAAATATAATCGGTATACTAGCAGCCACGTAAAAAATAAGTATTTTTGGAAATACTATAATAATAACAAATATTATTAATACTATAACAAATATTGTTTATTGTCGCATACTTTGTTTAAAGTTTTTATTAGTAAGAATTGATAACAAAGAATAAGATAAGTCTCGGTCAATACA
The DNA here is from genome assembly GCA_018906985.1 of Apocrypta bakeri. NCBI lineage: Eukaryota > Metazoa > Arthropoda > Insecta > Hymenoptera > Pteromalidae > Apocrypta > Apocrypta bakeri. The sequence continues at coordinate 8,603,053 of JACCIA010000006.1, read as the reverse complement.
ATATAAAACGTATAGCAAAAAGTACATTAGATAACATTTCTTTACGAATTACTGTATCTATAGATTAAATATAAAGAGAGTTATTTATAAGATATATTTAATATAAAATACATATTAAGCCAATTTTGCCGTTTTCCTACAGAAAATAATGTTTGTATAAAATCTACGTGCATTAATTTATTAAATCAGTATTTTACATTTAAACCACAACGAGCGTTAATATTCACAATCTGAATAAAAATATTAAAAAGCTAGTAATAACTACACTTATAAATTCAGGCTTAATACTTACAGAAGAATTACAAAGATCACTTACGCAGCGACTGCAAGATTTTAATTTGTAGCCTAGTTGTATTTCGATAAATTTTGAATACTGGTCACATGAAATCAATTTTACAGTACACATTCTAACAACATAGTCATTGCCGTTCAAATCTACAATGTAAATACGCGTAAAATTATTATTATGAATTATAAAAAACTTTTAATTCATCGAAATAAAATTTGATTGATTCGCTTATCTTCTGGGCATTTTTACTCACCTGCAATAAATTTCGCACAATCCTGTGCTACAGAATCACTAGGAATCACAGTGTCTAGGATAATAATAATTTATTATAAATTGGATTTAAAAATAATTGCAAGTTTAAAATTCACGTGAATCGTACCATGATTGATCCGTTTCATTGCTGACCCTATCTTTTCATTGGAGATCGCTAGGGAATCTAATTTAAAAGTGGCATTACCACAATTCTCTACTAAAGCACTTGTAGCATTTGTCCAACAGGTGCCATTTTTAAACGATTCACAATGGTAGCATTTGATTGCCGATGCTGAAATATATTTTGCAATGCTTTGAAACGAGTGAAATTTGCATATTTTTACGAAAATAACACCAACAGAAATGTATTAATTTTATAGAGAAAACGTGGATTCTTAACACTGTATAATCCTCACCTTGCCCGAAGTAGTAGATCAGAAATAATGAAAATATTATAGAATTTGAAGCAAGCATGATTCTGAAGATTCTTATTTGCTCAAAGTAACGAATAAGACTAGCTCAATCATAGCAGTTAAGGATTTTGAAAAGACGAGTCTACAGGTGAGTAATGCAATCAATACAGCCACAAACTAGATAAGATACACCTTATAGTTCCAATAGATTTTCAACAAAACAAATACTTCCTGAAGTATTAGTTGCCTGAACAATGCGAAACTTATTTTTAATATTGAACACATTATACGGATTTGTTTAAACACCTAAAAACGAGTTTGTCTTGTTTCTATCCTTACCTAGAAAAAAAGCTAGTATTTTGTAGCATATGAGTTTCTCAAAATTGGTCCAGATTTCCAATTCGAAATAGAGCTTGATTAGGAATTTGAGACATCCGTCAATGCATTTCTATTGACAAGGCATCTTCGTACATTTTTTTGTTGATACCAATGTTTGAACCTACACAAGATGAATTTTAAAACTTGGATAGCTTTAAATGAAAGACATTGGTGTTACTGTTGAGAAATAGTGTAGTGATTGACTAGATGACGACTAGTTACTAGTAACAGGCAAAGATAATACTGTATTTTTATTTAGTGTACTTAGTCATTACGATGAGGCACGTAGACATTTTATCATTAATATCAGGGAAATTGCTAGATAACTTTGTTTCTAGCTAAAAATAGAGCTGAATTCAGAAGTTGATATTTTTGTCGATACTTTCGTATCGATGTACGTCACCTTCGTAAGCTTTTGGATGTTGAAACTCGCGATCGAAACAAAACTGAATTAAAAGAATTTGATTACTAAGGATATCGTTACGAAATATATCAACAGCTTTGCACACAATTGATCTGTAAAGTTTAATTAATATTACAACAAAAGCGAGAAAAGCTAAAATTGGTGAAAATACGAACTTCGTTTAACTTAAACGAAAAAAATCTAAAAAAAATGTTTAAAACGTATACAGCGTATCAGAGAGTAGTTTACAAATATTTAGAGAAAACCAATTTTTTGATTAGCCAATCTGTCCGAGAATGACCCATAAATGTACCCCGAATGGTAAAAAAAGTAAGTGACCCAGTGCACTATATACGCATTCGCTGCCAAGATCATTGGTAGGTACATTATCTGTGGAAAAAGACGGAGATAGTCAACGATCTCTACATTCTCAATCCGGTTTAGCTACGTGTGCATAGGATACCAACTTCCGGTTTGAAATTAACCAGATCATCCAATCGACGAGCCGATGGTTCGTTGTTGAGCCGTCTTAAACGCTGATCGGACACTTCGTTATGCGATCGATAATAATCGGATCGAATAGTTACCGAACGCTCGTGAAATTCGAGATCGGGAAAAGTGAACGCGGCATAATAGTCGACATAACAGTTAACGGGCACCATACTGTTATGAAAATGCAAGACATAGACAAATCGTCATGTCCATACATAGCGATGTAGATATTGAAACACAGGCAAACTATCGGAAGGTCGCTCCAGTAGTCCAGAGTATGCCAATGGCAATCGACTTCATCAGCGTACAGGAATTACGGTTTTTCACGAAGTAATCAAGGCATTGGCAGCTTGAGTATACAGCGAACGCTAGAAAAACGCGATCTTTTATGTTTGTTTATCTTTTTAACGTTGCAACTGTGAAAAAAACACGCTACATCGATTATCTAGTAATAAATAATTTTTTCCCCCTATTTAATCTAAAATCACTCGAGTTCCAATCGATATCAAACGCGATTACATTTATATACAACGTATTTATTGTATACATCTTGTATCTACAGAATCAATTTGTAGAAAGAAAATGTATGAAATGATTCATCAAATTTACTCACGTGTTGCATCCAGATAACCAACATCCGATCGATCTCTCATCGTTTGTTTTTAGTCGCACTATACACTGTAATGGACTAACCGCATTTTCAACGAGTCTCGTGTAAAATCCTATATAATCACGTGAACTTTTCCAATCAAGCTTTCGCTACAGTTTAATAGACATCGCAGAGCTCTCGAAGATAATCGTCTCATAACTCCTTTAGTCCGCCGATGCTCGATTGCGCGAAAATATAACAGCGAGTTTTTTTTACTCTAATGATCAGCGATAATCAGTCGTCAGACATGTCAAAACAAGCAATTACAAGTTCATTCGAGACATCCAGGTCGCTTTTCCCCGGAATAAAGCACCGGAAGCGACGCTCGATATCCGCGCGTCAAATTGATTATCCCGAGAGCGCGCACTTGACCGGTGCACGTGCAATTGCAAGTAAGCGTAGATTTAATATCGATTTTTCGATTTGTTGCATCAGCACCGTAGCATAATCTATAATGGCTTAACCGTCGACTCGGCATATTCAGGCGTTTAAACTTCGACTCGTCACGCGTCCTCGCAACTGCGTACCGTCATTCCCGTGCAAATTTGAAAAAGGACGTTAAACGAATTCTTCTGGTGGTTCAAGCGTTAATTGAAAAAAAAAAGAATAGTAAATATCTTTTGCAAATGCAATTTTCTCGATCTTACCAGAGTTTATTTGTGCGTATTTTCATTGAATACGTATGAGTGCTATATCCAATGTAGGTTAGACTTCCTTGGCACATATATATATGTATATATGTATGAGCATCGAGATTTTGCGACATTCAAAATACATATACATATATACATATATATGTGCCATGTAAGTAAGATGCGTGCGAAATATGTAGAAAGTGCCTTCTAAGTCGTAATGTTTATTGCGAGGCGAGATTTGCGTTTTTTATGTACGTGTATAGCAATGAACGGTAAGTGTTGATATTGAGGAAACGGCAAATAATTTTTACGAAAGTTTGATTCGAGCGTCAATTTTGATTAATCGATCAACGACCCGTAGACACACGGCTGTATTAAATCTTTTAATTTATATATACACACACACACACAACTGCGTGTTTTTAAGTACCGGAGAGTTTTCTTTTTTACTGTTATGTCAAATATAAAATAACAAGTTTAAAAGTAGTGTACGTCAGTTTATATTTTATGTTGCAAAATGTATTCTCAGTGTAGCTCATAGACTAATCAAAGTTTCTAACGTGTATATAAAGCTCTCATCGTACGTAATGGCAGTCAAGAGGATTTCTCAGTTAAAAACACCACTCTGACCTACACCCTACATCCCCAAATAGCAATATCAGTAGCAAGAGGCGTCGCTTATTCTATTATCGAAATTTTCAATCGCGTCTAAAAGTGGAAATATCTGATTCCTCTCTCTCTCTCTCTCTCTCTCTCTCTCTCTCTCTATACCTTACTATCCGCAATACTTACATCAGACGTAACTGGCGTCTCCCCTTTTACCGTCTCTCGGTAAATTTGAAAACCAGCCAAAGAGCGCAGACGCGGGTTTATCGATGAGCTCTCATTCTCTCTCTCTCTCTCTCTCTCTCTCTCTCTCTTCCTCACGCAAGTTTTAGGATAATATACAGCGGACAAGGAGAACGTCGAGACTTAGCGGACGTAGAAAACGGCCGAGGCGTTATAGTGATTTTACGATGCTAAGTGTATCTAGTCATCAGAACATAATTTACGTTGTAACGTTATAAGGTGCCTTCAAGTACAGGAGGCAAATATTCGAACACATCTTAACGAGGTAGCGACACACGCGTGAGTAATATTCCACTTTTGGGTTAAAAATCTTGATCCGCGCTTTTTCTCTGCATACATATATATATATATATATCCGTGATTTTTTTTATCTTTAATAAACAAGTTTTAACTATCGTACAATTAATGGCTTTCTATTAGTGATAAGAAAATAAGTATCTAAGTATGTGTGTTTTTCTCGGTTGACATTATTCAAGTGCCATAGGTAGTTTTGTTGGTACAAAAAGTTACATGCAGTTCGTACGAATCAAAGAGAACGTCTATAAGAATTATTCTGTATGACGGGCGGTTTCTTTTGCTATTGATGTGTAATTAACGGGTCTAAGTCGAGTAGCTAAAGTATGTGTGTGTGTGTGGATGTGTGTGTGTGTAACACTTATAGTTCACTAGACAAATAAACACACAGTGATTAATTATGATGATTTTTAATAATGTCAGTGGCATACAATGAGTGTTTCCGTTAAAGGCTTTGAAAAGTATTTGTTTATTCGATGCCCGACTGGATTAAACTAAAATATGTTTATCGAGCCACAAAGCTTTCCATTGAAAAAAAATCAGAATAATCTTTTGTATAGACGGCGCGTAATTGCACTTGTACCTCGACCTCTGAAATATGCTCTGAGAATAATTATTTATCAATAGCGATGATTAATCTCGTTTGACGTTTTATTTCGCGTTGAACTCATTAGTTACGTCGTCCTACATTACGCGCTTTACTTTGAATTTTTTCCGAATGCGCTAACGCATTCCATCACGAGAATGCCTAATATATCCTTACCTTACGAGGAAATATTAGCAGTAAATTTATAAAATGTTAATTATCTTATACTTTCACACTACTTAAATCTGGTAAATAATAACTTTTTAAAATAAAATCACTCTTTACCCGTATCCGTATTGTATAATTAAAATCAGTAATATTTATTGAAAAAATATTCCTTTGCTTTAGCTCTGAGTGAACTAAAAAAAACGACTTAAATCTAAGCGTTTGCCGAAAAGAAAACGTAGTATACCTTCCCGTACAAAGAAAGCGTAATCTACCAAACTGACCCTGGAATGGGAAGGGGAAGCCGTTTTTCTTTCTGTCTCTCTCGTCTACACACACAAACACACACGCACGCGCTTTGAGACAGCGTGAACTGGAAGTACCGTGCGTCAATAGCTTGGGTTCAGTGTCACGACGACAGCTGTTCCGCGTTTACGTTGCTGCGAGCGTTAAATTTCCAGTGAGTTTTTCCCATTGCGTCTGCGTTTTCTATTTGTAACTGGTGTACGTAGTTACGACGGAAACACGCGCTTGTTCTTTAACAGAAATATTTGTATGTTTATGCATTGTCGGGGTGTGTCTATGTATCTTGCCGTCGTTTTCCCGTAACAAAATCTCTGTTGACTTTTTAACTTTTCCTTTTTTTTACGCTTTATCTCATTTCTACCGCCGAGTTAATAACACGAGATAAGAAAGAAATGCGGTATTTTTGCGCTGAGCGCTGTGGTTTGGGATGTTCTAATTTTTTTATATCAATAGTGGATTGGAATTTTTATTTTTTACTTATTTTTCCTTCGAAACACAACTTGTGAAAGTTAGCTTACTGTGAATGCAGTGAGAAAGAGCCGCAGCTTATAATTTTAAGTAATGTATGGGTATAGTATTGTATGTTAAATGCCTGCGAACGATATTTACTTAAGTAGATGCGAAGTTCAGAATTTGAATACCAAATTGGCAATAGTACAGTGATTCATCTGATTAAATTCTATTTAAAGAATTCTGTATATATACAATCATCAATGCGATTTTAACGAATTTTCCTTTAATTTCAGATCAAGCAATAGTGTAAGGAGAGAGAATAAAAAAAAGATGCTCAGCAGCACAAAACGCATTGATATTGAGAAGCCGAAATGGGACCAGAGCACTTATGCGGGCCGAGCCCAGCACTTTTTAAAAGTAACAAATCCCTTAAACGTATTCGCGTCGAACGCACAGTTGGAGAAAGCGAAAGAAGTTGTTACGAAGTACAGGTAAATACGGAATAAAAAAATTTTTTTTTTTTCATCTTTAATGGGCAAATTCCGGTTTTGGATGGGCAACTTTCTATACTAGAGAAGTATTAAATGCAGATATCTGAGAATCGCGAAAGGAAACATTTTCTTCGCCAAAGTACATTTGGGGCATATTAAACCGGTTATAGAAAATCGTAACACTGCATTGCGATTATCACTTCTTTTTTTTTCTCAACGCAAAGTTGTCCCACGTGCAATTATAATTACGACGGCTAAGTTGACACGAATTTGTGTCAGTGGTACCACCAATATAGCAATTAATCCGGTTTGCAGAATAAATCCGGTATACAAAAATAGGTGATCGATAATTTATCACGTAACTATTATAATTTTATTATTGCTTTTTATTGGATACTCTTATTGGCATTTAAAACGATTTCTCGTGAAATTTATATAAGTCGCTTTAGACTAGACGATTCCAATTCTAATCTGGTCTGTTCGATGGAAAACATTAATTATCTATGAAAATAAAGAACAACTAGATTTGTCATCGCGAAAAAACTCGAGAACTAAAAACTAAGAAAACGAGAGCATCTAATCTTCAGACAAAAAATTCAACGCGTCTTGTTATCAGTATTCGCACTTTATGTAACTCGCAAAGAATAGAAATTAACACGTTGACATGTTTCATGTGTACTCGACAGAAAAGGCGCATCTCTGGAGCAATTAGGAATAACGGAGAACGAACTGTGGGAGAAAAAATATCTCTACGACAGCGCATTCCACCCAGACACCGAAGAAAAGATGACTTTGATCGGTCGCATGAGTGCCCAAGTACCGATGAATATGATGATCACCGGTTGCATGATGACCTTCTATAAGTATGTTCACTCCGTATTGATTTTACCTATTATCTTCCACATTTATAGTTTCAACTCTTTGAATTCAGCTTTTCCTTTCTCAAGCGTGAGCGTTCGTCTCGACTGTGCGTAATGCTGTTGATTTTTTAGCTAAACAGTCTTTTAGTACTTATCGAAGGCTCTACTGTTCTTGGTTACACTTTCATTGCCATCAAAAACGTAAGGTTATCCCGTAGAAAAATAAACACAATTCCTTTTAATTAATAGATTACAAAAAAAAAAGATTGTATTACTAATTAAGGCATTGTGAGTACATCATAAGACTCGCTACTTCAGTATTCTCCACATTACACTGGATGAAATTATGTTTATTATCTCGTCGTAATTGCATTTTCAATTTTTAATTTTTTATATTTGTATATTGCGTAAATAATACGTCAATATGGCGAGTGTTCGTAACAGTCAATCGTATCTTATTTGCTTTCTTACTATCTCAACACATACAGACTGATCAATTATGAAATTAGCTGATAAGAATCTTGCCGAGAGATAAATCGATGCAATTGAGTAAGGAGGATTCGAGTGTTTAAAAAAAACGCACAGCTATAGTATCAAAGATTAGTATTTTTTTCAAAGTGTTTTATTTTAAAAAATTCTATAATAGCAACAGAGTCATTTGGCCATCCGCCAGACAGACATCACACTGATATTTCGAGTTTTTTTTTTATCGCTTCTGATTGATGTATCCGCGTGGTAACTCTATATCCGCGTTTAGGAAACATTAACGCGCAAATTGTATAAAATGAGATTTTTACACTAGTGCTCGGTAAAAAAAAAGGCTGAATAAAAGCGAAAGAGAAAATTGAGGTCAAAGGTCACGGTTGGTACTTATTATCTCTAGCGATATAATACACGCATTGTGAAATATCTCACACATCGCTGTAGTAATCGGTAGTAAGAAGCTCAGCTTTGTGTCATCTATAAAAACTTCTTCCTGGTTGAAGAAAAAGCGATTGGCCGCTCTTTGTTCTATTATCGATTATCTCGATTTGAAAGCTTGCATAACGAATCCCAGACTCATTTCAGATAGAACAAAAAGCATAGGCAGGCAGTTTTTTTTTTTGCATAGTTAAAGAAAATAAAGTTACACGCCATTTCCAGATCGACGCCGGCGGTGATCTTCTGGCAATGGTGCAATCAGTCCTTCAACGCCGTGGTCAACTACACAAACCGCAGTGGCTCTAGTCCTATTCCTTTAGAAACTCTCGGCATCAGTTATGCCGGTGCAACGAGCGGGGCTGTGATCACAGCTTTGAGTCTTAACAAACTCGCTAAACGTGGACCACCTCTAGCTGGTAGACTGGTTCCATTGGCCGCTGTTGCCGCAGCCAATTGCGTCAATATACCTCTGATGAGATTTACGGAATTAAGGGACGGTATCGAGCTGCAGAACGAAAACGGCGACAAACTTGGCAACAGTAGAAAAGCTGCCAGAGAAGCTATATCTTCGGTTACTGTTTCTAGGATATTAATGGCTTCTCCTAGTATGAGTACGTAAATTTTTATATTTCAAACAGTTAAACAAGTGGAAACTATTTTAAACCTCTTTAAACTCACCTGATACCTACTTACAGTAAGAAGTAAACAGTTTACTATCTGCAAGATTCCTCAATCTTAGTGGTAATAAACTAAATAACATTTTTTCAGTCTAAAACTGGCTTTATAATGAGTTGGTAAAAGAAAAGAGAATATTCAAGTGCCCACTTTTTCTTCTGTATTACATTTTCTTTATTACATTTTAAACGTCCGTATTCACACCCGAAGTGCGTAAAAGAGCATTAGCAACCAGTTTGAGCTCGATTCATGGATTAGTAATTTTGCGGATAATGAATATTCTACTTTCTGCTGTGATTAGATATCGAAGAAGCTTTCATTACAAAGTTGTCGGCGGTTCATGTAATGCCTGCGATGAATGAAATGACCCTCTTGAAGCAAAACATGTCGAATGGAAATAAAAAAGAAAATATATTTTATGTAAATGTGATAGACTTAAAAACCGGTAGTAAATAGATGTATTTGATTTATGGAATATTTAATTGGAAATATGTATTTTTATAACATATTTTTAATGTAAAACGATACTTCTTGAAACAAAAATTATTCGCGGAATTCACTAAGAATGTGATTGCTTCAGGAGGATTTTTTCTCTTGGTCAACCGATTAAATTTATTTCATTTTGTTGCAATAGGGCAAAGGGCATTTTTATCAATGATTAATCAATTACTGAATTAACCTATTAACGTCTGAACATACGACGTTTCAATACATTTTTCAGCGATAAAATTGAATAAGTAAAATATTCTTTAAAAAATTCAAACCACTATTCTCTTAAGTGAAGTACGAGCCTAAATTATTATAAATAATTTATTTAAAAATATCGTAAAAAATTCAATGTCGATTTTTCAGTAAATCGCGACAACGAATCGAGCTCAAATGACTGAAATTAAAAAAAAAACAAATTTTCAATTCTGGACGTGAAAAAATTTAATTGAAGAACATCGTTCACTTAATTTACTTGAAGTACACTTAACCGATTCAATATCATCGCTGATAAATGTATTGAAAATACTTAGCATTTAAAGATGTCTTGAAAAATTAACTTTTCATCCGTCCATTCGCAGTTCTTTCACCACTGGCAATGAACGCCCTGGAAAGTCGCAACCTTTTGGCAAAAATCCAATGGGCCGCGGGTCCAATTCAGGTTGCTTTTTGCGGTGTTTGTCTGACCTTCGCTACACCTCTCTGTTGCGCCTTATTCGCTCAGAGAGTCGCCGTTTCCGTCGATCACCTCGAAGAGGACGTTCAAGAAGAGATACTATCGAAAAAGTCCGATGCCAAGACGGTCTACTACAATAAAGGCCTGTGAACTGTCCGAACCAAAGACTTCGTATGCTTATATTCATTTATATCTGGATAGAACTGAGAACTTCGGGTTGTGATATCTTTGGTTTGGAAAGATACATTTGAATGTTCCAACATAGTTGTAACCCACAAAAAGGCTGGTATACGATAATGCTTAGGCGATTTCTTTAGTAAAATCGTCGCCAGTGACTGTCAAGATTCTTTATTAGCTGCGTTGAAAGAAAGAATTTTAGGCTCGAAACGACGCGAAATTATATATGATCTTAGAACATTCCAGTGGTAATTGCTTAAGAACGTATTAATGTTTATAAATCGTTGGTTAAAAGCCACAGGTAAACAGTAGTTGTACGTTGGAATGCGTTGATCGCAAAGGAATAGGCTACTTACGATGGGTAAATATGTGTTCACAAATTGTGTTTTTAAGCTTATCAACAGTGTTGATAAATAACGCAAAATAAAGAAAAGAACAATACTTAACAAGTGCGATAATGTTTATATAGAGTTGCGAACAAAAATTTAACGATACTTTGTTGTTATTTTCATATTGAAGTTTTTGAATACGTTATTAGCAGCGAAATTCAAAAGTTGCTTATCACCTGCGATGCGAGCACTGCGCTGTTATTGAACGACCTTTTTCATAATAACGACGGTTATTATCGTATTTCATGAAATATGCGATAATGTATATATACTCAATACAAAAATGTGCTAGCCTAATACTGGTTACAGTAGATATCGTTAATACTTGAGCTCGTGTTAACAGATTCTCGAAACGAGGACGAATTTCTCAACTGGCATCTCTTACAGTTGTAAGTGTTTATACTTTCGATTGATTATAATGCTGTTTACGCATAACATTTTTTTGAGAAGCTGATTGCTTAGCGTAATCCGTACAGTATCGGATTTACAAAGGCACTGAAATGTCCCGTTGAAAGGTGTCAATTATGGCTGATCTCCTGTAAAAGAAATCTCAAGACAATAAAAACACTTTTGTCCAATATAGGAAAGATGTTTTATTCACGTTTTCTGCACTTTATCTAGTATCCTTAACTTTTTTTGCATTAATTTACAGATATAAAAACAAATGTAATTGTGTGTTTCTCCTATTTACAATACCACATTTTACAAGCCGTTCAAAGTTAGATTGAAAGTATCTTTGTTTACTTTTTGCGTAAAATTAAATTCTCTGACAGGTGGCAATGCCCTGATTTTACGCCCATGCCTACCAGTTTTGCGGTGCCACAAACCACTCCTCGGCCTGTTACCCAATTCTCGATTTCTCTGAGCACTTCCAACTGGAGTAGATTCGTGCAATTCGTTGGATAAACGACCAACCGTTGCCATACACCGTTGATCAAGACTGAATTCCTTCTTGCTTGGTACTTTAATGATCACTCTATCATCTGTCCTTCTAATGATGGTACCAAAGGTACCAGCTGCATGAATTAGAAAACCACCAAGACCGGGATACTTTTCAACGCAGTGAACAATCGTACCAATAGGAAGAGCTCCAAGTGGATAGGCATCTCCTTCGTTCGGCAAAACAGGATTTCGTGGTATACCTTTGTGAGTTTTAATAATATCTCCTTCTTTCATATTCATGGTAGCGAGGATATATTTTAATTCTGATCCACTACCTACAAGAGCAATGTAAGATGTACGGCAACCATCTTCTATGATTTTAAGAATTTTTTCTTCCTTTGGGGGCTCGTTAAGATCAGACGGCCCATCTCTAATCCACTTGATCTGATGATATTTATGCTTTATTCCTCCTCCAATTCCTACGCACACTTTGCGTCCTAGGAATGAAGACTAAATTTTAGTTCCCATAACTCGCATAAACAGAAAAACCATCAAATTTCCATTCTTCGTAAACAAAAGCATTATTATAGCAAAGCACTAAAGTTCAGCAAGAAAATAATTGTAAAGAGAATAATTAAAAATTACTGTTTTATCGGTTGATTATCAAAAACAACAACATTTCTTTTTCAATCCTGCACAGCACTTATATTTATACAAAACGCGAAATAGAAAAATTTTCATGCTAAAAGGACATGTAGAGATATTGAAAAAAAATGAAAAAATAAAAGATCAACAATAATAAAGTATATTACCAGTCTCCGGATCTCTGCCACCAAGATTCGTAACCTCCAAAGGCTCGACGGTGTACTCATCTTTGAAATGAATAATCCTCCGATAACTTTTTCCCAGAATTCCTGGTTTAGGTATATTTTTTGGCTTCCAGTATTCGCGGCTCTGCTGAATTTGACAGGAGACAGGTGCGGTAAACCTCGTGATATCAAGGGCTTTTTGCCCGAGAAATCGTCGAAGTACAGCCGTCGCAGCCATTTTTCAATTCTGCTCCGGTGTTCTCTCTGTTCGATCGGGAGAGCACGTGTGCGTCTGTTGGTAAAACAGTGCGGGTTGAGCGCGCGAAATTTGAAATTTCATCACAATCGCGTTGTTACCACAAGTTGGTATGAGATTTGCTATCTCAATGCATTATCCGAAGATCAAGCGGTGTAATTATTAGAATTAATCACTGCGCGTGCGGTTGAGGATCGTCGGATATAAGTTAATATTCGAGTGTAAAAAGTCATTTATAATATTATCACATTTGTTGATGTGACGTTGGAGAAGAGCAATACTCCATTAAAAATACGTTATTATTTATAGTATATTCATTCTTAGGAGATAAGTAATAAACATTTGACATTAAAGTAAGATACTTTTGTTTGTCGTACAATGACAGTAAATTGCAGTATTACTATCCTTAATCGAGTATCGAGACTAATTGCCCCATTGAAGCATCGACGACGACGACGACATGCCGCTAGAACATCTAGTCGCACAATATACGTGAAGAAGCATCGATAATCCATGACACCCAATAGCTATACCCGCACATCAGAAGTGACCATCCACAATACGCATATACACACTTGAAAAAGAACTGTCGACATGTTATATAGAAATTCAAGGTAAAAAAAACAAGTTTTCCAGTGGAAATAAAAAATACGATACTATTCATCGTAGACATTTTGTCTCTAAGTTATTCACAGGAGTAGCAAGGAGGTGGAAAAGAGGCAAGAAGCAGTCGACGTAGAGTGAGGGAAGAGCAGCAAAGTAGCTGTAATAAATGGGCAACACGAGCTCGTTCCTAAGAGGGTACATAAAGGAGCAAGTGCGGAATATCGTACCTTTCGCGAAAGCTTAAAGACTTGAAAAAAAAAATTTGTTTCTTTCTATTAAAAAAAAAAACAACAAAAAAAGAAAAAAAACTGATTATATCTCAAAATCCGTGCAACAAAGAGAAATACGAAAAGAGAAATCTCGAAAAAAGAAGGAACGAGCGTACTAATACACAGGATTCAAGGAGTTTCCAGTGGGGAAGAGTATATAGCTCGAACTAAGGTATATAAGGTGGCTAAGATGGCGGACAATTTGCCGCTCGACTACTCGCGCGCCCGCACACACCCCCGCGCGCGCTTTACTCGCTCTCGACTCTCGAGTAATAGATGTTCCTCCATCGCGAGATAGAGCGAACTCGACTCTCCTTCCCTACTCCTATAGCTTCTACATTCTATATAGCCTATGTATATATACATACATATACATACATATATACAGACGGGGGAGTATATACGAACCAACTTCAACGCGTTCGCGAAGAGGTAGTAAAGAGAGATTCTTTCGAATGACCCGCGACGTGCGTGACAATGAAATGACTTTGCAGTTTTTCCACTACCGTCTATAAATCGTTTGAGGTGAAAAGACAAAAAAAAACGATCGAACCGGAGACTTATACGTCCAAAGAGATGTAGAGCGAGTACGCGTATTTAAACGTCCCAAGACAATCGAACCCCTTCCAGAACCGAGACCACAGCGCAAGCTCTGTTCAGCATCAGTTCCTCTCCGCCACCTCGTAGACCTCCTCCTCATTACTCGCTATAATTGTTCTCTCTCTTAAGTCGATTTCAGCCTCTCTCTCTCTCTCTCTCTTTCCCTCGTCGCGTTTCCAACTCCTCCTATGAAACTCGCGTACGCACGCGCGCAACCGCGTGACTCCGAGAGAGAGAAGCAGCCGTTTTAAGCATTCCGTCCGCCATCTTCTCACTTAATAAAATAATTACCCGGAGGCAATTAAGCACTTCTCTCTTTCTATCTCACTTGGCTGCTATTGCTCGAGAGCTGTGGGATCAAATCGGAATTGCCCAGTTTGTTCGACCGATTCGATTGTCTTGAGTAACAGAGAAGATTCTGATAAGGCGTTTTCGACAATTTCAATGTAGTGAATTCTCTATACGAGAGGATCGCGTTGTGGTTATTGTTGTTGCTTGGGATATTTTTTTTTTTTTAAGCAAATTTAATATGCTTGTTATCTATTGTTTATGAAAGTTAGCGGATTTGAAGCTATTGCAAATGGGTTTGTCAAGAAAAGGATTGTAGTAACGTTAATATTTATTTAGAAGAGATTGGCTGTATGTTGTATGTACATCATATTTTTTAGAGCTTTTTTAATTTAAACATTTTTTCGGCAAAAGCTTCAACACATTCTTAGTAGTATTTTGATTAAAGTAATATTTTCTCGCGGGTATGGGACGGCTTGGAGTAATAATAACATTTTTTACCGCAGCTTCTTTCCAATAATGAAAATCTTTCAATAGCGAAAAAGCAAGTGTATTCGTTGAACTGTGTTCCTTTTCGCTAAATTGGAATTTTTTCCATAACTCTGTCAATGGGTTAATTTTAAGTATTTTTGAAAAGATCTTAACATCACATTCGTATGAAATTTCATCTTTTTTATTATTAGGCAATTTTAACTTCAACATTAACTTTTATTATATTCTTATACATTTACATTTTAATGACAATTTATTTAATTTTATTATATTTTGAGTTCCACCAAGGTATAGAATTTCTATACTTGTTGAAGCTTGCAATTTTTTTACTCGGAGTATTTATAATTATTAAATTGGGTATTATTTATGTAAAGTTAAAAATGTGATCTAGATTAGAATAAGAATAATCGTGTGTCTGACATTTGTTTTTATTGTACGAACGAGTTTGACAGATTGTTCGGAGTAATCAAGGTTACTAAGTTCTCTATAAGCTAAATTGTTGCTTGCAAATATTACAGCTCCATTAATATTACATATGCCCCCTCGCATAAGATCAAACTTTATGAAAAGTTTTAAATCCTCGAAAATGGAAATGAATTGGTTCCGAAAGCTAAGTTTCTACACATACCAAAATGTCTGTATATTTTCGGTCGTTGATCATTCGACTAATGATGATTATCTAGGATGTACAATTGAAACGAGATTTGTTCCCTAGTTGGAATTGCTGGTTCTGGAACAACGGGCCAATAAGAACGGACCAGAGTTGTCAAACTGTACTGTCCCAATACTGACCCAATGCTGGCACAGTATTGGTTTTAAAGTACAGCCCGATCTTATCACTCCAGTATTGGTTCAATACTGAGCCAGTACTGGCTTACAGTACTGTGGTGATCAATACCAGGCCAATTATTATTACTATTTCTAAGCCTGTATCTTGTTTTCTACATCAGTGTTTATCCCGGAGGTTTCTGTGTCAAATCAATTTATTTTTATTATATTTATGATTATTATAATTTTCATCACATCACTTATATAAGTCTTGAGGAGTGCTTAAGATTACCGGGATTACTAATTTCTACGAGAAACACCAAATAAAAGTCTTATTAAATTTCGATCAACATGAATATGCTGACCAATTTGCCAAAAATGCATCTCTATCCAACTCAATCTTTGTAGAGTTGATCCTGTTTTCTGACTTAATCGCAGACTACAAAACATTCTCGTATACACAAATGTTTCTTGAGCTAAAAGCACAGAGCGAATTCAAAGGCTTAATGTATTTTAAACACTATTACAAAGATTAGCGGAAACTGTGGTTCTACAATGTAAACTTTCGTAGAGAAACCATTGCAAGCGTAAACCGTATCAGATCAAACCACTACCATCTCATCGCATCCTTAGCGAGCATTGGAATAATCTGTAATAACTATATATTGTAAATGTGGCGAGAATACCGAATCGATTAATCGTGTTTTGTGTCAATGTGTACCAAATATGAAAGAACCCAATCATAAGTGTTCTATATAAAATTAAAATACACCTCCCTCAATGCATAGAGTCTGCTAGCGGACCCTAAAGTCAACGTCTTAAAGCGTCTTATGGACATTTTAAATGCGTGTACCCTTGCTGTCTGGGAAACAAATGCTCGTGCACGTAAGTACTAAATGTAAGCAAAGACATTATGTAATGCTAATATACAGCTAAAAGAAGCCTTTATCAAAAGGGTTTGAAATGCGAAATCTAAAAACTACCAGGATTAAGAAAGCTTGAGTTTAGAAGCTCCTCGAATTGTGTAAAAGCAAATGAAACTTTGTTCGTCGAATATAGAAAGATGTCGGATGCTGGTCTAATAACTTCGCCTAAGAAAAGTATATTTTCATTCGATGATTACTCAAGTAGTATCCAATACTTTTTTTCGGCTTTTCTTTATCTTCTGAGTGTTCCGGTGTTAGGTAATTTGTCACTTTTAATTTTAGGAATGCTATCGACTGATGTTCCTTTGGAAATCTCATTTACGATTTCAGCACCGAGTCTGTCGTGTTCGAGAATACCTGGCTGGGACTCTTGAATTGAATAGATACTCTATCTTTGTTGGTTATTAACTTGTTTTCTGTGTGAGAGGTTTTCTAAATTAAACCATTCATTTGGGCAAGATTTGGAAATGTGTCTGATTCGTTTAAAAACAAAGCAGGTGGCGATAAGGTATATCGAAAAGTCAGTCCAATACGTGGTGTTATCGTATGTTATTAACAAAGAGTCGGGTGGATTGCTTTCAACGTCTTCCCAAACGTAGAATCGTCTTCGAAAGGACATTATGTGCGATCCATTCGATAAGTTAATACATCTGCTCACCATAAAGGCTCACAGTTCAACGAATACATTTTTTTTAATCTACGGGTAAACACAGAATTGTTAGTTTACATATCCAGCTCAATTATTAATTTATTTTTTTACGATTTCACACACTGCATGTAAATTAATATTTATTCACGAAATTTTGTATATACATTTATTAAGGGTAATTTAAATATATTTTGAAAATTGGCAAATGTTTATTGACCTGAATTTTGTATAAACCTTCATTATATATCGATAATTCCTTAAATAATTGTATAAACGTTTTTACTGAACTCTATACTTCGTAGAAAATTGATTGGTTGATATATTTACAAAAGATACTTTATGCATCGATGTACTAATTAAATGTGAAGCAATTACAGCTTGTAAAAAGTAATCGAAATTAACGATCGCAAATGAAAGATTAAAAAATCCGATTTTAACACTCAAACATTTTAGGCGACGAATGTAATGTCTGTCCAATGATTTGAGACATGCTCGATCTATACCTGCACATATACTTAAATACAAAAGGATTGTCCAATGATTTCTTAGTTTTGAAAAAAAAACACTTCGTATTAGGTCTGAGTAAACAATTAAAAATGATAAGAATAAAGTTGCAATAATTCTTATTGCGAGATTAAATTTAAAAATTCATTTTTACAATTAACGTCTTAATCATGGTGATTGCCTATATATAATCGGGGCCAGCCTGGCAACTCCTACAAGTGTTACAAAAAACCGGTTCCACTTTTCGTGCAATGACATTGTTCGTGAATAGACCTCTTTAGTTGCGTATAAATAGCGTACTCAAATTAATGTACTACCTTGCATCATTAGTGCGACTTAACCGAAGTTCTTCGGGAAGCTATATATGTATACTATTGCCTTATTTAGATCGTAATAAATATGGTATGTCCATATGTTAAATGGCTTAAAGATCAAGAATTAAGATCATCTTAAAGTCAAATTGATTATGTACGGCTTATGATCGTACGACTACTGGAGGAAAAAATGATTATATCGATAGCTGGTATTTTATGACTGAAGATATCTGTGCACCTATTAAGCACATCAAAAATATAACAAACGAACGAATGATAAATATGTATTTTCTTATTTCCACGTCAACGCAATCCAATAAACTCAACGCCCTAAATATTCGGAAATCTACTCTACAAAACAAAGCAATAGAGTCTCCGAAATGCTTTGATAACTAAATAGAAAATCAGATACTTGATCCTTAAAGAGAAAAAAGATAAATACTAGCGATTACAAGAGTCACAGTACACGCAGCATCGCGCGCATCTTCCGCGAGAAAAAAGCATAATACAGGCCCGCGGTCGATAAAACGTTCGCTGCTTCGCGTCGGTGAGTGGTGGAGGGGTAGGTGTGTCGGTCGAGCCGGAGAAAAAGTAAAAGAGCTTTCGTTCTCCCTGCGCGACCAATAGCGCGGTTAGGTGTGCAAAACCTTACGAGCCGTGACGCTCTACGCGGAAAACAAAGCGGCGACAATGGCGGAAAATGCTCGGAATTATACTTTTACATAATTCACACTAGTACACGCATGATAGCGTGTAGGATTATAAAGTCAGGATAGAAACACCGTTCCGATCCATTAATTCCCATTATGTACTCCATTTTCGATAATTCTGTAGTTATTACCTCGCGAGCTCATCGATATTAACGGTGTTACATCGCAGCTAATCGACCTAATTTAGAGGATAGCAATCGTTTGATGTTCCATCGAGTATGATGAATGTTAATACGTAGGTTTTGATGATTCGATGGGACTTGTGCAACTTAAGTCGTATGGGTGTATTTAAATTTAAAGCATATGTCTGATGTGTGTTCGTCTGTGACCATTGGTGATTATAGTAATTATGATTAGTATTTGAGTTAGATCTTGCAAAGCCAGTCTGGATCAGAAATTCTACCCTAGCAAAAATGGACGAATAGACCAGTGCAGTACAGTCGTGTAGTGTAAGCCAGTACGTGCCCGGTATTGAAACGATATTGTAATTATTAGAACATTTATGTCGCGGTTTGTTTGAAATTCATTATTTTAAACTTGGATTTTCACTAGTATAGATTTGGTCCGGAACGATTGATTGGTTTTTCTACGGCGATTTGGACATTTTTAATGTCACTATGTAAATTTGTACGTCAAACTTATTCTCAAATAATAATATTCCATGTGTACGTGTAATATTTATATACATTTTAACACTAAAAGAAATGATACATTTGCAATGTCTTACTGGTTAAATGATTTTGGAGCAAAAGGTAATTCGTTGTCATTCAAAAAAGATAAACTTGAATATTAAACCTAAGTTTCTGAATCAATATGAAGTTTGTTTTTCGTCTCAAAGATAAACATTCCTTTTACTCCAAAATTAAGCATCTTTTTACAAAAAGATGCTTAATTTTTTATTAACTTTTCGTATTACTATTCCGTAAACTGTATCAAGCCAAGATACAACAACTGGCAGTGATATTGCGTACAATATTTCGACATGTTACGTTGTGAAAATATTATTTTTAACGATTTCAGTGAGCAATGTTTTATTCGCAATAAATAGGTATTCCAAAAATTATCCAATGTAATCAAGCCAATTTTTATTCGTATCCAGTATGTAACATGTCACTAACAGGAATATCAGTTTTCAATGGAAACTTTCCAAAGCCAAAGTAAATATTTTCTTTCTTCGTAAAAGTAATTTTTAAATATTAAATACACTTTCTTTTATTTCGGTGTAACTATTATTCTATGAATACAATAAAATACTCAACTACGATTTAACATTTTGTCCAGATGATAGTCGTGAGAATATCGCAGACTCGTTGGGAACCTCTAGCAAGAAGTCTTTAATAGGGAGGACTACAAGTAACAGTAACAATTACAATCGATCCCTGGAAACATGGCATCTATCCCAATAGCCACAAAGTGCGCTTGAGGTTATCATAATATTACAAACCTCCGCGTTTGCCTAACACCTGCTAAGTCCGCGCGCGAATCACACCGCACCCGGCAATTGTCGAGCAGCAGGAACAGCAGCAGCAGCAGCAGCAGCAGCAGCAGCTTTTCCCTACGCTATATACAACGTGTACCTGCAGAAGCTTCGTCTCTCTCGCTCGTTAGCTCGAATTCTCGACAAAGCCCGAGAGCCACTATAGTTGCGGGGATATGCGGCTGCGGTGTTTGCGCTGGAAAACGACGATCCATACGCTACCGAAAGAGGGATAGAGAGAGAGAGAGAGAGAGAGAGAGAGATGGAAGCACATTACGCGCTGTGTAGATGTAAGATCAATGCTGGATAGTATATTCATAAAACGCTCATTTACTATAATGACGTATCTCTGATCGATAAACGTATCTCTAGGTATACGAGTAAGACGAATAAAGAGATAGTAGTTAGGATTAACTTGGGGTTGATTTTTTGAACGGCGAATATAATTAGCGATAAATTTTTCGACCAACCGCGTAGTCGAGTACAATACGCCCGTGGTCTCGCGAAACGAGAGCAAGTTAAAACACTCGCTGGTGTAAACAATGCGATCGCGCGCTTTTTTCATCCGAGCTCTTTTATATTCCAACAGTTAATGCGATGAATTGTATCCCTTACCGGCTCTCTCCCGTTCCAACGAATACAGACCCCTCGATACGAGTATATATGTGTGTGTGTGTCTATATATATATTTATTCGTGGATATATACACCGAGGTGCGACAATGCCATTATTTTGACTTTATTATGAGCCGCGTGATTATAATTATGCGGACGACGCCTCTCTCGTCGCAGTACAATCAAGCTCGGCTTTTTATTCATTGCCGCTGCTGCTGCTGCTGCTGCTGCTGCTGCTGCTGTGCTGCGTACGTTCGTTGTGAAGAAAAAACGTTGATCCAATTTACGAAAAATTCACATCGTTTTGACAATACGGAATTACTCTTTAGGATAAAGGATTAGGGGTTAATTTTTTGCTAAACTCGTGACAATAATGTGACGGGAGATTTTCTAATTTAATGATGGAAAAATGTTGTTTGTGGTTATTAGATAGTTACGATATTGCTATTGCGAATAAGTGGATGGGTTATAGGGAAATACTTACGAGTGTGCGTTTGTAATCGCGACTGGGCAAGGTACCACTTGAGGGCCGAAAGCAACTTAATCCTGTCGGTTTATGCAAGGAAACAGATCATCTGCCGATTGGATGGTCCATTTGAACTGTTTTTGTCATTTAGAGTAGATGTAAGGAAACGTTTAGTGCGATTATTGTTCACGTTTTAACATTACGAAGGATATTTTTGGGTTTAACTTGCTGGCGGGTTATTCTGAATAGAGATGCTCTTAAAAAATTGCAAAAATGCTATGTAAGTTTATCGCAAAAGATTAAACCATTCAAAAATACAAAATACAAAAAAGTGACGTTTCTCGTTTAAATTGTTTTTCTAAAATGGTTCTTGTCGCCTTAACAATCTTTTCCATTTTCAAAAACTATCCAGACAGCATCCTGAATGTCGGAACTGGAGATAACGGTGACTGCTAGACTCTGGATTATTATTTTAATGAATTTATTTATTTTAATGAATGAAATGGTGGCAATTACGAAAAAATATTTTTTTAATTTAACGTACTTTTTTCTCGGAAAATCAACGTCGTTAACGCGACAAACAGGTGTGTCGAAAACGTGTAAATTATGACGTTAAAAAAAAAATTATTCGCAAAAGTATATACTCTGTCACTGCACTTCAAAGGGTTAAACAAAATAATTTACAAGCGTGTTTTCTGTGTTTCCGTCACATATATTGGTGAATAATCGCGAAGTAAATCATTGACACAACTCATCGATACCAAGTTTTTTTTTTGTTCCCTCCCGTTAATGCGTATTCGAACAAGAGCTTTACCTAAAAAATACCAACGTTCACTTATAACAGAGCTACTACGGAATGCTCACTCACAACTAACACGCGTACCGACAACGTTATCCTTCCGAATTCACAAATTCCCATAAATATTGAAAAACAATACTCGCGCAGAGATCTCAAGAGCGAAACAAATGCGCTTTCCCTGCATTGTTAATGACATTCCTTTTTTCTCCGGCAACACCCCACTTTGTCGCAGCATTAACCTTTTAGACGCGACTATTTTTTTATGCTAACTCCGAAGTGCAGACACGTTTCCCCTTTGGGCGTGAGACGCCGCGCGGCTTTTCTCTCGCCCGGAAGAGAGAAAGAGAGAGAGAGAGAGAGAGAGAGAGCTGCTTTTAGAGAAGCCTCGCACACTTTTCTCGCATCTCATCCACGCTTTTATTCCGCAGACTCGCGATGTTGTTTTCCTTGTCTCTCTTTCTCACTCTCTCGAGCTGAGAACGAAGAGAGTGTGTGAGAGAGAGAGAGAGAGAGAGAGAGAGAAAGAGAGAGTATAGGCGCGGAAAAATTGGGATCGTCGTTGGTGGTCTGATGTCTTCCAGGCCCGGGGGATAAAGAAAGTTTCTCCTGTGCGAGGAAATTCGCGCTGGGATTTTAGGCTGGATCTTTTTCTTTTTTTGCCGCTAAGCCGAAGCGAATAAAGCTGAATCATTAGCCGAGGGCGGGATGAGCGTATACGTAGATGAATTTTTAATTCTCTTTACAGCAGCTTTTCTACGCAGTGTTTCTAATTATCTTTATTATAATACGGAAGCGTTGATATTCCATTCGAAAAGGAATGTAAATATCGTAGATTGAAAGTTAAACGGGAATTAACATCGTTTCGCCAAATGGACTTCCGAGCAAAGACGAGATTAGCTTAATTAAGCCATCTCGGCTCGTCGCTTTCATATACACAGTAAAGGCTTGCGCTAGAGTCGCGCGAAACAGGCGAAACAGGCGAAACAGGCGAAACAGGCAAAACAGTGCCGCGCGATAAATCGTCGTTACAGTTGAAAAAACGAAGAATAATACACGAAGAAGGCGTCGCAGAAAACAAAGAGCAGAGAGACCGAGAGACAGAGAGACTGGGAGTAGGAAGCACTTAAAGAATTATCCGAACTCGAGGCGGCGCTTCGGCACGTGCACTCGTTCCCAGGCCGACACCTAATACCTACTAATACCAAGAGACGTGTATCTATCTATACTATATACCCTTTTACCACTTGAGAGTCTGACGAAAAGTAAGTAGGCTTGTGTTAGCTATAAGCAAATGGATGGATGTACTGCGAGCAGTTTACTTTGCCTTTTTGACCTATATGAAATCGTTTGGAGTACATGATATGTGAGCTTTCGAACGATTTAAATATTCGAGGAAAATCTATTCTTACTAAATAATAGACGCATAAGGAATCGACTGCTGAGAAATGCTTTCACTGCTTGGTAATAAATATTAGGTTGTACGCTGTTCTTTAAAAAATACCGAAAAATGAGTTTCACTTCTCAAATAGTCTACTTTTCACTATTGAACGGAATGAAAAAAAATTAATTTTCTTGTCTTATAGATGTAAGAATAGAAAATCGATTCGTAGATATAAAATTTATTACACTTTTTATCGTTGTATTTATTATTTTATGTTATCCAATCAACTATCACTGATTGTACATGTATTTGTTTTGCAAAAGTCTCCCTTGGTAATCAGCGATTTATTGCCATTGGCAAATGCATTGGTAAGTTAATGTTTACGAAAAGTAAATAATGATATTATTTATTATTTTTAAAAATCTCGTAAATTCCTTTAACAAATGATTTTCGCTTATGCAAATAGTGAAATACGGTCGGAAATAGTGTATTTTCGTTGTTTCAAATTCAGATAGTAATAAATAACGATATATACTAATATAAGATAACTGATTTTGTTTCAATAATTAACTAAAAGCTAAACTTAATTTCGACGATATCATCGGTATCCACACTATTGCGACATGCGTGTTTACGTAAAAAAATAATCTCTTCAAGCTTTTAAATGAAAAAAAAAAAATTCTGTCTATAAAAAGTTCATAATCGCTTTGATCAAAGCAAACATAATTAAACCAAAGTAAATAACTAATCAATTACAGTTATGATTTTAAGAATCTGGCTGGAACTACATATCAAAGCAACCGAACAGACCGAAAAAGAATCACACAAATTAAAGGGTACTCGAATCCACTAAAACGTCGGTTGTAGGGAGACTGCGTGTCTGTTCTGTCGTTCTTTTTCCTTAAAAGGCCCTGATTTTTTGCTAAAACATTCTCGAGCACTCGTGCCAACATAATAATTCATCTCGTCGACAGCGGCTTCGTAATCCGACAAAAAGCTTCCACAAGCGACCGTGAAAAGACAAGCTATATATAGGCACACACACACGAGTGTGCGTTGCGTATAAAGGATACCGTGTTTCCACTCACACCGTGCATAAAGACATGATTTGATTTTTTATCAAACCGTCTAGATTCCGAATCACAGTCGAATTAAACATTGACAAAGGGCGTGTAAATTGCAAATTCACACGTCGTACATACCTATACATGTAGCTATATTGTGTATAGATAGATAATCGAGATCAGGAGACCGTCGGAAGAGACCTTTTTCGTCGTTCGCTTTGTAGAGACAGACACTCAATGGACAGCTTTCTAATAGACACGAGTCGAATTCACGCGTGTCGCGGAGGCGTAAAAATCCAGTCGCAGTTTCCTATTGACAAATGACTGCGAGCGCGGCTCCTTTGTGCATAGCCGCAAGCTATTCCTTTTTACCGGGAATCGAGAATACGCGAGAGCACAGGAGTTTTACACAAGCGGAGACTTTTTTATCGGGTCTGCAGAAGCGACGGCTTCCGAATTTACGTAACGCTATGTGCGTTTCCCTGCGAGTCAATAGAGAAAGCGCGACGATCGAGCCTTTCAATTTCGTTCCAAGTAAGCGATATTCAAAAATCTCGGAGATATTTCGGATAAATTAAGAAAAGAAAAGAAAAACTCTTCTCTTGGCCCGACTATTAGTAATAGGTGTAGTATTTCACCGCGCGAGATGCGCAAAAGGAAGAGGACAGAGAGATATAGGAAAGCGGTATAGGAACTACTAACATGTGTTGCCGCACAGCAGCAGCAGCGGAAGGTACCACACGTGTTGCTAACGCATTCCCCGACAAATTGACTTCAGGCCTCGGCGCGTCCGTTGCCCCTCCGATATGCACTGCAGGCTGCAACTGCGGGCAAATGAGGAGAGCGACGACACCTTTATTATTAGCCGCAAGATACTGCAGTACGCGCCGGTTAGTTAACCGAGTTATAGTTAAGTGAGAATTATTATTCGCCATGTATACATACACGGTCATTGCCAGACGTTTCTTTTTTTTTCGATAATTCAATCGAAGTATAGATTCTACATTTTAAGCTCACCATTATTGATAGTGAAATTTTGTTCATTTCTGAATTGAGCTGCTTTACACTAGTGAGAAGAAAAAAAATTTCATTTCACAATTAACGATAATATTTGATGTTCAATTCAGTATGCTTTTTTACAAGATATTACGAGTCGCTATTTTTAGATTTGCGCTTGACGTTTAATTAATTAATGAAAATTTTTTAATTCTTGAAAAAACATTGTTAATATTATTGTCATTTAAATAAAATGTAAATAAATTTTATTACAATAGTAATGATGGTAATCAATTCTAAAATATTCCATGATCCACTGCCAGTGGTAAATTAATTGATAAATAAAAATTCACCAAAAGTGAATGATAACATTATTATTATTATGTCTAAAATTTCTAAAAATTAATTCAGTCATTTGTTTTCACCTATTCAAAACAGAGCTTTCGATACTTTCGTAGTCGTAAGGTAGTCTGTGACTTTTACAGTGAACAACCTCTATCAAAATAGTTAATATATAATATTTCAGAACTTGCGCAGTGAGTCCACGAATTTAGCTGAGTCAGAATTATTATTCGCCACATATACACACTCGATTATTGTCAAAAGTATCTTCTTTTCGCTAATTTAACGAAACCGCCGGATTCAGGGATAAAATTTTAAAAATATTCGAAAAACTTCAGACTCTTGAACTGCGGTACTTCGCTGTATATGCATACGTAGAATAAAAACATAAGCGCGCGTATCTAAATCCCGAAATACAACGATCCAAGAGACGAAAGAAAAGAATGATCACCGCTCGTTTACTCCTTTCCACAGCCAATCTCCATAGAAATCTCAAAACTACTCTCTTGTATCGCCCCTCCAAATAATAGCAGTCGTTGCACGCGCGTCTTCTGTTTTCTCTTCCTCGTCGACGACTCTTATTTGTCCAGGAGGATCGAGGTGTCGAGGAGTTTACGACCGGAAAAGAAACAGGCAAAGTCTTGCCCGCCAGTGTTTTATAGACGAATTATTGTTTTCACTTCACGCGCAAGGGGCTCGTTTAATCTCAGTGAGAGCAAATATTTTCGTCATTAATGCGGGATTCGGATGCCTTACCAAAATACCTTGAACAAATAGGAGAGCTTCGAAGGAATAATCGACGGCCGGATTAATCTGTCGTAGGCTTGTCATTTTTTGGCTTTTACGACGGCGTTATTTGTCGAGATACTTTGTCCTATACGTGTGTATGTGTATACGTATCTTTCCGAGTGTACACATTATATATATATATATAAAGAGAGAGAGAGAGAGAGAGAGATAGAAAGAGATAGAGAAACGAGTGTAGAGTTTATTTTCGAAGGTATATACCAATAACAATGATCGAATGAATTCCAGAAGTGATTTCATTTTATAAACTGTTAAATTTAATTTTATTTATCTTTGTATGTTTGCTACTGCTTTGAACAAACTTTGAGTTTCGTAAATTCGAAAAGCGTAACCGCCCGCGCTGTATTATAACGGCATATATATTTTCATTGAAATTCAGCAACAATATATCAAAAATGTCAACGAATTGAATGAAAAGTGCCATATCCACTTTGCAAACATAGTCACGCAAATCCTTTCTGTACACAAATTGGTCGAATATTCTGACATTTTCGCGAGATTTCAACATTCAATACACACACGTGTAGAGACGTGCACGCAAGCCATCGTGTTATATGATATTTGATTATTATCTATAAAAGTAGTCAATTTTATTTGGAATAAATGAATTGGCTGGCTTTATCCGGCCTTTTCATTTCTCTCCGATAATTTCGTTAAAATCACGTAAAACGTCAAACCGAAAAGTAAAAAGACGAAGTAGAAAATAGGTTAAGGAAAAAAACACACGCACACACACACACACACACACACAAATCTCAATCGACGAATAAAAAAGTATCCTTCTGGCTACGTTCCGGTTCATCGAGGCTCAACCGCCACTTTGCCCAGGACTCGTCGCGCGGATAAGGCGACTCGGGAAGGGATATTCCACTGGATTTCAGCTCAGAAGAGAGGGCGAAGCTCTTTTTCTTATCTGTCTATGCTACGTCGTAACGATTACATTCTCGATACATATATAAAAGGGTCGGTCTGTCTGCTGCGTTTATCCTCGCTATTCCACAGTATAGCGAAGTCGGAAAAAAACACGAAGAAAATCTTTCGCCAGTTGATTGGAATTTCGTCCTATTTATAGAGATACTTTTCTATTTTTCGACTGATTAATAGAAAAGTTAATTTAAATTTGACCTCCTCGTACAATCCGCGTATTACCAGAAGATTCGAAAGCAGAAAAGCCATAATACGCTCGCTTTAGCGCACATCGATTTTCGCGCATTCTCCAATTATTCTCAAGCTTCATCCTCGATTAGGAGAAACTTCCCTCTTCGTTCGAGACCCGATCGACTCGGCCAATCGTCTCAGACGGTTTTACTCTGAACTTTTTGATTTTACAAATAATCGCCGAAAACACTTAAACTTTTCCTTCTTACAGATTTATTATGATTACATTGACGAACTGTTTTATTAAGTAATTTGTTAATTGTACAATTGGCTTCTCGGTGAGCCAACAAAGCGTACGGTGTAGAACCGATAAATTAATTGTAAATTTTTGGAGAAAGGCGAATCGTAGAAAAGGTGGTCTACTGTCTGGAGGTAAATTCGAGAGTAAAGTTGAGCTTAAAAGCACGTTATTAAAGCGACGGCCGTAAGTAATGTCGCGGCATTACGAGATGCACCGCCGGTACAGGAAAACGAGTCGACTTTGTGCAAGACTCTTTTCACGGTAGAGTTGTCTCCGCTTGGCATAAATACTGTAAGTGCCTCGGCGGAATTTCAAAGCTGACTTTCTGCTCTCGATTTGCTTTTCCTATCGAGCTTTTCCTTCCCGAATGTATTATGCAACCTGTTTATACTCACGGTATGCAGCAGCAATGGGAATAGGTCAGATCTTAATTAAAGACTGATTTTATCGCGTTAAGAAATGGACAAAATTTTAATTTCCTTTTTTGCACAAAAACGTTGCCTCATTAACGAGGACATGCCCCCTCTACTCGCTCGGATTTACCATCGGAGCAAACGATACTCCCTCTTACTCGAGACAAGCGATTGTATTATTCAAGAGGATAACGGAGCAAAATAACGCCCTCTTTCTCTAGAAGGAAAATTCTCGCGTTACGGAATAACTAGAAACGAAGCGTATGCAAATCGAGCAAAAGGCAAGTGAGAGAGAGAGAGAGGAGAGAGTCTCGGAGAAAAAGGCGAAGAGCGAAACTAAGAACGGACGTAAAAAAAGAAGAAACAAGGGGGCGTATATAGTTGCGGAGACAATAGCGACTGCTGTATAAGAATCTCTCTCGCTGTCTCTCTTGGAGCGCAGCGTATCCCTGATAAGGAAGGAACGAGTGGAGGTGAAAATAAAGGGAAAAAGACAGAAAGCGAGAGAGCGAGAGAGAAGGCAGAGCATAGAAACGAGCGAAGCTCATATCGTATTAATAGGCAATCCGGACAGCCGAGGGGTGTCATAAACTCAAACCCTTAATACTCGCCTAAACTACCTCGGTTAAATAATGGAATCCCCCGCGTTTTCCCCTTCCATCGTGGTCCTTCTACCCCCGGCATCGGTCGACGCGCGCATCCTACTCCCCACTATTCTATCCTACGTATATACATGTATATATGTACAGTCTCAAAGTAGGCGTGTGTATATAAGCTCTATACGCTTTACAAAAGCTCTATACTCATATATATATATGTGTGTGTGTATATATATACGTCCGAACGCTTAACTAATTATAAGTAGCCAAGCCTTGGAAAGTCGTGCGAGAAAGGCGAAAACTAATTGTACGTCAAGTCTCTCCTTTGATTGCTGCTTCATTATTTAACCGCCGGGAAAAACGCGCGCGGGGAGATTGAACAATTTTTTAATTTAACCTCTCGTCGTCGTCGTTGTATTCTATACTGCTACTCCCGCTACTACTACTGGGAGCTCAAGAGCCCGGCTAATTTTCCTGAAAGTTTTACGCGGTTATCGCGCGAGGGGCTGTGTTTATAATCCCAAACTTTTCTCATTTTTTCTTTTTTATTTTCGAAAAATTTTTTTCACGAACACCCGATGACTTTTCAGAGATGAAATTACGAGAAAAACCGTAGACGGGATGAGAAATTTTCTCTCTCTCTCTCTCTCTCTCTCTCTCTGTTTTTTTTCTATTTTATTCTCTCGCTCTTCCAGACCGGTATTCCTTCCTTTTTCCTCCTTTAATTAGTCCTCCGATTACTTCACTGCTCATTCACAGCAGCGTAACCTTCGCTAATATTGACTCGCCGACTAATTACGTAATAGGATGAATATTACTTAAACTATCAGATTTACCTACTTTTAATTACGTTTATTTTACGCTCATTGCTTTGGCAAAATGTCCTCTCGTTTCGAGCAGGTTCAGCTTCGCGTACGGCTTGCGTTCCTAAACAGGAGAGTGAAAAAATAAAAAATCGCCACTACACTTCAACCAATGCGGTACATCGTCGATTTAGGCATCGAAAACGATGTAAAATACAAGCATCAAGGGGTATTAGAAAGCGCCTCGTACGAAAGAATTCGCGTCCCTTTTCGCAACGGCAGTCTACTTACATATCGTATAGGCGGCGTAACCGACTCGACCAATATTTACACTTCCATGAGTACGGCGCTATACGATAAATTATTCCTCGAGCAATCGAGCGGCTCTTTTCGACGTGAACTTATTCGCATATAACACGTTAATTGACTATCCACGGGAAAACGAGTATCGCCTACCGAGATGCAATATTAACGAGATGTAAACGCGCGATGAGAGAGGACGGGATAAGGGGCTGTGTTTCGTATTATACGTATGCTCTCTGTGGGGAATATATAGCTACGGACGATTTATTTCAACAAACTGTATATATATATATATATATTTACGCACACAGCGCATATACCAAATATCCGTTTTTTTTTATTCATGTACCATCGCCGAAATGTAACTTTGCGCGCGAAATATAAATTCCGATCGACAGCCACTTGTCCCGAAATGATTGTCCAACCTTCCCTCGCAAATCTCTGCTTAGGAAATCGTCATACCCCACTTACGCACCGGTGCACAATCGTCCGCTCTAATGCGCGAATGATAAAAACGACGAAGGGGGTCCTCGACGTATATCCGTAAACATCGCTGCGACGCGTGCAATACACAGTGTCTATATAGTCGATGGGGAGAGACGTCTATCGGCTCCAAGCGTGTTATTGCTTTTTCATTATGCTCATCCTCGTTATTGTTCTTATTCAATTGCCGCAAGCTCTCATGAATTCGTATGCTTTCGATTCTTTGAAAATAAATCTTACTGATAGAAAGGTGGCTCTATGTCATTTTTTAATTTGTTTATTAATT
The DNA here is from genome assembly GCA_018906985.1 of Apocrypta bakeri. NCBI lineage: Eukaryota > Metazoa > Arthropoda > Insecta > Hymenoptera > Pteromalidae > Apocrypta > Apocrypta bakeri. The sequence goes on along the minus strand of JACCIA010000006.1, from coordinate 8,571,909 downwards.
AGTTGTTTAGGCCTTTTAATTTAATGTTTATTTGAAACTTACTTAATAGAACGTTACTTACTGTTGTATAAAAATGAAAAGTTGTTGGAATACATTCGACTGATATTTATTTATTTATTTTTTTACATGTATTGGGAGTTATAAACTTTATATTGAAAACTGAAATATAAGATTTACATTCGAATAAATATATTTCCATCAGAATATATATAACAGTTTTTGGATTCGAGAATCTTGCTGTTAGTGCTTTAATAATTTTTTTTTCAATGCAGAATAACAAATATTACATTATAAAGTAATCCTGCTGGATTACTTTATAATGAATGCAATTTTCCTTATCGCCGGCTCAGTAAAAATACGAAACTAAAAGATAACATGGCAGAACGTCGTAATACTCGCCGTTACCTTATAAAATAATAACTTACAAAACTAACTTAGGATCTAAGAATGAAATGTTTCGCACTTTAACTCTTACACTTTAGTGAACTCGACAAAATATCTAATAAATAAAAGGAGTCGACAGTGCGTGTTACGAAAATAAAAAATGTTTTCGTATTATTTGAACCCATTAGTTAATCGATTAAAAAAATCAACAACAAAAAGTATCATTGATAAAACAAGAGCCTTATCTCTCAGCGAGAAACGACAATCCATCATATACCAATCGAGTAACTCCCGAGACGCCATCTCTATGAAACCGACAATCGGCATCGTTTACGAGCGCAATTCCCCGTATGTTGTAAAATTAAACATTAATCCAACGTTTCTCTCTCTCTCTCTCTCTCTCTCGCTCTCTTTGCCACATACAGTCAAAGCCCTTGTGGCCTGCGTGAGGGGGTATAGCAACTGAATAGGTATGTATATACACACACACGTATATATATATATATATATATATATATATATATAAACACACCTATAGAGAGCCATACAGCCTATATGAGTAGGGGAGGTATACGCTGTTAGTATCGCCCGACTGCACGCGGCGAACAGAAGGCAGATCTCTCCCGGGAGACTCGACGCTTGTTTGCGCTGCTTATCATCAGTTCCCATTAATATTAAACCGCATTCAACGCGCGCGCGCGAGAGAGAGAGAGAGGGAGGGAGGAAGAGAGAGAGAGAGAGAGAGAGAGAGACAGAAAGAGAGAGAGAACCATCCTCGTTGCGAAACTCTGTGTTTGGGCTTATACGCGTTGCAGCGCGAGCGTTATCTTTCACTAGCTCTTTTTCGCTGCTGTGCCGCTCATTATTTCTGAGAGGTGGTGGGATTTTTTGTCTCCTTTTTTTGTCGTCCTACCGGGGAACGAGCAAGCACGTCGAGATGATTTGGACGCACTGATATGTGGATAAAGGATGAATTTTAAAATTTTGATGCTTTTGCGAATGTCACTATGGGGATGGAAGGTAGATAATGAAAAAAGTTTAGTTCCCGTGGTTATTTTAACTTGGTTCAAAAAAATGTAACTTCAGTGAGTTACACGATATCGCAGCTTTTGGGGTAGAAAAAAAAAATTAGTTTCTTCTTTCTCTAATAACCGAGATTACGTCGAAGCTAGTTGTTGGTCCGTCGAAAGTTTAAACATTCTCGAGTGCAATATTTTCGCGTTAAAAAAAAAAGAACAATCTTGCTTACCCCCGTCTCTCCTGCTGTCTATTTCAGCTCCTGTCCATATCTCGAGTAGTAGTAGCCCATAAGCCTTACTAGCTGCACTAGACTCTTATACTGCACAGGTCAAATCAGCCGTGCGACGACACTCGCCGCCAATACAGCTTCAGGTCGAGATCCATAAAATAAAAAGTCCCGTCGTAGGCTGGTGCTTCTGGCGCTTCCGTTGCAGCGTCACAGGTGCCGCTCGGCCGGGAAATGGAGAAATTTAACGGGGCACTTTGCTCGAGCTCGCTGATTTTTCGCCATGAAAAATACGGCCCTTATGCGAAGTGCTAGTCCAGTGCAAGCGCGTGCATAAAGGAGGACGAATAAAAATTTTTATGGCTCAACTCTTCGTCGATGTTTGCGCGAGGTGATTCGGTTGTGCATCATTTATCGGGAATGTGACAGTATGTATATGTACCGTATGATATACGCATAGTTACATACACGCACAGTTATACCCACACTCCGAGCAAGTTTAGCTCGTGTATAAAAAAAAGCTTTGCACAGGAAGAATACGTAGACATAGATACGTATGTATATATTTATTAGATATACAACGCATACGCGCGAGATAAGCGGGAAAGAGAGAGAGAGAGAGTGAGAGAGAGCGTACGAGTTTTAATTATAGATCATTTAATTTACAAAATGAAATATATTAAATGCGAAATGCATTGATACGAAACGGAATTCGTACGCATCGTGAATTTGATGAAAAATTGAGTGATTACATGAAAACATGGCTGATTAATTAAACGCGCTACAATAAATTGCAAATATTAATTTTCAATAAGTCTAATTGAAAGCTAACAAATAATTCGAATTACACTGGAGCATATGTTGTTTCAGGAAAGATAAATACTGCACGAGAGGATCGAGCGAGAAGCAGAACGATTTTCACCAATGGATCATGTCCCCGAATCATTTTACCTCATCGTAATTAGCAGCAATCATGAAAAATGTTGTTGGACAAAATTAAGTAAGTTTGTCAATTAAACGATGTTTAAGTAGTACTTAAATTTGAATGTCGATTAAAAAAGAAAAGAAATTTCATACGCACATCTAAGTCTCTGATTGATTAACGAGCTAATAAATGGCAAATGTTTACACCTGTTATATAGTTCATAGAAAAGAGCCGGCTGTGCGTAATAGAACGGCTCGAAAAAGCAACCCCTCGATGCTCGTTCACCCTTTGTTTAATCGGCGCACGAGTCGCATTAATTCGATGCCCGTGTTTACAGCCTCGATCCCGACGGGCGTCTTAGCGGTCGGCCTTTTTTTTAGATCGAGAGAGGAAACGCGGTTTTGAGCAAACAGAAATCGGGCTTTGGGAACGAACGAATTTTTAATTCGAGAGCTATTGTGCAGTTGTATTTGCCCTTCGAGGGTGAAGTGTATATTGGATAATGTGATTGGGATGATTCGCTCTTTATTGAGTGTTCGCGTTCTTCACTGTGCTCGAGTACTCTATTGCGGTTGAGGTATATATATATGTAAAGCTAAAGCTTTGATACGGACTGTTGAACTTTTCGATGATTTGTATGATGTAAAATGTTGGACAGATTCTGAAAAAGGGCTATAGCATTCTACATCTGGCTTGGAATATGAAGCGTCACTGGTTTGACGGTAGGTTGTAATATAGTCCCAATTGATTCTGAAACTTGTCGGAGTATAAGTGGCATAAATGTTTCATTTTTCTGTATATAAAAGTGAAAATTTGCTTGAGTACTTTAAATCATTTTTTGGAAATCACACAATCATGGGATGACCATTGCATCACTCAAAAATGTACATACATTAAAAATGTTTTAATTTTATAAAAGTAAATTGCACCTAAAACCATATATCATTCTAAAGTTCCGATTTATGAGAATTGAATTATAATAATTTAAAAACACTTAAATTCTAGCTTGAAATTCTCTATTGGTCCAGTATATATGTCACAACTAACTCATTTTTATCACTCCGTTATTAACTGAATCCTAGTGGATTACCGGCTTACAGTACTACTTATAATCTCGCACTTTTGATCCAGTAATAGGTTTATCTTAAAAAAAGCAAACAGTTAATTTGAACAAGCAATCGAGTCACAATAATTACAAGAATTTATCCAACTCTACCTGCTCGAGCAGTAATATTTACGTGGAGGAAAATCGAAGTAAATTCTAAAGCTTCGAAAAAGAGAATGTAATGGAAGTAAATCTTTTTTCCTTTTCCCAGGATCGATCTACACTTATACAGCATCAGCATCGCGAATCTCTAAGAATAAAGAGCCGGCGGCACAAAGTGCCTTTAATCGAGGGTGAGAGAGAGAACGAGAGAGTTTCGAGAGGTCCATCGATTAAGGCTGCGGCTGTGACACACACTATTCGATCTGTGTATCTGACACAGACACACACGTGCAACTCGAAAGGCCAACGGGACCAGTCGGAGCACGGGGATTACTCCGGTCGATCCTAATTGAATGGTCCTTTGCTCTCTAAGCGATCGCTCGCGCCGCCCACTCTTCCTTTTCCCGCGAGTAGTCCTCTAGGGTCGGGATTTCCTAGAGCTTCCTGCTTTTCCTCTTCTCTCTCGCTCTCTCGCTCTTTCGAACGGATTTCCCGACGGCTGGATGAGAGAGGGAATGAAATCGCGACAGGTTCAATTAACGGCTTCGGATGTTCCTTGCCTTTTTATTGGAGTAGGAGTACGGGACTATGGGCTCGCTTCCTAAGGACTTTTAGTCGGCGTTTTCCTACAGATGCTTATCTCGTTTGATCGATAAGCGTTTATACTGTTTGCGGAAGGTTGTCTTCTTCTTGTTTTGTTATTGTTGCACTTTTTATTAGCTTTCTTTGATTTCAGTGTACGATATTCGAGTTACAATCATGAACTACGAGTTAAACCAACTTCCCCCAACTGTCCACTGACTTTGAAATCATTTGTTAGTTAATAATTATGAACAATTATTTTAATATCTATATAAGGAACTACTTTACTAAGGAACTACTGCTATCTTCTACAAGTGTTGTTACTACAAAAAATTGTATAAATTTGCAATAGGAATTGATTGTTGTACAGCTACTCATACAGTAAAAAACATTAACAAGTCTATTACAATTGTACAGATACTATTAGAGCAAAAAATATTTGCAAATTGTAAATTTGTCCTAATTATTTAATAACACTACTGCAGCAACAAATAATTGCGAATCACCTATTGAAGGATAATATATTTAAACATTAGCTATGCACTCAACGTAAAAAAAAAGTACCAAATCTATATAATATACAAAATGAAGCCATGACAATGTAGAATCCTATTAAAGCAATGTGAAAGCTGTTATTCTTAAACAGTCATTGATCACACTAGGAAAACAATTATTTTCAACACATCGTCCCCTAAATCACTTCAAAAATCTTCAGGATCCACAGACTCCCTGTGCAAAGCAAAAGAATCTATACACAGCCAATCGTCTAACGACAAATTGATAACCTTATCAACGAGCAGTCGACCTCGTTCGTTATCTCGATCTCTCAGGGGTGGCAAAAAGACGACTGGCCACTGTATATGTATAGATATATATAACAAGAAGTCTGCACGTGCGAGAGTAAACGAGGGACAGAGACAAATCGTTTCGGACTCGAGGACGAATGTCCGCAGGGCAAGGAATCAGGGACGTTCTACTTGACTTGGGATGCTACTACTGCTTTTTCACGTCTTCAAGGAAAAGGGCCGAGGGGATAACGGATCGACTCTCGTGTACTGCCATCGATTTCTTAGTGTCTTTCGCTCTTTACCTTCTTAACGAAGGAAATAAATAAACGAACGTTCAGAGCGAGTGTTTGCTTTCGTTTCTATTACTTTCAACTGCTGCACGTTAGGATTTTTAATTCCCAACGAGAGAAGCAAATTTACGGATTTTCCGAAACGTGTATTTCTTGAAAAATTCATAGTTAACAATTTAATTAATTTAATTACACACGTTACAAGATGTTCGAGCATTCGTCGCTATCATTAACGACTTCGCAACTCCATAATGTATAATTAATTTAAAAAATGAATTTATGATAACATTTACTTGAAATTTTTGAATTACGAGAAGCTTTGAGTTTGTATAGAGCAGCAGATTTGCCAATTTAATTCCCAAGTAATTGTGTATCGTTGTTCTCCTCTGCTGGATTACATCTATCGTAATGTACGTTTTGTACTCTGGGAAATAAATAATAAATAAAGTTAAATAACAGCTTCTTTGGCCCGTCTTTTTTATTCGAAGCGATTGAATTTTTTATCGGTAAAATGAAATTTAAGCAGAACGTCAATATGCGCGAAAGAAAGAAGCAAGAAAGAGACGAAAAAAAAAGAAACAAAAGCGAAAAAGAGGGAAGATAAAGAGATCGCGTGTAGTTGAGGCGACGGTCGGGGTGACATCTCATTAGGGAGACAAATTGCTTTACCTCTGCGCACTCGAGAGCAGAATGGATCGGCACACACGTGTAAGTGAAATCGGTGTCTCTTTTTACCCCTCTTCAAGCCTATATACTCGAAAGCTATGCCATGTAAGTTTCGCTAGTTCATGAGGCGCGCGCGAGAACTCGAGCGTACGAGATTTTTCGAGGGATGATTAACGCGAGCGAACGGCTATTTTGGGCTATGGTCTTTTTTGAATGCGAGACGAGGCGGTCCGGGTTTAATAAGGAGTGAAATATTCGCATTTGCCTCGATTTCTGTCGGAAGATTGATGGGCTGTTGGTTTCGCCGAAAAATCCGCCCCCCCTTGAATTGTACTAATGTAACATTGTACGCGTATTCTGTGTAATACGGCAATACATAGTATGTATCAAATATGCGTGAATGAAGAGGGCGACGTAAATATAGACTGCGGACGAATAAGCGGGCGAATAAATAAAATCGAAATAGCTCGTCGCGATGAGACAAATCGCGATTCCCTAATATCTTCGTCGCGATGATACCGCCGTTGCTTGCTTGGTACAGCACCGGCGGTACACAGCGCGGCGAAAATGTATTAGGCTCTCGCATAGCTAAACTAATTGGTTAAATCTGTTGGGCCGCATAACTGGGAGGCTAATTGGGTGATTTCCTGACAAATTATATCCATCCCGACGACGACGCCTACGTGCGTGCAGGGGCCCGTTTGTCACTTGACACTACTGCCGACGCTATATACCGCTCGCTGTTGCTGTCGCTGCCGCTGACGCTGCTGCAGTCGCGCGAAATGAAAAAGAAAACGACTCGAGAGTAAAAGGGACGTGTCAGTCACAGGGAAAAAGCGACGCGGCTGCGCCGCATAGTAAAACGACGATGAGACGACTCACTTGCTCTGCGGTTAAGTATTGTATATGCGTATAGTTATATAGACAGGACGGAAAATCTACACCGAAAGCTCGTGTACTTCGTGTCTTGGAAATTCCAAAGAGCTAATTCTTGGGATCCGATTGATTGAACTCTTCGGAGTTTCTCGGATTTCATTTCTGGAATTCTGTCGGGTTGAAATGAAAAATTTACCCCTTTCCCGACAAGCCACTACTTCCTACGAGTTGGCGCTGCGATATTGCACTTATAAAGGATTTATAATTGCGCATAAAACTGCCGAGCGGCGAAACGTTTCAATCTGCTGCTGCGTTTTTCACGCACAGTCTAGCATGCGTGTGTTACTCTCGGTGTATATATGCTCTGCCGCATTTAAAAATAATTTCGCCTGGAAACGTCGCTTCGCGAGCTCTTCTCGTTATAATTGCGAGCAGTAACGCCGACGACGGCTTTCACGCTGTTGCGCTGAACGTTTGGCTAAAGGAAAATACGAGAGTTTATTATGTTGCTATGGATGTTGATGGAATTTATAATTTGCATACATTATATATGGTGAAGAAATGTTTTCTCAACATTCTCATACGGAATGAACTCGCGAAAATTTTTTATATAACCGCTGTACGAGCTACATTGTAAATTTGTATACGTGAGAACTGACAGAACTTTGTGTGTTAGAAATTTTATTACATTGCTCACAAAAATAGCTGTTTAATATCATTAAACATATTAAAGAAGTATCATTACTTGGACTAACAATTCTTGTATATTATAATAAACATTTTGAATTTAAAGTTTTACTACTGTCTAGTTAAGGATTTTGATTTTGCACTATTTTCTATCGTACTATATACGTTATTGTAGTAATTTTTACTATGTATATAGAAGTAGAAAGATTCGTCTATTCTAAAGTCAGTAAATTAGCATGTGGCTTTAATATGAACAAAATACATTTGTTAAAATGTTATAAAATTGTTTGTTAAAGATAAAGGTGTTTCTTGACAAGTTTATCCTGATGATTTGACTTACTACAAACTGTACTCATGAAAATATTTATTTATATTAAAAGTCATGAAAAAATGCGTGGTTCAAACGAAAGAGTAGTTTCGAACAATTGTTTATGTTGTCAGTATATAATATACTATAGGAAACGCAAGTATATAATAGATGTATATTATAACATTTTGAATATGGTTAAGGGATAAAAAGTGAATTAAATACTGAAAATAATAGAAAACAATTTATTCGTCGATCTATTCAATAAAATAAGTAATTGTAAATTTTGATACTTCCTGATCGCATATGTACTTGACTCATACTATCACGTGATCTATAGGTACAGTGCTTCTAAGGTTTAATATCGACTACTTTTGTTTTCAAGTAAGACAAAGTCTTTCGTTAAAAGTACTTCAAATCTAATTAATGGATCTCTTATTGACCAGATTTACGAACAGATGCTTACTTGCATCTTTATATATTTTTTTAAAATTTTACTACAATTTTTCCAGTATAATCAATTAATATAACTAACTAAATTTTTAATTTTTGGTAACCTCACTTAAAGGTATCTTATCTCCTTAAAACTAATCCAACCCACCAGAAGAAAAACATTTTTGTTTGTTGGTCTGACTCTTTACAAAACGAAATTGAAAATTAACTTAAAACTAGTGATACATACAATCAAATGTCTCCTTCCTTAAGACTTACTATTTTGTGAAGAACGTCTTCTTTTCATGAACCGATCTCTAATTAACATCGCTCTTGTTGTTGTGAACATTTCTACAGAGGAATTTCTACTTCTTTTACATCATTTTTTTCTAAACTGCTAAGTCTTGCAGAACGCGTTAAACCCACTGCACATGTCACCTTGTAATACGAAAACATCTCTCTACGTTACAAGGCTTTCCGTCCCTCTCTCACTCGCTTTTATACAATGAGTAATAATAACATAATAGTCCATCGGCATAAAATAAAAACGCACGATTTTTCAAAAACAACACCGACAACTCATCTCAAAGAGACTTTATTAGTAATTTATTCGGAACTGAATCCCATTACACGGAGGAACTTGAACGGATCGAGGGTCGAGAGTACATGCAATGTTGTACACTTTCTATACGCAGTAACTATACAGTAGGCCGCATCGTTGCAACGGGAAAATCGAGCATTGTGGGATATATAGAGAAAGCTGAACGAGAGAGAGGGAGAAAGAGAGTCTCGTCGGGCAGTTTACACGAACGGGGAGAACTCCCGTCGCGCTAATGAAAATTGAAACTTTCGCGATTGCGGTTTTACGTCGTTTAATTCGCGTACGTGCATCATCGCGAATTTCCAGACGAGGAGAGAGAGAGAGAGAGAGAGAGAGAGAGAGACTGCTCTGCGCCACGGCGCCGGCTAATGTCATTAGGTGCGAATTAAATTTACGTGCTCCATGAAGCAGGCGAACCATCGCCCCGTACATAAACACGCGCATTTATCACGCCCCCGGTATTATGCGATTTTAACGTTAACGCTCAACTATATAGTGTGCGAATACTATATAGCTATCAGTTTCGAAATTTTAATATAAATAGTATGAATTTTTAACTCGTCGACACTTCTTCGAGTCGAAGTTATTTTTCGAATCGCATTTCTTCGTTGGTCTTGTTTTGGGGCTTACTCTTGCGGAAAATGAGAATTATGTAACTTCGGATACTTTTAACTGTGAAATCTCCAAAGTAAACGAGATTCAAAGCTACATCTTTTTATTCGACAAGAATATAGTAAAATCGGCATTACACCGAGAGAAATTATATTTTTTAGCTATAAATACTTTTGATTCGAAAGGAATAAACTTGAATAATATAACACCGAGATTTTAATCAAAAGGGTGTATTTTGGCGAGAAAGTAAGTATTCTTTTTAATAAAAAAAAATAAAGATTTTTATACTGTGATTATATATTCACTAACTTTTCGTACTATTTGCCAGCAGGCGTTTAGTCAAATTAGCCTAGAAGTGGCGAAATTATTCTGTGTTTGATGTATAACAAGGTTTAACCTCAGTATTTTGAATTGTGTATGCGATAACGATGATTCGTTGTTAGGTTGTGGTATATCTATAATTGACTTGCAATTTGTATGAGCTGTGTTAAAATTCTTAATTGTCTGAATGATCTGCCTAACTCCCGAAAAGCAATTGTGTAGAAAATAATTTCAAAATTAATATAGAGCCACTGATTAATATGGATTAATACTTTTTTAAAAAGTTTGTACAAAGCAAAAAAATGGTTGGAACACAAAAATTCATATATAAATAGTTACTTAATTTTTGCAATTACTATTTGTATAAATGTACGAATACATTTCACTCCAAATAGATATTTATAGGAATTAATAAAAAAAATATTTGCAGCTATTACTGTTACTTATATAAATATACTTGTATATAAATGTACTTTCTGATTGTCAAAAAAGTAAATATTTTATTCTTAAAAAACGCTAAAATCTTTAAATAATAAATGTTCCTAAATATTGCTAGTGAAGCTATTACAATTAATATGAAGCTATTCTTTTAGACTCAAAAGGAATCATTTTCACTTGATTCACATCTGAAAAAGCATGAATCCTTTTAAAACCAAAGGATTTTGCTCAAATAAATTGTATACAAAAAAAATGATTTTCTAACTGTGCCGAAAATAATCCCCTTTGATTCAAACGATTATTTTCTCAGTCCAGTGTCAGTACTGCGATCATTTGGGAAAACGTTAATTAAGAGTATAAATGCGACGCCTTTCCAACGTCTGTTCATCAATTTTCCTTCACGATCCGCGAGATAACGAAGATAAGGCTTACAGTAACGGAGACGAGCGAGAAAGAGCCCCGTGGAAATCCCAGGAGCGATCAGAGCTCATTTAGCCCAACCGACACAGTCGCGTGACAGCTCCCCAAAGGCCAACGCGAACTAAAAACCAACATCTGCGAACAGGCACGCTCAACATTATAAACGTGCCATTAGACGCGAATTATCTCTCGTGAGCTCTCGGATTATCTCGCTCGTTAGACCAAGTGCCAGTCAGATAGAAACACCAATACATTGGCTTCTCTCAACTGTACACTGAAGATATTAATTATCGCCTCGCTGTTTCTGCGATCAACAATGAAATACCGACGAATAGATGGTAATGTCTATTGTAGTTAAAAAATAAATGCCCACTTGCAGCGAAAATGATCGTTGATACCGAAGGAAAGGAGGAGGAATCAGCCGACAAAGAATAGTAGCCACTGATAGGCTTGCGCATATGAATAGCGACGGCACTATGAGAGTGCACGTGTGCATCAGTCGAGCGCGAAGCATGCACATGTGTAGCAGCGATGCGTCAGTCGAGAATTTAAAGGGCGATCGCGTCGCGTCTCAGTCTAGCTCTCATCCCCTGTATATCTACCGCATATAGCGGATCGGATCGCAGTTAACCGAAGGGTCGAGCGATGCTGGCCTCGAAGAAGGGAATCTTTTAATTTGACGCACCATAAAGCACGCCTAGCCACTTTTCCACGGCTACTATTGCAGACTACTCCGACGACGACCTACTCTGCTAGTAGCGTCACGGCAATCAGGCGACTGTAGGAAATTATACCGAACCCGAGCTCTGCTGCGTTGACGATCAAGGCGGAGTACGGTTTATACCGAATGATTATTATTGTCCTTCTTTTTTTCGCCCGGCAATAATGATTTCTACAATCGATCCATGTACTCCGAGCACATATATCAACGTTATCTCGTTATCTCGCCGTAACGACATCGCCTAGGCTCACAAGGTGTGCGTATACGTCGAGGTATGCATAAGTAGAATCGTCACATACAAAGCTTGATATAACGCGAGTCCGTAACACTGACTATTACAGAGAATATCCATAATTCGACGTATCGCTTGTCGCGAGCTCGTCGATCTTCCCTAATGCGAGAGAAAGAGAAGCGAATCGGGCCCCAAGGAGATGATTATGCCGAGTCGACCCTAATGTGGACGCTGGGGGACTCGGGTATCGCTTACGCGTTATTATTGCAGCGATACGACACGACCAGGACGCTGTAGAGGTGTGATGCTGGTGCCGGAGACGTGTCGCGCTAAGGTCTCGTGGGAGAACTATACGGCCTGTGCCGCCTGCCAGCCTGCCCGCCTCGTTGCTGATGCTCTCCGATATCCTATATACAATGTGTATATTGCGCGCCAGAGACAACTGTCGTGACGATATTCCGCTCCTGCTGTCCGGGGAGAGAAACATTTTTTTTGTTCACGCACACAACCTCGTTTTACATCGGCGATGAGATACGCAATCAGAGGTCATATTCAGTCGTGATCGATGATTAGCGGATTTTAGCGTCCAATTATGCGATACGAGCGTAAGTTGCTTATATTGTGCAGATTTGATTTTTCATTTCGAATCGATGCAAATGCATCTCGAGATCTATGACATTTTCCGAAGACGATGAAAGCCGCGTTAACTATCTCGACGATTTTTCAACCTCCCGATGTTTGAGAAGAGAAAAAATGGGACACGAGACAACCTCCATTAACTCGACTTTTCCGAGAGCCACTTTGACAACTCATTAACTTCGAGGGATTTGTCGTAAGCGTTAAAAACTCCATTTTAAAAAGAGAATTACTGTGTAATGAATTTTCACTCAACCGATCACTATCGTGACACTTCTTTTTTTTCCAAAATAATACGAGGACTGACTTCAACTAATAGACTTTCCGAATATAACATACTCGGTATAATTAAGTATAATAATTAAAACTGAAAGGAAATTGACTAGCTCGCAACTAAAGTTTCAAGCTGGCTTATTAAAAATAAACTAAAGAAACAGATCGAAATCTATGGTTATGCGTAAACTATACATATATACGATACTCGCATTACAATAATAGCGAAGTATTAACTGCAGGAAGTTCTTCGGTATAGAAAATATTTTTACTGAGCTTCTTGACACATAGATCACAAAGTGCGTAAATATAATAACGAGATTATACATAATACTTATTTTACAATTTAAATGGACAACTTTCTTGTCGGATGCTTATTCTTCAGCTGTCCCTACTTAAAAAGAGTCCCTGCTTATGATTCATTGTATACAGTAAGTCATATTTTTATCACAATTAATAGCGTATAATCTATTAAATTCGAATTTACTCATATGCATACAATTTATTATTGTATGTAATAGAATGAATTATTTTAACTGTAATAAAAATTTATTTACAATTTACATTAATTAATTTTAAAGTCCCATTTGGTATTCAGTGATTGATTGCCAATGGAAAACCCACAGTTGAGTCAATGTTTATGAAAAGTAAATAATGATATAGTTATATGTTTCTAAAAACTCAGTCAATTCATTAAGTAAATTATTTTCATATACTAAAATAATCAAAATGTTCACTATTTATTACATTTACAAATATCGAATGTGGTTACATAGGTTTAATCGAGTGTAGTTTTAGAAAATGTATTGCATTGAAAACTTAAAGTGGCAATGGACCTTTAAATGAGGTTACCTAATATGAAAATTTTGAACTAGTCGTATTGATTGCATTCCTTACATATTTGATACGATGGTTGTAGAAACGTATACCTTTAAATTGAGCTTTAGATCACATCTATAAGTCGACCACTTTGTTGACCTTAGTCCCTTAGTTGACCACTTGCAGTAGATTATTGAAAACTCACTATCCGTAAGATTGGAAGTGAATTAATGGACCATGAAAATTAGCATGAATACTTTTTGATACAATCTTTAAAACATGAATGTAAAGTAGGTATGCCCAATTGACTGAACGAACAAAATTCTATACTATTAAATGAACCAAAATTATTGAAAAAAATAATAGGAAATCAGTTTTTAATTTGAAAATAATTGTTCCATTCATTAAAAAAATCCCTACACTCCAGCTTTGAAGAATAGATCAAAGAGTATTTACGCCAATTTTCAGCTTAATTGGTCCATTAACTAACTTTGAATCTTACGGAGAGTGAGTTTTGATGAATCTCTTACAAATGTATACATATCTATGATTTTTGTTTGAAATATAAAAAGAATATAATCAATACGACTAGTTAAAATTTTAAAATTTAGATAGCCTTGCTTAAGTGTCCATTGCCCCTTTAAATAAGTTGTAACGAGTTCACTTGGATTTTTTTAATACAAACACACTCGAAAAAGATTCGAACTAAATAGCTAAAAAGCTGAAATCCTCAAAATTACGTCGAAATTAAGGCATTAGAAATTCTGGGAATATCTCTGGACCAGCCAACTATTTCATAGTCAATTTGTTTCGGAATTCTCCTCAGCTATAAGAGGCTCTCTTTCCGATAAGGCCACAGCCGCGCCTCAACTCCGGCGTATAATTACAAACCAGAAAAGAGAGAAGAATGAAAGGAACGCGTGCGTCGCACGTGTTCATCTCCCCGTGGCAGAAATTCAATTTCGATTTGGCGTCTCGCACGAGCGACACAGCGATTTTTTTTCCTCGTCGCGCGAGTGATTATACGAACTGCTGTGCAGCAGCGGCTTCTTAAAATTAGACCAAAGCTCTGGGCGTATCGTCGCGTGTCGTCTTTTCCAAAATTCGAAGGGAAACGAGCCGTGTCCACTGACGTCATCGGAAATTCCATAATTGCTCGTATATGCGATGCATCTATTATCCCAAAATAATAGCATTTTATTTATTTATTTATTAAACCAGATACGCACACGTTTAAATGTAGCCTCTGAGAAGGTAAACGCGGTACATTATGCTGTTTAGCAACAACTAAATTTAAAAAAAAAAAAAAGACAGGGCCAGTATAGTTGTCCGACCTCGGTAATATTGTAAGTCGGTACAAGTCCAGTATCGAACCAGTACTGGAGTGCTAAGATAGGGCCATACTTAAAAGCCAGCACTGCCAATACTGGCACAGTGTACATTAGTCAATTATTAAATACGGCATATATATACTTCATTGTTTGTACTTGGCATATGAGTACAACGATTTGGTCTTCATTTTGGTGAAATGTTACTTAGATGACTACTAACAGCTACAGTAACCTCATACTGAAATGATTACTGTCAACCAGTATACTGGCCCATTTTTCCAATACTGGCAAATCCTACTAAAGTTAATTGTAGATTAATTATAAAACAGCTTAAATTAAACAGATTGAAGATATTTCTTTATTTTATTTTGACACAACATATTATATAAAATAATACATCAATTATTGATAAAATACACGATAACGTATACAAATCGAATCGAATATTCACAATAACAATAAAATATACGCCTTCATAGAATCGACTTCTGTTTAAGCTTTCAAAGAACTAATAAATCGTGAAATTTCTCATCTCAAGCAACATATACGCCACTTCATATTTATCGAAATTAATAATTCAAGCAGCAGCAACACGAAAGGTTTCTTAATTTTAAACGAAACGGCCCGTTGCGAATCAATATTCAATCAAATGAGGATCAGAGGCATCTCGTAAGCGTACATTTTTTATTCGGCCAATCGCTGTAAACAAAAAGAAAAGAAAAAACGAGTGAATAAGAGAAAGAAGAAAACCACAGTATTCGCGGAAGAAAAAGAAAAAAAAAAGGTATTTCTCTCCGAATGGGAATTGCGCGGCGGCGGCGGTGGCGACGGCGGCAGTAGCGGAGAAGAGAAAGGGTGGGAAGGGACCGAGGAATTCATCCTCCGAGCATTGATTTATACGCCTATATATATATGGTAGAAAGTACAGGGTATAGAGACGACGTAATCGGAATAGTCGATTCCGACCGACGGTTCCGTCAACACTGCTCTCCCGCCGTTATACACTTTTTCAGCTATCCTTTCTATGCATTTCTCCACTTCAGCGTTAAACGAACTTCTTTCATATTGTTTATAAGTGTATACATATATTGTTTTTTTAAAATAAAATTTTAACGATTCTTTTTATAATTGACATAACTATATACATATATATGCATATAACTAGATCTTTTCGTAAACGCTATTGAAAACCATCATCCGAAAGTTTCCATCTCTAATCAGAACTAACGAAACTCCAGCCCTTAAAATCGACTAATCAAAGCTCGACGTGGTATACATATCCATTTCTACCAAAACACAATTGGCAGCCCCTCGACAACGCGACAACAACTGACCCCATCTGCCTAATCCCTAAAAAAAGCCTTCCGGCAACAAGGTCGGATGGAAAAAAGCAAACACTTCCATTGTCATCGTCGTCGTCGTCGTCGAAACCACCGCGTATAATTATCGGACGCAACGCAGGTAACCCGAGAGCGCGTTTTAATTGGCCAATTATCGCAAGCGCGCGCGCGCTCACTCTGTGGATAGCATATATAGGTGTATTCGCGCCAGATAGGCGTGAACAACTTTGGGGTGACTCGGCTCACCGATTCTCATGCGACAAAACCTGCTCTCGACCACTCCGTACACGAGGGATGAGATGCTTCAAGATCTTTCAGTTGTGGAAGCTACTGTACAGCATGGGTCCTATGCGAAAACACCCAATCTATTCAACTATGTCTAAGTTATATATACAAATCGATATCCACTTTTTCCAATTTCAAATAAACTCCAGAATACTTCTGATATGCGAAAAGTAACATGAAACATTCAAGAGATTCGTATTCCGCTGTAATAGCGACTAATGACGCGAGCGAAATTTTCCACCCAATAAACAACCCCTTACCAAGCAAGTATAGCCCTTATGTAAAATTTATCACCACGCATTTCGAAATATTCCTCCAAATGGCCATTATTCGAATCGATCGCATAGTAGTGATGAATTCTTTATTACGGGAATAGTCAGTAGATATACGTATAGAGGAGAGCAGATGCGAGTCGTTTCGAAAAATATCTGGAAAGAAAAGGGGTGGCATGTGGCGTCCCGAAAACTGCTGATCATCGCTTCGTTCCGGACTTGCGTTCGTGTCGTAATTTAAGCACGTAATCGACGTCGATTTCACGCTCACCATACTTGCACACCTACACCGTGACACATACACATCTCTATCCTCGGAATGTATAGAACCGTGACGAATATCTTTATTTCTCCCGGGCGTGCGCGCGACAGAAAGAGAAACTTCCAGGGGCAACTACTGCGCGGAGAGAGCAATAAAGGGCCTCGGGAAATGGAGTTGCGGAAAAAGTTTTGAATACGTGCTAATGCGGCGCGATTTTTTTTCTTCCTCGCCATCGTTACCGAGGATTATTGTTCGCGTCTTTTATTTTCCACCAAAGCTGTTTCTTTTTGTTCTTGCAGGAGCGCATTCATTTACTGCTGATGCGAACGTTTTATTGCAATTGCGAGAGGATCGATGTTGCACATTTACGTATAAAGATACGATTACAAGCTAGTTTTTTCAGTTACGTTCGTACTCTGTAGTCGAAATTCAACCAATCGTTATGGTTGGTTCTTCGAGCACTAGCCAATATTTTGGTACAATCTGTACTTAAAAAAATTTCAATTGATAATTTGTCATAGGATTGTTATTTGTTTATTTACTAGAGTATCGTATATTACAAAATATTTTATCAACAATTTTTCGTCTATAAAACAGTATTTCATGTGCGAAGGGCTGGCTCTTAAAAAGTAAAAGTAACAAAAAACAAATATGTAAATACAGTTTTAGTTTCGAATAAGAAAGTATATAGTTTGTGCAAAGAAATATTTTATATAAATCTATTTATTGATGTACAACGACGTTGTGCTGTTTTTATGTATACACGCATACAGGTATATTATATTGTAGACGAGTGAACACGTAATGCATACACAGTTTGACACATTGAGTTTACGGCCGCAGAGCATGCGCAGTATTACTATATATGTATGTTTATGTATATGCATAATCGTACTTAGGTACTGCATACATTCAGTCAAAGTAACTTTACACTTATCAAAATGACCTTACTCATGTAAACAAATTATTAGCAAAATAACAGATTATCGAAGAAAAGAGTAGTTTAAATTTTCTCTTGATTTGTTAATTTCGATAGCTATTTATTTGCAAATGGACGAATAATAAAATAGAAATTCGTTTGTTTAAAAGAATAAACGAAAAATGTACGCAGTTAGCGAAGAAAAATTAATTTTCTAGCCAGCGATTTATCAAGTTTCACGGAGATTTCGCAAAATCAGCGAAAACTCAACATAGAGATAGAGCAAGAGAGAAACGGGGCGCAAATTGGTCACGGCTGGTCTGCCTCGATCTCGGCGTCGCCTCTCTCCCCCTTTCAGTGGTACGCTTATGCAAGCCTACCGAACTATTAGGAGCTGCCGCTGCACTGAAAGCCTCGGCAGCAGGTGGATAATTGACTTGCCGTCGATGCACTATTCGGTTGTTATTCGGAAAGGTAACATTACGCTGTAAATTATTGCTCGTCAATATTGAATTTTTTTTGTAATCTCGAAACGTTGTAAACATTTACCGTTTAATTGAGAAATTAAAAAACTCATAAGATTACTATCGATTGATTAATTCCAGCGAACAGCCGAGAAAAAACAACGAGCCCACTATTACCGAAAATGACTAATACTCCCTTCTGCCGTAGCCTCTCTCGCACTCGCTGCATCAGCGCAATCAGTCGAACGCGGTCGTGCTTACTAAATTATCCCAGTTAACTGTACCTATACACACAGACGATAGCTATGTATATAATCCATACACGTATATATACGATCCTCTCGTCGCGGCTATACTGCTGCAATTGTTTAACGACGAATCGTGCGCGATTCCGGTAAATATCGGCGCAGCAAGCCAGGTAAACATTGAGTAATCGGTGTAATTGGATACGCACCGCAGCGGCCGAACTGATCGAACCGAACGCGACTCGTCTGCGGCAGTCGCTGTTTGCGCCTGTATATGTGTTTCTACTGTATGCGTGCGAAAGCTAGATTGAAATGGAATTTTTGCACTCAAGTGCTGATGAGAAAAAGGAAAAAATAGACAGAGAGAGAGAGATACATATCCGTTATATTGACGGGAATTATATTAGCGAGCGAATGAAAGCGATATCGAATTTATAAAAGCATTAACGGTACGTCGATGCGAATCGAATAATAAAAACAGCGCGAACAAAATAACGCGGGACAAGTGCGTATTATGAGCTCTTAATTAATATTGCAGGGCATCAATTCGGCAAATGAACGATCCGACCACTCGTCGCGCATTTTAATGAATCGACAGCACCAGGGCCGCGAAAGTTGTAAACAATTTGCTTACCCGTCTCGCCGTCAATTTAATTGCGAAAATCGCTAATTGCAGCGAGACGACTAATTCCCGTTAACCGCTAAGAATGATATAGATGAAAATAGATATACGATCGTGAGCTTTCATGCACGTATGCGTTATAATATCAATTCGCGAGCGAAAGGAAAAACAATGGCGCGTCGAAGTGCCGACATTTTGTGTAATAGTGTCATCCGTAGAGCTTGCAAACCCTCCCTCGAGCAGTTTCTACTGGCGAACCGGGGAATTACGGTTATCATAATTACCCCGCATTAACGACGCGTAGGCGGTCGGTGGCGTATTAGAACCGCAATTACGCCGATGTTACTTCTGCCGCTTGAGATTATTCCGAGCACGCGTGAAAGCGTATCGAACGAACGGTTTTCCTTTTTTTTTTGTTCATTTTCAAATCCTCGTATACAACTAGATTTGTTGAAACTTTAACAAATTATAAGTTGCTGATGTAGATCCACGTTGAAAAGGGAATCGATTTCGATGTGCGAGTGACGCTCTAGCGCGAAGCAAGAGCTTGCGCAAGCTCGTTCGATTACGCGTATTTTGAAATTCAAATTTGCCGTGCAGGGGTAAGCTACTCTATGCTCTCTCTCTCTCTCTCTCTCTATACGTCGACGGAATGATGCAAAGCGACGGCAAATGGCAGCGGTTAATACGCCAGCAGATGAACGACGCGCTACTCTCACGAATATAGTCTCGTGCACGCGATGAAGTTCGCGGGCCGATGAACGCGTTATTCAAATCTGACGTAGATCACTATGGTACACGCGAATTTTTTCACTAGTTATAATACAGCCCCTACGCATTTTTTTTTTTTCATTGATCGAAGTTTCGAAAAGCCAGGGCGCATATAGATGCATAGTTATACACGAATAACCATGAGCGAGAGAGCCGGGAAATCCTATATTCGATTGGGCTGTGTATATATATTGTATATATATATATATATATATGTATACCAGCATAGAGCATAGGCGGTAGCGGCAATTACCTAAATGGTCGAGTAAACAATATCTGAACACGCGAGCGCACGTCCCGAGAGTTAAGAGCACGAGGCCCGTGCAAACAGCGAGAGCTTGCAGAGCTACTACTGCTACTCGTCGATATCGGAGAGCTGCGAAGCGAGTATTGAAATTGTCTGCTAATGCGAGCTTGCAATTATCTACGAGTCGTGCCATTAGTCTCTGTGGTTGGTAAGTTTCATCAAGTGTACATCTATACGTTGACTCGGTCTATGTATATGTTTATGTATATATATACATCTACAAAAGCTCGAAAAATACAAACGATCCGTTCTAAAAGCTTCTGAAAACTAGACCCGGACCAACATTCTACCATCAACTAACGAGACATTCTCTCGCAAAGTGTATACCTCTGTCTAGCTGCAAAGTACACAGTCAGTGATTATAGCACTTTAGAAAGCTACCGGCGCAAGCTCGGTCAGTGTGCATAGAGCAAGCTCAAGATAGCTCGGCCATAGTAGCGTCAACATCATCGTCATCGTTCACGACAACGGTAACAGCATAGCCCTAAGACGCAGTCGCGGTTAAATCAAAGACAAACCACTTTCACGCCCGTACGGGGAAGTCGTGTGTACGTATATACTCGAGTGTAGGGGAAGAGAGAGAGAGAGAGAGAGAGAGAGAGAGAGCTGTGTATCCCCTTCCTAGTTGGACCGCGGAGAACTGAGTATATAGAGAAGACCGCCCCGCTGTTACTGACACGACGAGAGAGAGAGACAGTCTTTTCTCCTCCTACGCGATGCGCCGTCAGGACGTAGACGATATATAGGTATATAGTCTTGCTCGTTGGTTGAAAGGATGGAGTTGTCAGCTTATGGTCTTGTAGCTGATTTTGCTTTTTGGAGTTAAGATGATGCGGGGAAAGATTTTTCTACTTGCTGTATAAGTCGGAGTGTTTGAATTTTTTAGAAGGCCAGTCTTTAATATATTCGTCGTTGAATAGCGAGGATTTCTAGGAAAATCCCAGCAGTCAATACGCACGCTGAGTTTAACTACTGAAATAAAGAGCGTCATTTTTCTCAACTCAAAGTACACATTTCTCTCTAAAAGGAAGTTTCAAACAGTAAACTTACCGCACAATAAGCAAAGCTAATCATAATAACAGCCTTGGCAACTTATCGCCAATTCCCTATCGCAAAGTTAATCCCTCCGCCAACAGAAGCAGTGGTAGCAAGCTACCCCACCTGCCTCCCTCTCTCTCTCTCTCTCACTCTCTCTCTCTCTCTCTAAAATTTTCAGAGGCATAAAGTGCCGCGACTCGTTTAGCGCACAAAGTAAAACGATCTCTCTCTTTCTCTCTCTTCCCCCTCCTCCCTAATCCAGCTAGCAAAATTTAAACGCCCGCCCTGGCATCCTCTTACACTTATAGCAGCAAAGTCTCTCTCCTCGCCAAAAGACGATCACGGAGAGCGAGCGAGGGAGAGAGAGAGAGAGAAGAAAGGAAAGCTCTATCCCTACTCAGCGTCGCAAGCCCCTCTACATCTTGCGACACTCCGATTGGAGCTTTCAGGGGAGCTTGAAGCCACGCCCCAAGCGAGGCGCGCCCCGTTCGGAGCAACCCCCCGGCGAAGCGACACTTTGACTCGCGACGCGAAGCCCTTGCAGTCTTCTGCTGGTCGTGCGCGCGATACACACACAGGGACACGAAACACGGACTCGAACACATGGTGCAGTGATTAAGTACATTATAGCATTAGTAATTAAGAAAAACCAAGACATTAATAACGTGCAACGTTGAGTGAGAGAATCAAGGTATGATAGAATGCGCGAGGCTTAAGGAGGATATGTCGCGGCAGTTACAGATGCGGTGCAGGCCGTCCGGGCCTTGAGAGCATGTGGATCAGGATGCATCAGGATCAACAGGAACGTTCAGTCGCGACGAAGAATCAAAGAACGATGTCGCCCCTTGGTCACCCGATCGAGGAGGCGGATGCTGGAGCCACGGCAGTGAGACAACCCCGAGTACGCAGTCACGTGTTATTACCCGCTGATCCGTTCCGTTACGAGCATCTACAGAGGCATCGTTCCGACTCAGCTAGAACTGAGCTCGAAGATGAACTAGTAGCCAACAAGGCTGTCGGCAAAGTTTCCCGTAAGAGAAAAGACAGCGAAGAAGAGGAGAGCGAAGAGGAAGAGCTCGCCAAGACGAGACTTAGGCTGGACGAGGATGACGAAGACGAGGACGAGGAGCGTGAAAAGAGAGACATCGAGGTCGACGTCGAGGGTGACGCAGAAGCCGACGTTGAAGCCGATGTCGAAGTCGACGTGTGCCGCGACGGTGACGAGAGCAATCCCAGTAGCCCCGTCGATCTCACGGCTTCGTCTAGGTGTCCCTCTAACCCTGATGTGTCCCTACCGTTCGCTCATCCTCGAGGACTACAGCACCCGTTCGCTTGTCTCTCGAACGGAACTACGATACTCGCCAATCACAGCCCCGTGATTTTGAACAACAATGGACAACAGCATCCTCTCAATCTTCCGACGGTCTATCACCTTGGACCGGTACCCTCCGCCCTCCTATGCGCTGCTCCGAGAACATCAGCGACCTCCTCTGCTACTCTCACCAGCTGCACCACTACTACAACGGCTAGTTCCGTCGGACAGGCTAATAAGAGAGGACTCGCTTTTTCCGTTGAGAATATACTCGACCCTAATAAGTTCACTGGAGGGAGAATTCTGCAGGGCAGAATGACGCATCGCCGGAGACGACACAGTTCCAGCGTCCACGAAGGTAATTTTCACTTTTGTTTTCAATATTACCTATTGATAATCTGATTGTTCTCCTTGCGACGACCTACTAATTACACTCTCGTTGTAAAATAATTCCCTCGCGATCAAATGCATCATTATACCGTGCGCATTTAATCGACGGTCCGCTATGAAAAATTGAAAAACTCCAATTAGCAGAGGATACAAAGCGCTGGAAATGCAAAATTTTCATTCAATCTCAAATTAAACAACACGCTTACGCCTGGAAGTTACGAAAATTCTCCCAGTGTCTATATTTAATCTCTGCATTTGCATGTTTCACAATATTAACGAGAGAGGGGCACGCGTATATCATAACGTCATACATACTATCCACAGAGTCGTATTATAAATTGCGCGAAAAACTCGCCGATTTCATAAATAATTAAGCGAGCTTGCATCGTTAAGCCAGAAATTCATATTTTATCATAAATGTAAAATTAATTCGCACAACCACGCGCAACTTAATGAAACGCGAAAAAGTCTCTTTATTCACACTCGCCAAACAAACCAGGCGGGGAACAAAAAATCGTTTTCTCGTATCTAAATTTAACCATAAGTCGAGCCCTCCTTAGGATATTCAGCGATTCTCTGGGCTATTTACGTGGTTTGAAAGTCAGTGTGAGAGAGAGAGAGAGAGAGAGAGAGAAGCCGAAAGGATGACAGAGACGCGCTGATGTAGACGTTTGCCGACACGCGCCGATGATTTTCAGAAGCTCCTATACTAGCCGGACGTTTAAGGTGCAGCCTGTCGCACACGAACCATGGCTTTACGGCTGCGTGAACGACGTAGCTACACATGTGGGACACGAGCCACTTATGGCTTTCGATTTGTCGGAAGGACTTTTTTTTTAGATGTCTTTCTAGCGACTCGACTACTGTGTATATACCATATTTCTCTTATGTTTTCATTCAGACTGTGTGTTAAATTTCATAAAGAAGAATTATATACATACACCTATATGTATGTATATATATATTCACGAGGTCTCGTCGACGTCATCTTACACAAGCGTATATACGACGCTGAGAGAAAACAAGCCATAAGGCTTCGTGTTTTGATAAGAGGACTCGACGACTCGCCAGGCTAATTTACCCGACGAAATCTCTTTTTCACTCCGACTCTACTGCCTTGTATACGTCTAACCAGAGGACGCGTGCACTCGAGGATACCGATGACACTGCGATGACACTTTTATTATTTCTGCGTTTAAAAGGAAGAGGATTTTTCGAGTAATTAATGCGAGTAGTCTACTACTCCAGAAACTAAGCGAGTTGACTTATTGATGGTTTGCTGTGACTTTATAATTTCCGTCTATATTACTTCTACTCGTAATATTTTTTTATACTAAGAGTAAAAAAAATTGTTGTTTGGCTATTAAAATACCGCGCTCAGCACACGCGCGCGCGCATAGAATATAGAAGCAACATCCCGTTCAACTTCTTCGAATTAGCGCGCCACTTAGAACCAAGACGAATCGCAGAGCGAATTTATATTTCCGCGCAGCGCGCCGAGGACAGAAATCATTCGACGCAGCATCCGACAACCCGTGACGATGATAACGTCTAATCGTCTCTGCTTTTCGAGCGGCTAAAAGTGGAATAGCCGAACTCACTTTGGGCTGGCGTCCAAGCGAGAAAACGTCTTAATAACGCTCCCCGTGTGCGAGATGGGAGAAACGACACGCGTCGAGGCAATTCGAGCAATTAGCTGCGTCAGTCGTCGCGCTATAGAATAAATATTTTTCCGCTCGAGAAAGAGCCAAGAGATTAATCGGCGACTTTTAGTTAAAAACTATTATATTCGCCTTTCCTATATCGATAATATATTCGAATTTCATCGTAGCTTCGGTTATTCTCAGCGTTTGCGCATTAGACTAATGAATTTATACAGGCTGCGGCACCTGTATGTAATTATAGTCGCGGCCTCTTTGAAGTGACTCGCCTCGTGCGAGGCAAAATCGAAAACGACGATTTACGTATGCATACACACGCATGAATCCAGATGGTAGTTCAAGTGATGCAGTATCCTTAGTTCGCGATTAAAAATCGCGCTTTTTCCCCTGTGTATACCAGAATTGAGGAGAATAGAGAAATAAGCATATGTATCGTAGTCGTCGAAAAATGGAAAGACGAATACGCGGGGAGAGCGCGAAAGCTGTCGGAACGTGACAAATTGTTGGGCTAATCTGCGTTAAACAGTCGTTCTTGAACGAGTATATTGCGTCTGTACACACGCTCGGTAATTCGATTTTCAAGATAATTTCGGCATTGCCAGATTTTTCTAGGCTGATCGACTGTTTATTCAGTCCTGTGTTAAATTATTCACGCGTTTTCGCTCTTCGTCTGAAAAATCCGAGAGGAAAGAAAGCCTGAGATATTATAAAGCATTACACGAACCAGGAGAAAATCGAGAAATTCCGTTGAGCCATCAATCATATCGGCCGGCCGCAGCAGTTCCCATTAAAACTGCATCAGCGAGAGAGAGAGCGCGGGAAAATCCATTTGGAATTTCGACTGCCAGCAGACACACACTCCTCGCGAGGCGGTGGAATAATATCGGTCGGTTGTTATGATAATCGCACGACGTAGTCGCATCGCGTCGCGCCAAGCCGCCCAGAAAATTGGCTCTCTGCATTACAATGACTTTCTCCGGTCCATCCCCCTCTCGTCTTCTCTCGGATCGACTGCGTTGCAGACCCCCTCTGCTGAATATGTGGGTGCGAGATGCGAACACTTATATCGGGATTTGCTTTTATCGAGTTAATTCCCAGGCAATTATATCGTACAAAGATGTTCGATCGCTATAATAGCTCGATACAATAGGAACGTGTGATTTTTAAATTAGCCTGGCTGAAATTTCGTTACACGGTATATGGTTTTTAAAGAAGACGATTTCAGCCAGTTGTACGAGATAAATACAATGGAATTGAAATTTTCATCGATTTCAAAACTGGCTTGGTCAAATTTTGTTGCAAGCGCGGAATATGCGGTTACGAAAGATAAAGTATTTGAACATTTTTTAACGCTACTACGAGGCTACTTCCATCAGGCAATTATGTACTACAAAGATGAGCGATCGCTACAACAGATAAATACAGATTGATCGAGGAATTTTCGCTCGAGGAATTAGCTCTTCGTACGTAGGCAATCATACACCACGATAGTACCGATTTGAAAATTAGCCTAGTCGGAATTTCGATACAAGCGCAGTATACGGTTAGAAAAGAAAAATGACTCGAACAACTGTATATACTATATATACTACGAGGAGATTTATAGTCCACCGAGAATTTGAGTATAATGCCCATTGCACACTTCCATTACTTGCGCCATTGCACTTTTGCGCATTACCCCAGCGATTCGTTTCTCCCACGAGTTAAATCCTTATCCTGCTCGGCGCAATTTTCTGACTCGTTTGTAGTGTCACGCGCTCCACTGTTGCTCTATCGCCCTCTACGTTGAATATAGTGCTCGTACGTACATACAGTCGTCGTTTATCCCCCTCTGCTTAGTTCGAAAGAACTCTTAGAAAATTCCGTGCCTTAATCGCATTAAAAAACAATCTGAGATCTGGCCGAACGATTCAGTTGAGTTTACTTTTAATGTTTGGACAATTGATCTTTTTAATTGCCTTATTCACCCTTTACAACTCGTATATGTGTATATGTATGTACAGACACGTGTATATATAAATGTTGGCAAATCAGGAAAATTTTTTAACGACGCAATTATGTTTCTTTAACGATCAGTTTATGCCTTACGAATCCGACACGTGACCAGCCTCGTTACGTTCAATCACGTTTCAGTAAGATTAATGACAGCGACTACGACCTGACGGAAAGGTGGCGAAGCGTTTATTACGCCATCTGCGTTCTCTACTCCGTGCGATCGAAGAATAATCATTTTTTTTCCAACTCCGTCAATCCATTCGTTGACGGGCGGATTCCCATCGATTTGCACAGTCAATCCTTTTTTCCTTTAAACATAGCCGAAATCTCGTACACCACAAAAGAAGACCGCATCCAAGCTCTCCCTAGACTCCTTATTTGCCTGCTCTCGTCTCGCAAATAAAGTTGGACCGTTGCAATGCTAGTCCCGCGGGGGGTCAGGGATCCCACGCGTCTATATGTGTGTGTATATATATATACATACACACTCTAGTCCATACAAAGGGCGCGACATTGAGAACGAAAATCGTTTACCGCGTACAAACATGCGAGAACTACTTACTCGTCAATTATGCGATCGAGAATGGGAACTGAAACTTTGAGCTTTTGTGAACTAGACGTCTGGCTTTAATTGCGTTTCGTGATTGAGATTAATATATTTTTTTCCTATTTTTTTCTCTATTATTCTATTTTTTTTTTCTTGTAAATACTGCTGAGGCGAGAGTATCAGATTAATTCAGGTTTTGATTACATGGAATATTATATGAAAATGATATCGCGCTGGGGTAGAAAATCGTGGTGTTGCTCGAGACTGTCGTAACAAGATCCGGTTGTAATCTTACGATACGCATAAATCTCAACTGTGGTAAGAAGTTACATCCTCAGGTATAAATCTCGAAACCTAAAGGTTGAAGAAATTTACAGGTTACGCGCAACGTGAAATACCATTATACGCCGGATAATTGAATTCTCTATACCGAAGCAAAGTGCGGAAGAAAAGTGGAGAATAAAAAAAAAATTGAGCAAGTAAATAGCGGTACGTACGAGGAAAAAGAATCGAGAATAAAAAATGAATAAAGGAGAAGGATAGCCACCGGGTTAATATAAATTACGGCATTCAATTAGAGATGTTCAATCGATGCTCATCAGAGGAGGTATCGCAATTTCGCAGGTGTATACGAGGACAAATAAAAGAACGAAACGTACGAATAAGGGGAGAAAAAAGGAAGACAAGTAGAGAATGCTCCGCTTTAGCGGAGAGCACAAGAACTATCGCGCGTTAACGAGATACAAATCCCATTACGGCGTAAAACCTTCTCTCTTTCCCTCTCTCGCTCTCTCGATTCACCAGAATGCCCATCCTCTTTTGTACCGAGAGTATATGGGGCTTCGGCAATTCGGATAATCTGC
This sequence comes from Apocrypta bakeri, assembly GCA_018906985.1. Classification (NCBI taxonomy): domain Eukaryota; kingdom Metazoa; phylum Arthropoda; class Insecta; order Hymenoptera; family Pteromalidae; genus Apocrypta; species Apocrypta bakeri. The sequence continues at coordinate 8,543,822 of JACCIA010000006.1, read as the reverse complement.
ATCCCACATACACTCTCTCTCTCTCTCTCTCTCTGTCTCTCTCTCTGTCTCTCTTTTCCCTTTCCTTTCTCTCTATCTCCTTTCGCATTTTAGTCGTCTTCGTCGTTCTGTCTTTGTCTTTGCAGTCGAGCTTTTCTCTATGTACATACGAGGAGTGCGCGTATGTGTGTGTCACACGGTGTCCTCGTCGCCCCCTACGGACAGGGAATATCTGTCCCAGGGACATCTGCGCACTGATTGAATCTCCGATATCCTCTCTTTCGATGCAAAAGTGAGAGAGAAATATATATATGTATATAGGTATACATATAGATGTACACGTATACAGGAGATGGAATCTGTGCGCCACGGTCGTGACGAGAAGGACGGATCGTTTTGTTTCGCGGAAAACGACGGTCGAACGATGAATAATGAGATGGATTTGTGCGCGCAAAGCTCTTTACGTTTGATAAGCTTACGGCGTAGTATAGGTATTCGATGCTTCCGGTCGTTTCGCTTAGATCAGATTTTACAGTGACTGATTAGTATGATTTGGATGTAACGCTGGTGATATAGCTTTGGTGTATAATAGATCTACGAAATCTTTTATATTACATTTGAATATGAATTAAAATAATCGTATTACTCCAATGTTTTCAGATGCAGATTCGCGGGGCGAATTTGCGAGTGGAAGTGGTCAGGAGGACGAAGCTGGAACTCCAGACCAACTGGACATAGATATGGATGATGATGCTATGGACGACGACGAGGACGACGATGTGGACATGCGAACGAGCACTTCGGATCAGCACGATAACGATGGTTCTAGTCATATACACGACAGTAATGCCTCAAGCCCCTCTAACTGCAGTGGTAACGGTAACACCACCACCTCTAACAACAATAACAACAACAACAACAATAACAACAATCCCAGTAAGAAGCGGCAATCATCATCTCTTTCCTCCAGCTCGTCCGGTGGACAAAACTGTCCTTCTAGCCAGAGTAACGGTGGCGGTGGAAGCAACAGCAGCAGTGGCGGTGGTGGTAAGCCCCGTCGGGCCCGAACAGCCTTCACCTACGAACAGCTAGTCGCTTTGGAAAATAAATTCAAGACCACGAGGTATCTGTCCGTTTGCGAGAGGTTGAACCTCGCCCTGTCACTCTCTCTCACGGAAACGCAGGTGAAAATCTGGTTCCAAAATCGACGAACCAAATGGAAGAAACAGAATCCAGGTCTCGACGTTAATAGTCCAACGGTCCCAACGACACCTCCGCACCCGACACCCTATGGGCCCGCTTTTCTATTCGCAACTCATCCACATGGTCACGCCCATCCCCACGCTCACCCGCATAGTCACGTGCACCACGCACCACCTCCCCCACCACCACCTGGTTACTATCACCATCCAGCTCCCCCATACGCTCCTTCCGGGCCCAGTTTCTTTGGGCATCACTTGACGGGACCCGCGACGCCTGTGTCGGTGGGGGTAGCCACGCCCCAACCGGCTGCCGCTACCCCGACCTCCAGCGCTGGATTGGGACTTAATCAAACAGCAACAGCCGCTTCTGGTCATGCGCACCCGCACGCGTAGCGAATTCAAGCGGTGCGCGTCGTCGTGCCCAGCAACTGGCCCGCTGATTCCGATGAGTGATAGTGAAGTGTGTAAATAAATCTGACTTCTTTCTATGGTATAAATGTATCGTATAAGATAACGAAATAAGACACTCGCGGGGCTTTCAATTTCTGAGAGATATGATTGCGGAAATCTATCACGATATCTGAAATATATAGCCATTTAAGGTAGCTTTAAAAATTAAGGGAACACGATAAATCCATTGTGGTGATAATTTTATCTTCCTTTGTGTATAAATAAAAGTGCAATATCAGTAAGAACTATAATATTTATTGATATTCAGAATATTTGAAAATCTCTCTTACTTAAGAAGAATCTGAAGTAATTCTATCTTTGTTTCGTTAACGATACCGAAGATGGTCTTTAGATAAAAAAAAATTAATGGTGTTAAAAATCTTAGTTCCAATCAAAGCTTCAAATTGAAAACAAATATTCAAAGTAACTATAAATATAAATATCCAATGTGACGCAGCCTTGATTAAAAAAAGGTTATTGTAAAATATAGGTATATAATTTCAATGTACGAGAATAGCCAAAGATTTTATGCCTATATATATATATCTCAAAGTGCGAACGGTGTGTATAATACTTACTCGTATGTAGTATACATATATATTTTGCGAGAGTGTGAACCGAATGGAATTATCTGGAAAAAGAGGAAAGACTGTGAAAATGCGCGTTATCTGTCGATCGAAGGTATATTATCTCTCTCCTTTGTAAAATAAACGCGCTTGTAAACCTCCGGCGGAGTTCACACGTGTTGAATGTATAACCCCTCTACAGCTCTGTAACCGAGACTAAGAAAACATCGCCTGTGGGCGACTCGTTTTTTATGTTCCCTATCGTTCAATTTTTTTTTTTTCGTTAAGGAAAGAGTATACATGATCGGATTTTCACGTTTTGTACATAGATATTCTGTTAAGTTTTCACTGCATTTCGAGATACATGTTTTACCGAAGAAATTTCATTCGTATATTGAGAGAAATCGATTGGTATATGCTCTTACTTTAACCCGTATTATGCTTTTGTAATTATTGTTTAATTACCCATGTTGATTTGTAACATAGACTGTATGACAACCATACATATACCGAAAAAACACTGTAAATACTAGAGCTATGCACATATATATATAAATTATATAAGTTTAATTTAAAGTTAAAAGTAAACATTGTTATAACATACCAAAAGCAGAAAATGTTTTCACTAATTTCACCAATGAAATATAAGACTGTAATATGGTCTATAAATTTTGCGTTGTATTATCTCTTGATGAACACTTCTATGAAATAAGCACCAGAAGCTATTTTACAGAACGTTAATTTGATTAAAGCAACATTAGCATATACGAAGTAGAAATTCCAAACTTTCTCACCTCTCCTCTCGCTCCTTTTGAAAATTTCAGGACCATTTCGTCGACACAGCTCGTTCACTAATGAGTAAAAAGAATTTAAGAGACATCCGCACACTCTGATCATTAGTTGGACGAAGAAGAGAGAAAAGGAAGAGGCACTGTTCGAGATCTACTTCACGCTCGACTCGCGAAGCACAGTTGCTCCTGAAAATCGCTCGCGAATTCGCTTTGATGACCGAATTAGAAGCAGCGCGCCGCAAACAGGGAATCCCAAAGTTGAGTCTAACCGTGTATATGTGTGGGCTTATATGTACGTATGGGTGTCTTTCTCGAAAGCTTTAGATGTCCGGAAAGCTCCAGGACCTACAAATTGAGAGTTTGTTTATCTAGGGTTCCGGACTGATTTTCTCTCGCTATGTATAATCGTGAAAGTGCGACAGTTACACTGACTGAGTTACTACTACTCGTTCGTCAAAAAATCAAACCGACTGTATAATGAAATGAGATAAAATTCCGTATGTACGGTTGAATGAAAGTAAAACCTAATAAAAATAACTAGCTTTGAATGGAGCAATAGAGGATTTCGATGAGCGATAACTCCGGGACAAAAGAGCAGCGGCTGCTTCACGGAGATTAGACGGATGCTTTCTCTTGACGCCCTTATCGACTCCCCGTGCTTTTTCGCTTGGCGAAACACGCGCAACATCATCGTTGTCGCGAGGATTCTTTTCTCCTACCACTATTATTGTACTGTCAAAATCGACAGATACCGAACGAAAAGTCGATATAAATATAAGTGAGAGAGAAAAATGAAAAACGACAAATGTTCGAACATAGATGCGTCATTATCGATAGAAGAAGCGACACTTAAAGCTTGCACTGGTATATATATATATGATATACACTACAGCCGGACAATTCTCTCGAATTAATTCGTAGGGGTGAATTTCGTTTCGAAGGGTGTGAGTGGAGCGAGTGGACCGTGAAATAACCCCGACGCAGACAGCACTCTTCTCCCCTGACTACGTTCTTATTGCACTACAGCTTCTCTATACATGTCGCCTAATTTTTGTCATCCCTTCGCATCTGTAGTGCCGATGGTTGTATTCGAGAAACAAACGGTATAAGGTGTTTCATCCCTATAACAGTGGATGTGGAAAATTGTTCACATATTTATATATTATTATTAGGTCGATTCCGCTTTGTCGAGCAATGCGTACAGTTTGTATATACGTATATAGGTGTGAGCTAATTAAGAATGACTCGAGAGAACAGAACTCGGTGAATCGCGTTTACGGAATAACATCCAGGGATTACTCCGTTGTTGAGGTCGCAGAGGCGATCGTAGCGCCACTTGAGCGTGTAATGGCTCAATGGCTGTCGGTCGTTTCGAAATCGAGCTTTTCCACTCTACCTATATAGCAGAAGCAGCAGCCGGTCTTTAGAACCCGAGACGAATGATCCGTTCGCGCTACTGGGCGTCTTGGCCTTAAACCCAAAGAGATAAAGCCACTCGTCGTAAAACTACGTAGTCTCTTTCGTGATGCGCTTCACTGGACCCATGCGGCTATTGCTCCTTCGCCTCTTCGACTTTTAGTATACAGTGATCGATAAAGAGCTTTTTTCTGCTTCTCTTTATTCTAGTCAACGTTTCTTCATTTTTCACGTTTTATCGAAGACTTTCGTGATTTTCAAAGTTACTTTTCTACTATAATCGTATAGGCGAATGGATAACTCGCGTCTTTCGAATAATTTACAATAGCGCCTTCTAATACAAATAATATAGAATTTTCCTGCAAAAATACTGCCTGAAATCTGACTGCGCCATTGCATATAGCAGTTCCTGGAATATGAAATAAATGTGCCTTGAATGACAATCCATTCACTATTCGAATTAAAAGAAAACACTTTTTTTTTATTTTTGGCTTCTAAATTGCGAGGTTAAAGGTAAATTTCTATAGAGTCAAAACACAAATTACAAACTAGTTGTTCGGATAATTACAACATTTACGAAGAATTTACAACTTTACTGCTTATTAACAATAAGGACAGACTTTTCTGTGTATATCATAAGTCCATATCGTCCGAAAATCAACTTAGGCGCAATGACAATAGTCGTTTTCCCATCATCGTTTACCTCATTTCGTCCATCTCGAGAAGTACTCCTTAAACATTTAAAAATTAATTGTATAATATATGGCACATAATGAAATTACTATCTTCAGAGAAGTAATATTCAACTTTCAAGCCATTGCTCAGTCACCTGCCTACACGAGGCACCTCCACGCGACATACAAATAGCTATACTCGTATCAAGCTCACCTTACCGGCAAGATCCACCCCTCGTGGAAATCGAGGTTCGACCTCAACAGCGCAAACAGAGGCATTGATTTCACCGCGCTTTCAAACACACCGGTGCAGAGCAGCCACCGTCGCTTTTCGAAGGGTCGAGGAGGTGGAAGTGAGAGAGAGACAGAGAGAGAGAGAGAGAGAAATAGACCTGTGGAGGTGGTGACGGAGAGTTAGTTGTCGAGGAAGGGATGTATATATGGTATATGTGTGTGACGAGGGGTCAGGGGAACGACTCGTCGCCGGGGATACGAGTCTGTCGATAGGAGGAAGCCACCTGCGGACTGCATTCTCTATACGTGAATTTTTTCGATACATCGAACTGTCCAGTTTGGTTCTCAGTTTTTTATAGGATTAAAAATGTATTTGCCTTGAATTTTTCATTTTTTTTTCTTTTAATATCAATAGTATTAACAATTTGTAATCGCGACGGAACGTTAAACTAAACGACTTTCTTTCATTTTTTGTTCTGCAACTCAATTATTATATTATTATTTATTATTGTTAGGTCATTAAAATCATAACGAGTATAATCTTACAGAGGCATATAAGGATACCTTTTTAAAAGGAACAATATTAAAATTATTAACTCAAGCTCTTTCAAAACTACGCTTAACAACCAATAACTGAAACTGTAACAATATGAACCCATTGCAATAATTTTTCTTTCCTAGTATACTTTTTTAGATTCAAATCTGCGAAATCAATAAGCAAAATATTAAAAAGCATATAATTACAAAAGTATAAGTAAAAGAAGAAAATTGTTAAATCGAACTCTTTCCCTCCCAGTAGAAGTGAACTTGTCTGTTTCCGCAAATCTGGGTGCAAATGAGTCGACCGTTCAACTGTCTGGTCCCCTCACAGAGCCGCCAATAATAATGTTAATTGAAATCGAGCGCACGCGCACAAAGGAGTGGGAGATACGATATCGAAGAGAAAGAGAGAGGGACACGTGCGAGGAAGTGAACGAAGTGTCTAGTGGAGGGATGTATATTTGTGCGCGTGGCTTCAATTTGCAGACGCTTTATTTTGCTCGGTAATTGATCTATTTAATAGATGAATTATTTGGTCTGCTGCTAATGTCGCGACATGTGCGTCGTGTTTATCGTTTAGAGAGACCACATGTGTGGTAATAAAAAATTCCATTACATCAATTTTTAAGGAACGACGTACTCTTTAGATAAATAGCAGCAGAATGTGCATCATCCATGCAAAAATATACGCTGATTTTTAAATTCGATTAAAAAATGAGAACAAAATAATAATTCATAATCAGTTTATGTATTATACATAGTTATATATACATGCACACAGAAATATCTATTATATTCAGATGGTAAATAAATATCCATACAGCTAGATACTCTTAAAGTTTAATAAAGTTTTCATTAAAGAATAACTCATCCATATAAAAGCATAATCGAGGCAGAGCAAACAAAAGTATAAATGCATAATAATTAGTCCCGCGTTAATAATAACAAAAAAGCAGCGCGAAGCGGTGCTCGGGAGTATAGTCGTTATGCGGAATATATGAAATTGGAAATGAATAATAAATGAAGCCGCAGAGGCGAACGCGGAAGAATAAAATAATAAAGCGCATCAATCAGATAAGAGCGCGCGGGTGTACGGGTGGAGCGTAGAAAAAAAGAATAAGAGAAAAGAATAAGAGTATCGCATCGCAAGAGAAAGTGATAAAATATAGAGAGGGAGAGAGAGAGAAGATGAGAATCCGAGAAAAAAGAGGTAAAAAATCCAGCCGTGCCATATATATACCTGTATATATACAAATATATATATACATATAGAGAAAGAGTTTATATATATATATATATAGGATATGAAAACCACAGCAGTAGCGCCACGCCTTTCGATACGCCTCGCGCACGTATAAGCGATTTGAGAAGCGAATTCACGCGATTCTCTCCCTCTCGAGGGGGATTATTTTTCACCGCGAGGCAGGCGTCGCATGATAAAAACGACGAGATAGAGGTAAAAAAAAGAGCCGAGCGAGCGTGCATGGCCGGACTTATTTAACGAGATATCGCGTTCGTTTCGATTCTTCCCTTCCTTTCGTTTTTTTTTTCGCTCTTTCTCTAATATAAAAAATAAAGAACGAGACTAACAGCGCCGGCTGAAAGACTAATTATTCGGCTTCGGTAACTGTGAGCATAATTGAAGAGAGTCATGAATAGCATCGGCATCTCTCTATAGAGGGCCAAATAAATATTCTTTTAATCATAAAGACTATATACATAATACAGCCACGTTGAGGCGAACTTCGACTTTTTAATTGAGCTTATTAACATTATTTCGCATCTTCTGTCGTTTAGAGAAAATTTAAAGCTATTATATATATACATATATATATACGTGTATATTATTCGCGTTTGTTTAGATTTTATAAAAATGTGTAGATATAAAATAAAGTATTCGAGCGAAGATTACAATTTTCAATACAATATACAGTAGTATAGTAGTACACTGTGGAAAGAAAAAGTAATTCGCGGTACTATCTCCAATCTGTTAATGCGGCGTCTAAAAGCAAGAGACGATGATGATGTATCATCATTAACTTTTCAAGCCTCGACGCACATTCGTAGAAAAATCCGAAATTCTAGAGGCCCGAGAAGTGGCAAGCGCGGTTCTGCTGCAGTATAGAATCAAGGTTCTCTCTCTCTCTCTCTCTCTCTCTCTTCCTCTCTATACACGGACCGAGAAAGAGAGAGCGAGAGAGAGAGACCGGTGAGCGTTTAATAAAAGATGCGCAGAGATAGCGCCATTACCCCGGGTTGCATTATTCACCGAGCAACTTTCTCTCTCTCTCTCTCTCTGTCCCTCGCAGTAGGCGTGGTGTCGACGCCGCTTCCCCTCTTCGCTTTTTCGAGCGCAAGCGTGAGCTTTCGCGGTGGGAGAATACCGTTCATGTATATATAAGCGTGTACGTATGTGTATAGACTGTACAATGCCCATACGCACAGACTGTGTGGATATGAATGTATGTGCGAGTCTGTGTGCGTGTGTGTGTATCTGTATATACCATATACGCAAGTGCGTACGTATACATATACGTGTGATACCTGAAGAAGACGACGAGGCGAGAAATGGCGTGTTAGCGATTTTTTTACAGCCAAAGCGGATTTGCTCACGACGAGCTTGTTTCGTTCTCCTTTTTCTCCTCTATCTTGCGAATGAGGAGTTGATCGCTGTACCTCAATGCCAAAGAAATTACGAGCTCCTGCCGTTCCGTGTATATATATTTCATTACATTTCTCATACTCGATATGCTGCCTTATAGAACGTATCGGAGTAGCCGAAGAGGTTTTACGGCCAATTAATAATGAAACATCGCCCGCGAGAACTGACCCAAATTCAGGAAATTGAAAGCGATCGCGTCGTGCCCGCGCTTCGGCTTTCGTCGTAATTACGAAAGAAGTTGCTTTATTTACGAGAAGGACTATATTGGATAATACGAGCATTATTCGTAGCAATACAGTCAGGAATATCCTTTGGGAATTTCGGCGCGCCCGAGAGCGCGATCTAATAGCGAAATCATGGAGAACCATAGAGATAGACCCGTGATATAATGCGACCTCAATGATTTACAACAACTTCCTCAGCTGCAATTAATCACAATTTCATCCTTTCATTAGATGAGAACTAATGTCCGCGCAGCCGTACTGCTTTAATATTCATGGAAAAAATTCAGTGCTCTCGAGTTGCGCACAAGCTCTAGAGGGATCGTCGACTAGTAACATTTACAGTACTTCCATTATATAAGCATTGATAAATATACCTATATATATATATATTTTATATATAAGAAAATTAGCAATAATAATGTAATTATTAATCCAACAAAATTGAAGAGTTTTGCGGTGTTCCAACGCACAGCTTCAGTGACAAAACAAAGGAACTTCATATTTTGAATTTACAAATATTAATAAAAATAAAACTGGGTATAAACGTTATTCAATGGGACTAAAGGTTACCTTATCTCCTATGTCTAAAATCCAAACGCGATGAGAAAACAAAAAACTATAAAGAAAGAACTCTGTCGAATTTTGAAAATTTGAATACACTTTCTAAGAAACCAAGAAATTATTGATAAAGTATTAAGTTTTGTTATATAAAATGTATTAACGTATCCACGATTGTTATGTAAGTATACAAACAAAATACATACCGAATATTAAAAATGATCACCTTCCACTCGATATCATTGCAATCGCTGAATTCGCTGTCAAAATAAATAAAAGAAGAATAAATATTGTCAATGAGTATCAGTGTCGTGCAAACGCCTCGAATCAATCAGATTCACAGAACCCAAAGTATCAATTAACCCGGTGGTTCTACGTCGAAAAAACTCTATCTCTCGCGCGAGTAGAAAGGGTGAAGCTGCGCAAAAAAAGGAAGGTTGAGAGAACAAACGAAGCAGTCGAGGAATTTAATGAGATTTTCGACGTGGTTGTTCTGCTCGCCGCGTAACGAGGAGCATTACTCGCCGGGCGCGTCGTTAATTACCCCCCCCCCCTCCGCCTACCTTCTCTTCTCTTCCCTCTATCTCTTTTGCGAGTGCGCCATTACGTTATCCGCGCCGGACCTTCCTGCGGTTCACCCAAATTGCCTTCTCACTTTGCAGGCGAAGATCGCGCGATTACGGCCTTAATACCCGTGCGGCGCGCGTCGCCGGCTTTTGAAATTTTCGCGAGCTTCACTTTTTTCTCCTTCTTTATTAGACGAGGAATTGTATGATTCGAATTGTACTTGCGCCACGGATTCACCGTCGTATTTTTTTTTTTTTTCCTAGGCTTAGACGCTTTTGTATACTTGATTGTAAAAGTAAGTGGACGTTTCGAATTAACTTTTCGTGTAATACTTGTAAAATTGTGTAACTTTACGAGTATTGTTATGTTATTTAGTTGTGTGTGCGGAAATCAAAGAACGTCTCTGTACAACGCGGTGTCGGAGTACGTGAAATTCAATAATATTTTCATTACATAACATTCTAAATGCAATATTTACAATAATATTAACGCACAAAACACACGCATTTATCGCTTGCACGCGAAATGTCATTGGTATTTATCGGTTTAAAATTGAATTTCAAAGTACATGAAATTAATGTAATTGTATGTACATTTTAATAGATTAAGATTATTAATTGTACTGCAAGTTCAATTTGTGCACACAAACTTAACAACTGAACTAAACATTTTATGTATACGTAGAGTACATATAATATGCTTTTAATAGTATTTTGACAATTGAAATTAATGAAAAAAGTTTATGTCTTCGATTTATATAATAAAAATCGATTGAACGAACAAAGAAGCCCAAAAGCATGGTAAGCAAATCAGAACACGGTGTGTACAGTTATTTCCCAAGATGAAGGTACTTTAATACCCCTTTCCGATGCGAGAATACACTTTGGGAATAAAAGCTCTCTTCTATGGGGTAGAGAGGCTTAAAGACGCGTTAGTCTACGTATATATACATAGGTATATACATATACGTAGATCGTCTCTTATAAACTCCGCCGCAACTCCGCTGCCGCCGCTGCGCGAAAGGGTTTTCGGGGTGTAAAGCCGAGAATCCCCAATATAAATGTCAAGTTCGCCTTTCGGCTTTCCGCTTTTGTCGTCGGTCGGCGAGTGCTTATTTGCGACGTTCGAGCGGCAGGAGCTTTGCGATGATCCTCCAACTGATGTACTTGTGAGAACTGTCTTATTTGGATTAGTCCGATGTAGCTATACTTTTTTCTATGATCGAGAGCAATGACAGAGATGAATTGAACAACTTATTGCGCATAATTCTTTGATGCAAAAATTGATCGGATTTTTTTTTTCATTCAAACGGCAAATTACCAACGGCTCAATCGACGCATAAATGATCGCGTAAAAATACGACGAAGCTCGTATTTGTCCGAATTTACAAACGAAACCATCGACACCCTCATAAAAGCTTGACATTTTTAAAAGTCGCGAACCATATCGTACATCAATAGGTCGTTGCCAATCGCAAATACAACCTTCGGCACACAATAAACATTGAGCTCGTAATTTCCAAAAGTATGAATTTGAATTCAGAACGGTAAAAATAATGTATACACACTCCTCGTTACATCAGCGACAATTCTTCATTTATCTTTCATGTACTGGTATATGCATAAAATACACCGTACACAGATACGTGACGCCCAATGATAATTGTACCGCAGCCAAACAAATGAAACTTCTCTCCCTCGCGTACACCATTACGCTAACACACGGACAGTCGCACATTTATACAGGTCTATATAAATAGATATATATATGTATAGAGAGAGGGAGAGAGAGAGAGAGAGAAAGAGAAAGAGAATTGTCTCAGTCTAGGCTCCACAAGTTTGTCTAAAACGTCTACCACTTTTAGCTCCCTCGACACCGTCGATCTTTGCCCAAGTTGTCTCGTCTCCTTCTCTATAGCTTCTCTCTTCCCCTCGATTATAAAGTTATACACCTCCGGTTCGGGGAGGGGGGAGGGGGGCTGAAAGCAGAGTTGAGACAACAAACAAGCGAACACCGTCGAGATGAGGTGGGAAGGTGAGGGTGAAAAGCACGAGGTTATGCTGTGATGCGATTCTCTTCTATTATAAACCAAGTAAGTTAAAACTGGCGAAGGAGGAGCATCGATATTATATAGTGTCGTTGGGATGGATGAATAACTCAATGAACGACTGTGCGTCGTATAAAACATTTTATCCATTTTTTAAAACCTCGATTGCATTTATAATGTTAAGGGATTCGGAAGATGGCGATTTTGAATTATTTAAGCAGCGTTCAATTTGTGTATGTGTAGTAAATGATGTCGTTACCTAATTTATTTATTGAAATTCTTGAAGTCTTAAGTTTTAATTAACGAAATACATTTAACGCTATTTCATTGAGGACAGGCTTGCTGATACTCAACTTATATTACATAAAATACAATTTCACAAATTGTATTTTATGTAATATATACAACTCAAAAATTTATTACTTGCATAGTTGATACGAAACTTGCGAGTACTTGCAATGACTTCATACGAATACTTTTCATTTTAACAAGACAACATTTTTAACAATAAGATCTCTCGATTTAGCAATAAAATTTGCATCCCCGTATAACCATGTGAAATAAATTATCACCGGATGATAAGATAATAATTCTAATAGTCGATAAAACAGAATTCTGTATTCACCCCAGCTGGTTTAGGGGTTGAAACTACCCTTAACCAGCTGCGAATGTAGGCACCAACGTAGCCTACATTAGCAACGCAGACTATGGCACTTTACCGACCGAACGACTCTCCCACAATTTACCCTCTTTATCCTCGAGCAGTCCGTGGATAAGCCTAAACCTACCCACTAAAAACTTCTGTTACTCATCGTTAACAAGAGATACCCGAGATCGCAGACACAAAATCTGCATCCACCTCAATCGAGCTATTATTACCCATCGATAATAAAAGTAATGGCTATACACTTTTCTCTTTGAAGAAGCGGCCTTTTCAAATTCAAAGTTAAAAAATCCTCAACAATGCGCTACCCTATACTCATCTAAAAGCATTTCGATCCCAAAGGCGGGAGATTGAAGTTTTTTTTTGAACAGCTCCATCGGACCGCGAAAACTCTCATCGACTCGAATTTCATAATTTAAAGGCTCACGTGGCCACGAAAGTAATAAAAAAAGTTCTCTTCGCGTAAAGGGCTACAACAAAAGCGGCCTTTCATACATATACATACATATACCTAGGTATATATGGTAGGTATATGTATACACAGCCACCACACAATTTTGGCCAACTGCGCACGCTCGTGTGATAAAAAAATGAGCTCTTCTTTCTTTTCGGTCGGCTGACCTTTTTTTTGCTCTACCAGCGTCCATTACTACGATGATACGCAGGTGTCTGAAAGGATTTCAGGGGGTGTGAAATGGACTCGAAATGACCGCGCGAAGAGAGAAGGTGGACGCAGGGCTAGAAAATAGGCGCACCGAGGAATGTATTTAGCTTGTATCCTAAACAGGGATGCTTAGGGCGTAACGACATTGCTGTAATGCGAGCGTGCATTACAGGCTTGGAACTGACGAGATGATGCTTAGCTGTACGTGTAACATTAGAGTAAATGAAGATTATTCGTTGAAAATTTCACGTATACAATGCGCGAGAATTTTTCAATAAATATTCCCCTTTTTTAAAATTGGATTATCGACATTGCGGTTTACACGAATTCATCACTGCGTTCCAATGTCTATTCACCCGGTCATTAAAGTGACAAAAAAGAACGGCTAATAGTATATTCACTATAGGACAATGGAAATTTAAAGTTCACAGTGATAAAGCTTACGATAAAATAATTTGGTCGAGAACTACAAATCCAAATAACAAAGGCAAAAAGAGCGGAACAACGAGTGTGCCTCGACAAACAAAAGCTTTCGCGTTAGTCGAAAAAAAGCTAGAGCGCAACGATGGACCGAATGTAGGTGTGTACACTGTAGAGTGTAGAGAAGAGGTAGAATACAGTGAGATGGGCAATTCGGCGCAGCGCCGGTAATAGTGGAAACACAGTGCGGCATTCGCACCCCGATTCATTAGCCGGGTCATTCTCTCCGCTCTGTGTTTTGGGCACTGGCTCTATTTCTCTTTCGATTTGCCGCCGCCGCAGCCGTTGGCCTCTCACAGCTTTTGTCTAAGTTGGCCTCAACTTGCTTCAATGCAAGAGAGAAAGACACAACGGTGTGCTGTGTTTCGAGCATTGTTGACTGTGGATGAGGGTTTGCGTGAAGTTTTCTTCTTTTATTTTTCGTTACCGACTGTTGAGATTTCGAAGAATATCGCTACTTAATAAACAGAGAAATAGAAAGAGAGAGAGAGAGAGAGAGAGAGAGAGAGAGAGAGATGACAATTTTGTCAGCTTCTAATTCTTCAACGATTCGTGGAATAAGCGGAAATCCGATCTGAGAAAATGGCCGAGCGAAGGGTGCACATGAAAGCGTACCTATATTCCATCCCCCTCTGGCAAAAGAAAATTTTTCCCTCCTAAAACCCTTCTGTGAAAGCTCGGTTATCCTCTTGGCTACTGCAACAGCAGCAACAGCTACAACATCCTCTGCCGACGCTATATACGATAATAGCAATCTCACAGTTTTCAACATTTCGCGAGAGTCTCTCCGCAATCTCCAAAGCCTCCGCAGAAGTCGTCGTCTCGTCGGATCCTACGCTATATACGTCCCCCAAGCGAGAGAAAAGTTCGCGTAGTCGTAGTCGCATGATGGCGTCGGAGAGCTGCCAACTTCCAGCTCCTTCTATTTATCTCTTTCTCTTGCTCGCTCTGAGCTGCTTTTATTTTTTCCCTTTCCTCTACGTTGCGGTTTCTTATTTATTTTCTATCTGCGTGCGAGCGCGCGCGCGCCCGCTCTTGGATCCCCGTACTTTCCTTTTAGATTTTTTCTTTTTTTTTTCCTCCCCGCGAATTTTTATACTCTCTTTTGAGGCGACGACGACGACGATGCTCGGGGGCGAATTTACAGCCGGACTTAACGGAATTCCGAGTCGCGGAAGCAATTTGGCTTGGGCACAATACTAGACAGTGCAAAATGTGAAAAGTTGAATCTGAAAGGATAGCATTTTACGGTTTTCCGTCGGCGCGCGGAATATATAAATTCTACCTGCTAACTTTCTGCTTGGCTCGGCTCCTGCGATTCGTGTGGTTCCTTATATTTTTGCTTTTCTCTCAATCTCGCTTTCATTTTGTTCTACTTATTCTTCGTTGTTTTTTTGGTTTCTTTTAAGAAAAAGATTTGTAGCTCAGCCATTTACGTAAGCGGCAATGAGGAAAGAAGAAATGTACGAGTATAGTCGACATCGATAGGCCATCGTTGGTTTCCCGCGTGTCTCTTTATATATAAAATGGCAATATCTAGCCCTCCAACCGAGTGGCGAAAGGTGTCAGTAAGAGACGGTAACCGCGTGGCAAAATCGCAACTTTAATATACCTCGAGAGAAAGGTGGTGCGGTAAGAATCTGTGTAGACTCGTGACAGGCCAAACGAATTTATAGGCCTCTTAGAGCGGGGGAAGATACAACGGATTTAGCCTCGCTCGCAAAAGGAGAAAGAAGCACGAGGATCATTCGCCGAGAGCTGAATCCCGAAGACGGCGAACTCTCTTTCTCTCAGCTTGAGCCGCGGCAAGAGAATCGTAAAAACTTTATATAACCTCGGCGTTACTGTGGGTAAGGATATATTCCAAAGAGAGAGAGAGAGAGTGAGAGAGAGAAGCTGAGCTTGGGGAGGAAAATTGCGCCGAGGGGTAGAGTGAAGGATGTCTATAAGATGCTACGCAAAAGAAAGAGAGGCGGAGACACGAAAAAAGGGTGGAGGCGCATCGCTCGATTCATTCTAATTCAGACGCTGAAGGCAACAGCTTGTCCAACAGACTCGTTCCGAGCCCTTTTTTTTCCTCTTGGCACACGCCAAGATCCAAGATCTGTCCGAGGCAATTTTCTGCTACATTTTCCCGACGTTTTTCTTTCGGGATTGCTCTCCCCTGTGTACATTGCCAATATTGCTTTGTGAATCTTGTAAATTACAAAAATAAAGTCTATTGAAGTCTCGATTATCCGAGTCTGTAGCCAGAAAAAAAACTCACCCTTCGTATATATATCTTTTGCTTTTGATTCCAAGCCGAATCGTAAAAAAAATCGCGATCGGAATGTATAAAAATGCGATGTGTATACTTTCTACTTGGCTACTAAACTGTAAAAAAAGTTCAAGTAAAACAAGAACGTACTTACTCGAACAAACAAACTTGTTTTGATAAATTATTACACATAAAAGCATGACCCGAATAAATAAATACTGGTAAATCTATTATCATGTTTCGCAAAAGGAATTTTTAAAAGCAATACATTTTCTTAAATAAACAAAAACTCTTTCTCAGTGTTGCATCTTTACAGTAAACAAGTCTTTTGCATACTGCTAGCCGACTCTTAAAAACATTTATTTCATAATTTTCCCCTTTCAGCCGCAAATAAAACACCGTGTAAAAGAGTATCCTCAGCGTCTACCATTCGATATCGAAGAAACGAATGAAAAAAAAACGAAAAAAAAAAACAAAAATCCAACTCCACAGCTCCATTATCGTCGTCTCTTTCTCTAAGAGGAACCTAACACAGAAGAGGGAATCTCGAGTCTTGGCAAGTCGCGTCCGACGGAATTTCATCCGTAAACCAAGAGGAGAGCGAAGCGTAATGTTGCTTTCCTCTCGCTTGCTGGCCCGACAAGCGTGCGCCCGTACAGAGCTCTCAGTGGCTCAAACGCGGCCTCGAGCGAGAACTTGCCTAACTCCATTTAGGAACTCCGTTTACGTATTAACTTGGGCGCAAGCAAGCAAGCAAGCAAGTCTTCTCTTCTCTGTCGTGAGCGCGCGCGCGCGGGCTGGATTTTCCAAAAGGGCGTGTGGGTGGAGCTGCGGGAAAGGAGGAGATCGCGAAGAAGAAGTCCAAATAGAGAGAGAGAGAGAGGAGAAGAGGGTTACCCGATCCACTGCGGTCAAGTCGAGAGTGATTGCCACGCGCTACTGCAGTTTAAAGTCCAGTGGATTGCTCTACTCTTGATGCTCTTCGATTAGAAATTATCGAATGAAAAACCTATATATATATATATGTACTGTACATATACGAGTAAATCCACAAAAGACAGGAAAACACTCGGTATCTGGAAATCTTGATAACATCCGAGTTAACGAACCATTTATACCTATATATTCGTTTCAGCTTGCCACTCGGTTTTTATGGACAAAAACATAGAATAAATTGAATATGATTTTTTAAGACTTTTGAATTCGTGAATTTGTTGTTGTTAAAGGCAATAAAAATATAAGCATTATATTTTTGTACACTCATGTAAGTTTTTTGGTTCTAAGGTTTCCAATGATTCTTTTTTTCTCACTAAATTTTGTTGTGTCTTCATTTCAGATCCGTTATTTATGTTAACATTTATTTTTTGTAATTTACTATAAACTTGTTAATTTCATAGAATAATGTCTAAAATCGCGCGATTTTTAAAAAATCTTTTTCCAAGTTACAATTTCAGATCGGAAAAATAGTCTTTTTAGAAGTGAAAAATGCTGTTTTCGCGAATATTTTTTTTTATTTTCTGCTAGCGAATTGTTTCCTGTATTTTGTGGATTTACTCGTATATGCAATTTTCTTTTGTTTCTTTTTAACTTCAGACAAACTAATTGCCCTCGGAAGAGCGGAGCTTCGGAGTAGCGCTTGCGCGAGTAATCGGCTGGAAAGTAGTCTAGTGAAGCAATCTTATTTCCCTCTGTGAGCTTGTGTGTGTTTGTGTGTTATATATATATATATAATACATATATATATATATATAAATGCAAGTGCAGCATATGCAGGGTTAATACGACTCCCGAGTGACCGACACAACAGTGTCCCAGCTTAATACTAGCGGCCCGCCGTTAATCGATCACAAATGCCGAGAGAGTAGGATAGAGAGCCAGAGAGAGAGAGAGAGACGGGTCTCCACTTGGCCATACGTATAATGTAGCAATGGAATACGCCTATGCATACAGAGACACATCATTGAGCGAAGAGCAGCGAAGTGCGTAGTGCACTTCATTAAGAGAAGGGTGACTTTGTCGCGCGGAGTTCGACATTTTATGAGTTTGAGCTTTGAGTGCGTTCAATGTATACCTATATGCTTATACATTGCTGCTCTGAGTGACGCAAGCTTTGTAAGGCGTGGGTATACAGTATTTTTTCTTTTCTCTTATTTTTTACGAGATGGGCGAGTATTAAAGCTGGCACGCGCTATACAGCGAGGCGTTCCCATTGTACGAAGGGCTTATTGTTTTGGAGTCGATAAGAACCTGCTGAATTTTCAACAGTTAGCTGTGTAATTCTACAACAATGATATATAATTCGTCGCAGTAAATCGATTCGATGAAAATGATTCGAAAATTGAATCAGCGCTAATATGCGATATATAACTAACAATCGGAAGTTGAGTAGAGGCAAAAATTAGCAACGCAATCACTCATTGCCAACATATAATCAATCAGTCTCTCTCTCTATCTATATCTGCTACATCTCACCGCGGGCGGGCGCCAATCTCTCATTCACTCGCGCACACAACCCCTACGCGCATCCGCAAACTTCTCGATTTCAAGAGACCAGCTTCATCGCGCATATACGTACACACACATGACATATACATGTATACACATATCGAGGAGTGAAAAGTGGTCGCGTGGCCAGAAGGGCCATTCTAATTACCGATAATAGGGAGAGCAGCGGCAGCAAGGGACACTCTGTAGAAAAAGCAGTAGCGGAGCCCGGGTTTATATTCTAAACAACGAAACCCCCACGGCGCGCACACACACACACACATACGTAGACTAGTGCTTTCCCTTTCCCTTACCCTGACAATCATTTGCTCTCGCCGGAGGCCATCGTACGCGGCTACAATGGACGAGTTATGCATCCACTCGACTACTTGCCCGTGAAAACGTAGCAACGCACGCCTCGAGCTTTACGAGAGTTACCTCGCGCATGTGTGTGTGTGTGTGTGTATGAGCGTATGCATTTCCGCTTCGAGAGTCGGGTTTATATACGATGAGCACAGCACACGGCATTAATGGACCGACAGAGCGAGGAAATTATATTTCGCGCTACCGTGACGAGAGTTTGTATATATATATGTGTATGCGTCGACGGTGTATAATCGCATTTTCGGAGAGTGGATTATTATTGTAAGGGTGCGACACGCTTGATTTTCGATGTTTTTTTTTTACTGCTCTACGGCTTATCGAAACAATTTCGATTATTGCGATTGCGTATCCCAAACGAATTTCCGTGTCGTGTGATAAATTTTTCCTTGTTTTTTTTTATTTATGACTTTTTGTTTTCAAACGAAAAATACGTCGGCAGGAAACGGGCTACGCAGTGATGCACTCATCCGAAGAGCAAATCTGCTCCTCTGTTGACACGCAGCAGGCAGTCGTTTGAAATTTACTGAGAAAACATATTATGCGTTCTAATCCTCTATTTACCCAATGCTGACAATGGCACTTCCTATCGCGCAAAACTAGAGCGATTCCTTACAATAAGCTTCCGAGGAAAATTCTCTCGAGCTAATCCCAAGCTTACTTTGCATTCTTGCGTGTCTCTGCGTGAAAATACGCTTAAACGCCGCGTGGGCCTACTCTCGAGATGAGGTGTGTTTGTATATATATACATACCTGTGTAGACAGAGAAAGAGAGAGAGAGAGAGGGATAGATATAGCGAGAGAGCTTGTCGGCGTATTAGCGTCTAATTAAATAGATTAGCCCCTCCATGCTTCACCCAGGCGTAGGATTAACGGCTCGAGTGGCCCTTGCGTTAAGTAACATTTAAGCACGCGACCGAGCAAAGTCGACGGATTTTCCTCTCGAGTCTTTTCTTCCGAATTCGAATAGCGACGATGGTGACACTTAGTTTTTTTTTTTTCTAAAATGAAATTCTCCACACACGTGCCGCATCTGTCGATTATTTTTGCATCAGCGCGTAATTCGAAATTTGCTTTATGCGCAGCTGTTAATTTACCGGTACAGGACAATCGTCCCGCTCAATCATGTATGATAATGGGATTACGGCGAGTTATTTTAAAGTTTTTACAGGTCGTATTCCCGAACGCGAGTGAAAATTCGACTATAATTTTTACGATATTTCAGTAGGATGAATGTGAAATGGAACGTAAGCGGTTTATCTATGTATAACCTGTATAGACGTATACCCTACTACAACAGTCGGAACTGAAGCCGAATAAAGGATGAGAAGCTCGAGTGTTAGATATACAAACTATTGTGCAATACATTATGCAAAGAGAATATCGCGCGGTATTTCGTTGAGTTTCCATTAGATAATATAACGTGCTCAAAACATATATATTGTATATATATATATATATGTGTGTGTGTGTATATATATATAATATATTATGTACTGTCGACGCTTTAAAAGCGATCGCGCATTGAATTCCATTGTTATAAATTCGATTATCTCGATGATAATAAATAACTGATTATTATTCGGTTGATATAATACAACATTTGTATTCATTATTCAACATTTCAGGATATCAAGGCTTCCGGCTTTTATAACTTCAATTATATCCAGCAAACAATTACTTTATTTGATTTCCATTTGCACATCTGCGTATTCTATTATTTCGCTCACTCTTATATTACCTAATGCGAAACTCGATAGACTTTTGGTTAATAACGAATGAGCGCATTACACGGACGCAATCGGAATTTAAAAAATATGTAACTTCTCGTGGACTATACCTATATTAAAATCAACCGAAATGCTTTTATAAATAATTATTTCTTCAGATTGTCGAGGAAATGTTTTTCCAGTACAATAGAAAATTATTTCGTTAAATTTGAATTAACACGATGCATTGACTTAAAATCATCAATTTCAATATAATTTCGATTTTTGTTATTTCAAGTTTAGCCAGAAATGTATATTCACAAATCTCTTGAAACTATGATACTTACTTCCCCAGTAATGTAAGCTACTTCCCTGTAAATTTTAGCGATGCTTGCTGCAGACTAAGGGTGTGCGAGACGGCTAAGCTAACCGAGATTTCTCATTAACGGACCTCGCTAGGTAACGAAATCTCAACTGTCACCACAATATCTTGCAGAGACTAAAATTTCATTTTCAAATTTCAAATCGGTTCAACTTCAAAGTTGCGTTTACCAAACCCACTTGTACGTGAAACATTTTTTTAATATCTTCGTTTCTATTAATTTAGCGACTAGGCAATATTGCAACGAAACAACATCCACACTTATTAACAGAGCTTCGAAGAGATTTTATCGTACGATTCAATATTTTGGTTAAAATGATTTCTAATTAATTTTCATATTTTTAGTATTATAAAGTATTCAATTATTAGAATGTCTTGTTTTTTGAATTACGATATTGTTAATAAACAATATTTCTTGCTGCGCACAAATTACTTTAAGGGCCAAGACTACTAGGTCATCGAACAGCCTTAGCTCAAAGAAATCATTATTTTTAATTATAATATAAAATAATTTAATTTTGACTTTACTTTTGTCGAGAAATACAGCTCGATTCACAAGCTTCGACCAATTTAGATAGTTTTGCAATCAATAAAGGTATCTTCGTGAATTTTTTAATGCTCTTTCGAAGGTTAAAATTTGATTGCAATATTAGATGGCTTATAAATTTATTGGGACATATGTGCACGACCTTGAAACTATTTTATTTGAAGAACTTAGCGAATTTCAGAAAAAAAACTGCCACTTCTGTTTTGAGTGTAAAATGTTTTCCCGAGGAGCTAGAAATTATTGAAAATAGGTATAAAATACAATAAAATATTGACTCTCTATAACTTGGAAACGGTTCGTGAAAAAACCTAGAAAATTTATGAAGATACATACAATGTTAAAGAATAGATTAAAATCATTTAGAAGAAAAAAAAAAGTTGTTAACCTATCGATCTGTCAGAGATTCACCCGCATACATATTTAAAAATAGCAACACACGAGATTTCCTGTTGATTTCAAATTTCATTTCAATTCAAGGTGTTAAAAATCCCTAATCGAATTCATCATCCGATCCTTTGGAGGTACCCTTGCATCAAACGCAGAAATAAATCCACCATTAATGACATTTTATTCGATCCTCCATACACATATACACACACGCGCGTACTAAGCTCGTACAAAACATGTTGGGCGAAAAAAAAATCTCTTTAGACTACTGTATATAGGTATAGGACGCGTATAGTACATTATAATAAAACGCCGCCGATTTTCCCTAAACACCCCGTCGAGCTCGTAGGTCTACGGTTACACGAGCGTAATACTACTTGAGGCTCGGCGGAACACACGGCCAGTAACGCGACACCATTATATTTCACCCCTGTTTTATAAGCTGTGCTCGCGCTATTAGGCCTGTGCATAGCGTACGCGAGCTACAAGCCGATCGGTTTCAAAACTGCAATATGATTTTTCGCTTTCTTCGTCTATGCGCGTGTGCTTCTACGTCCACATACATATACGATTCATAGCCGCGTTCTTATATTATATTTTATTGTCGGTCTGTGTGTATAGCAAAGGGCATATGTTCAATTTGCATAATTTCGTTGGGATTTCGACGCACGATTAGACGATTACGTATGGTTATACACCATACTTTTTTTTCACTTTCATCAAGATACACGAGGAGATAAATATATCACTCGGCTTTACGCGTGGATAAAACAAGCGTATACCTTTCCAACGAGAGAGAGAGATAGAGAGAGAGAGAGAGAGAGAGACAAAGTTAAAAGTCACTTTAAAAACCACGTGATCATAAAAGCTACAGAATAGCTGCATCGACTCTCGAAGCATTAAGACTTCCAGTAGCCATACCTCAATCTTAATCGAAAAGCCTTGTAGCCGCTCGAGGCTAAACGATTTATACTCTGCGCGCACTAAATATCGATCACAGTTCTTTCTCCCTCTCTCTCTCTCTCTCTCTCTCTCTCTCTCTCTCTCTCTCTCTCTCGATACACAATAAAAACAGAGCATAAGGTTTTCGAAAAGTGTCCGGCGATATCTCTTCATTGTCCTCTTCTCTGCCGGAGAACGCGAAACGAAAACAAACAAAAAAAGAATAAAGCAGTAGAGGAAAAAAGTAGAGTGCATGGAATGAATGGAAATGATCGATCGACGGACTTTATATATGTATATATAATGTATGTATATATGTGTGTGCGTGTGAGTGGTTGGTGATAATAGTGGCGAGCAGAGTAAGCAAAGTAAGTGGGGTGTGCAGAGATGAGCCCCTATGCGTTAAAAGGGCGAAAGAAGTCCCAGTTGGGATATTGTGATGCGGACTGGACTGATAGGTGGACGGATGGATGAGTTGGTACGCGCGAAATGTGGGGGAGAATTGCGGCTATATGGAGTAATCTCGCGCTCTCTGATTCTACGACTCGAGTCGAGGGGCTGAAGTCATCAAGAGACAGAGATAGATAAGTACCACCTGCTTAGGCAATCGTGATGTTTAGCAACTAGCAAATTATATAAATTTTCCTGAAAATTGATGGATCGTTTATTGTAACTATCATTTATTTTTCCTCTTTAAGAATTGGATTTGCAGGTCAGTACTTAATACGCACAAAAAGATTAGTTATTATATAGAACGGAATTATATGTATATAAATAACAATTATGCATACGTGGAAAAATTTGTTTATAGTTATGTTTAAATGATTAACATGTAACTTTAATATGAACCAAAATCATATGTGTTAATAGTTCGATACGGTTACAACTATGATGAGACTGTAATCGTACATTAATCAATGTTGATAAACTTTTTGAATATTATTGAATATTCATTTGTACCTCAATTGATAGTTTATATCAGTTTAAGCCAGACGATTGTTAATCTTCCTTAATTTAATCGTTTAAAACCTCCGTTATTTTCTGGTCGGTATAAATCCGTATGTAAATTAACGTATTTACGGATCATATCGTTTATCCCATGAAGAATTTACGTTATAAATTGATTATCTTCATTGAATCAATACGTCCAAAATTCGAAAATAATATTACCTAGTAGGAGTGGAAAATAAAAATAATCGACCCCTTAATAGTACCACCGGACTAAATCGTAAAAAAAGACGGAGAAGCAAATCTAGAGTAGCTCATATATCCAGTCCATCGCCTCTTATAAATCAAATGATCTCCCGCGGTGAGCATCTGTCATAATTTTGTCCTCGAGCGTCGGTAGTTCGCCAGCAGATTGGCTGTTTACAAGTTAATCGATGATAAATGCCGTCAGATAGACTCTCCGTCGTCCTTCGGGATGCAGCCACTTGGTTTGGCACTGGTACTACCGACTACGCGTCGCTCCATTTAGGGCGGGAGTCTAGTAGAGGGAAAGAGACGACATGTGGGCTTACCGAAGCAAAACCACCGGATCACGCACATGGTTATACTGGTTTATTCGACTGTTCTCTACGAGAGAGCTGCTCTATATATATATATATATATGTGTGTGGTGCACTTTTATTTATATATATAGTATATATAGCGCTAGTAGTAGCTCGCGATGGAAGTAGATCGATGGGGTGGTTTGCTGTCGGGGAGAGAAGACGCGGACGATACGTCGGGGATTTGGAGTTTGTAAATATGTCTCTATTTGCCGAGGTGACTCTTTTTCCAAATTTTACCTCCTCTTACTTGCTACTTTTAGATTTTATAGACAGAAGCTTATACATCATATATAGGTATATATATATATATATATACACAATATATACATATAGATATATATTTATACAGATATTTCTTTTTTCAATCGAAGTCTGAAGCTTTAATGCTGTGCGAGTGCTTATTAGAAATAGTCGTAAAAGTATGGAAAAAAAATTATTGCTCTCAGTATTATTCGAGTAGATGGAAAAAAAGTAAAGCCTATTATCGAAGCAGCAGTGGCATCGCATCCAGGACACAGGAGACGTTGGAGAAAAATCGAAAGCCCCTGGACTTTGAGCCGCAGTCGATAAAGCTATTAGCATTTAGACGAGCTGTCGTCGCGACTCCGCGAACTATCTCTCGGTCTGCTTCGTGTGTCACTGTACACGTCCGCTTTTCTTTCACGTCCTTTTCTCTATCTCTTTGTAATGGGCATTGTTATATACATATATATATAGATACATGTATCTCTAATTTATTCATGCAAACGAGCTGGTTTTCAAAATGCAAGAAGCTCCTTTTAGTTTCGGCGAAAAAGCCCATTTTCGTACTAGGTAATCTTTAGTTACAAAACAAAAATTTTTGAGTCCGAACTGTAATTCCGAAAAGCTTGAAAATAAAACGACACTCATTTTCTTTCTTTTCTTTTTTTTTTATTTCGAAGTAGCAACGTACGCGTATCGACAAGCTCGTCCTCGGACTTTTTATTTAAAATGAATTCTCCATAACAGTGAGTTTCCCTTTTTTTCAGATTTATTTCCTTTCTCTGCCTTCCGCAGACACACATATACACGCATATATATTTATACATATACATATAATGTATATGTATATATACATTGCACGTTCCCATTTTCCATTCCATCTCTTGCTCGCGTCCTTTATTACTCACTTTTATACACCTAAAACTCGTATTTTATCTCACACCCTCTTTGTGTTTATAAGGCGTGTGTCTCTCGATCTACGCGTATATATATACATGTAGGTACGAAGTATAGGGGTGGGAAGGATCTATAGCTTTTCTCTCCTCTGCCGATAGGTATTTTCTTTCTCTCTTTGATTATTTCACTTTGGATCCTTTGGCGCATGTTTGTAATGTAGGACTTCGCGAGTTTTGTTGCCGTAATTTCGCGACCTCCTTCTGTCAATCGTGTCATTTTTTCCTCCCCCTCACCTGGGCGCGCATCGACGCCTATTAGGTTGTCCTTCCATGTATATAAAGAGAATAGCGAATTGAAGAGAAGCTAGTTTGTCAGGAAACTTTTCTCTCATTCGAAATGCATAACTGCGACTCGATAATACAGAGCATAATACAACTTTGGTGTACGAGGTAAATGAGTCCTCGATTATCCAGTAGAACAAATCGTTTGCGTCAGACCGCGACAGGTATAATAATACAGCCTCAGCATTCTAATCTGCCTTTCAAACCTCGGCAGCTGTTTCTCGCGACTATACGGCAAATTAACGATCCGCAACTCGACTACCGGTATCGCTCGAATGATAAAAGAGGAGTTTCTGGCCGGGAGAGAGAGAGAGAGAGAAAGAGAGAGAGAGGAGGGTGGAGGAAAGGGGGAAGAGAGGAAAAAGCATAGCCGTGGAATTGCCACCCAATCCACTATCGCCGCGCGTATACACAGCGAAAGGGGCTGTGGGAAGGGATGACTGCTGCCGGCAGCGTTTCTAGCGTACGGCAAAGATACCTATTAAAGGCATCTCTCCGCTTCCGTTGCCGTGGTAACCCTCTGCTACCGCCGCCGCCACCGCCGCCGTCGTTCCTAGCTTGGTCCTCTATGTATGTATATATATATACATATATATGGATATACATATATATATAAAGAGCTACTGTGCACACGCTGCGCTTGATATCACTCTTTGCTCGTTGGATATATGCTTCGTGGATATATAGAGTGGATGTAACGAGCCGCTGGCTGCGCAAGTGCGGGCTTTTGAGCTGCGTGTCAAGTTGAGAGCGAGGATCGGTATACATATATACACCGCTGCGTGCATTGCAGGGGTTGTTCAAAATTCAGAAGCAAGGATTTTTTATAGCGATTCTAGTGATGCATTGTGGATTTAGTCTTGCGCGATAAATCGCCGCTAGATGGCGCTTAAGATTTTGTAATTACCACTAGAGAAGATGTTGGTCTACCTCGTTGATAAAAATAATTACGAATCTCGAAATCATCCGTCTTATCCTACTGGAGCGAAATTGAGATGAAGCGATTTTGGAAGTACACGGGAAATCGCCAAACGTTGGTTAACATAAAAAATCGAGCTTCATTCAAGGTGGAATTAAGATAAGCGAGATAGGAAGAAAAACATTTAGCGATAATTAAGGAATCGAAGGATAAAGTTTAAAGACAGTAATGGGTAAGATGATCGAATATAGCTGATCCAAAGACGACTGAGCTGTATAGCTCTATAAGGATATAGAGATGTAGTATACAGGAAGGAGTCGCAGCATCCCAGCTAGGATGGGTATGGCAAACAAGAGAGCGCGAGAGAGAGAGAGAGAGAGAGAGGGGCTCAGCGGAGTAAAAGACCAGGCACACCGCAGCTTTGGCACGCCAGGCGGGCGAAACAAGCCTCTAATAGCCGGGGCGGCGCCTCTCTTCCTCCCCTAATAGCCCCGTCTCACCCTAGCACTTCTCTCTCTCTCTCTCTCTCTCTCTCTCTTTCTATCCCCTACTGTTGCTGCTACTACTGCTGCTGCTGTTGCTACTGCTATTACTGCCACCGGCGGCGATTTTCCCGCGTATCTTGTACACCCCCACTGTTTGTTTATTTGATGCCTTTTCACTCTCTATTAGTCTCTTCTCTCTTTCTCACTCCTACATTTTCTGATTAGCCGGATGTCGCGCCCATCCCTCACCCCATTTCCACCACCGAATTTATCTCTATCCCTCCTTTTTCCGCGCTATACTCCCTTTTATTTGCGCGTCTTCCTGCAGTAGCTCCTCTATTTTCCACCATTACTCTTGTTTTCATCCTTCATTCTACGAATAGGCACTTTTTGCACGAGCAACGGTTGCATACAGCAGTAGCATCAGCAGTACCCTTTTTACCATAAATATTTCTTCGAAGCTCTCTCTGCGATTTTTACGCGCGAATTTGACACTTCCAGTCGGGACGAATTTCAAAATTTTTTTTTTTTTTTTTTGATAGCTCAATTCCTAGAAACGCATAATGCATGTTTGAAAAACACACGATGCTCGTGCGCATTAGCGGCCTCAGTTGACAGAGTCGCGTTTTGTAAACTTTGAAAAATCAGAGACCATCCACGTATGCCTCACTGTGGATAATCTTCGAAAAATCTCATCTTTTGTACGTATTATTGAAATAGCTTCATTGCAACGTTCGCTTACGGATAATGAACTTGTAATCGGATTAGCCGATCGTATAAAACAGAGAACTCGAATTCACGGACTAATCGATTTGGGCGGGTTGTAATAACTAATATATTTGTTTTGACACGACAAGGCAACATCACGATACATCGCATGATAAGCCGAACTGCTCCACTCCATTTGTCTACTCTGACAAATCCAATTTCTAACATTCGCTATATAGAATATCTTTCGAACGAACTTCTACCTTTTAAGAATCGCATCATCGCTGAGGTCGATTAGTACTAACTCTGATCACACACACGTCACATTTAGCGGCGAACGACGCGTCGTATATAATGGAAAACACAAAAGGGATTTTCCCCGGCGTTGCCCCTCTTTAATAAGATTTATAGGTCATAAAAGCTTTCAGGATCGAGAGAGAGAGAGAGAGAGAGAGAGAGAGAAAAAGGGCCTCGTCGCTCTCTAGAAGTAGATCCTATATTAGATACATTAAGCGCTGTGTCTTTGTCATCGTCAAAGCTCTTTTCCGATCAAAGAAATAAACGTTAATTTCACTTCCATGCGTTACAACCGAGAAATATTAAAGGTGAGATACGAGATCGCACTTGGGAGAACTGAAAAATAATTAGCTCAAGCAAAATCGCATAATCGATCGGCGAAAGCTCAGCAGAGCCAGCTGCAATTTCAACGGCTTTATGCTCGCGCCGTTGAAAAGAAAGTCGACGGAGCGAAATGGAGAGAAAGAGAGTAGAAGAACCGCCGCAGATCGAAGCGAGTAGGTGTCGGACGGGCGATTCACTCGAGCGTCTTGGTCCCGCGGCTTGTTTTTATACGTGTGCGCGGTTTCATTTGCCGACGGAAAAAGAAAGAGAGAAAAATCTCGAGAAGAAGCAGCACTGCGAGAAAAGCTGCTTTTATAATTCTTGCTAGACTACACTCTTTTCGAGGTAGTTTTTCTTCTGAGAAAATTCTCATCTTCGCGGGGGCTTTGTATTCGCGCGACTGTGGTTTTTCGGTTGGATAAGTTTTTACCATTTTTTTTCTTCTTTTCGCTACCGACGTTGAGATTGTAATCGATTGTTTTCTGCAGTTTCTTCTCAATTTAAGACTTATTGCGGCATACGTATAACAGCTTGTTTTTAAATAATTTTTCCTTTTATTGCGTGTATTCCGAAATGAATAACGATTCGAAGATAATGAGCTGATATTAAATCGGATTATCAAAAAGACATCTTTTTCATCGAGAGTAACGAAATTTCTTCGCTGGATCCTTTTTCTTTAAAAGCATTCGTATTACTTCGAGCGTTCGATTATTAAATTGAAACCGAAATTATTACCAAGTTGACATAATTCTATTTGACTTTTTAATGTACCCAATAAATCAATTTTTAAATTTAAACCTTGTTAGTATAGTAGTCATAAAATAAAGACGCTTCATACCACATAGTTCGAAACGTCAATGAAAATACAATGTTACTGTATATATATATAATTAGTTTATACAATCATTTAAATTTATTCATGTTGAATAACAATCATTTTATGTTTGAATCAAAAGGATTAGTAACAATGATCTCATTTTTATAATTATCTTCTCTGAAAGACATGACAGCCTTGTGGTAAAAGGAACATGATGAGGAATGCGACACTCCGGTATACAAAAAAATTTGAATCCTTATTAATCTTCCGATCTTGAAATGATTCTTCCCTGGTGGTCCCTCTTAATTTCGATTCTTAGAATCTACAACTTTCCCTTAAAACAGCAACAACTTTTTTCTTCCCTCGCTCTTACTCGCTTCTATTTCTATCTTTTAAAACTCGCAAAGAGAGACTCTCTTCTACTACTTTTCCACGACTGGCCGCCGTAATCACGACTGATCCAAGACTCCATTTCAGATTTTCCAAGCGGCAAGTAGGCGGAGCCGCAGAGAAAAGAGACAGCAAAGACGCAAAGAAGCATCTCTCTCTCTCTCTCTCTCTCTCTCTCTCTCTCTCTCTTTCAGTACATATATCTATACAAGCAGAGCGAGAGAAAGAGAGATAGTTTTGTTTCTTGCTCGAGCTTGTGGAAACGTCCGCGCGAGATGGAAAAAAGCTCGTCATCAACTTCCGCGACGTTGCGCGTACAAGTGTTGAGATGAAATATTAAAACCGCAGACGAGGCGAGAGCCTCTTGTCTTCTTTAAGCTTGATTTCTCGGATCGGATGATGAAAGAGACGCCTGAATTTAGCTGTGTGCGAGTGCACGTGCGAGACTGAATGCAAAAAAAAAAAGAAATGGGATGGACTCTCTGTACAGTGAGTTTCGCGCGTTTGACATATTTTACGTCGTAAGAAAGATTATTTCACAGTAAGAAACTGTGCATATTTAATTCAAATATTTTCTGAAAAAAAAAAACAAACTTGTATACACGTATTGACGCGAGTTTATTTAAAATCCAACTAATATTTCAAGAGTTTAAAGATTTATTTATTTTTATTCAAAATTCAATAAATGCCGCGCTTCGAATGATAGAAGGGACGTCTGAATTGGTATGTGTAGACTAAATGCAAAAAGAACATCTTGGATAGTTACTGTTCAGTGAACTTGGCGCCTTTGACATATTCTAGGTCGTAAGAAAAACTATTTCACAGTGAACAATATTTATTACTTAATTCAAAAATTTTATTCATAATATATACATGCATATTCGTGGGTTTATTTAAAATCCAACCAATCCTTGATGCCGATTGCGATCGAACGTCGTGATAAAAGTAAATAAATAAATAAAAAATGACAACAGCATCGAACGAACAAAATATCACCCTTGGCAAAAAAATAAAACTCGGAAAAATTCTCATGCATATATATCCGGCGTCGTAACGTGCTCGGCGGGCCGGTGCAGGGTATATACAGCGGCCGGATGTGTTCGAAAAATTGTCAGAAAAATAAACGTCAGTCGTTCTTCGTTCGCGCACAAATGAACGATTGCCCGTGCCTGCACGACGTCGGTCACGCTTTCTCTCTCTCTCTCTCTCTCTCTCGCTCCGGGAATTTTCCGCGGTCGCCATCGCAACATCCACCTACGCCCACCCTCGAATATATCTATATACATGTCTGTATGCGTACACATACGAATACACACATACGCCTAGTCGTCCTCCGCTAGGCCATGTAACCCGGGCGCGTATGTACTCTATGTATACGTTCGCGAAATTTACGTAGAAAGGGGATTTTTCAGGCTTCCCGCTTTCTCGTTTTCCTATATATATGTGTGTGTGAGTATGTATACACTCTCCAGGTCTTGTCCCCGGGGAAGAATTTCGCCGCAGCGGTAGAGCTACAATCGGACCGGAAAACAGGACGGTCGCGTCGAACGAAACGTGCGCGCAGGATTTTCCATTTATTGTGTATTTTAAAAGCGGATGTCTGTTTTCCCTACACGAGTAATCACTGTACGACGTAGCTGAGCGACTCTATGTACGCGTACGTTAGCTCTTTTGCGAAATTTTTTTTTTGTTTCACCGAACTTTGCTAGTGCTGCTGCTGCCATTGCTGCTTGTTGACGAAAGTTACCTTTTTACTTTTCAATCTACTGGTTTACAATGATTTTCGTTTTCAATCATTTGCGCTTTGAAGATTACCGCAGAGTATTTTTTTGCGACAAGCTAGTGTCCGCTTAAAATAATTTCGAATACATTATATTAATAGAAAGCCATGAAACAGTCCCGGTTCTTTTAGAATCAATTATGCTATCGAGAAATTCCGTTCTGCTAAAAGTTTCAGAAAGACCAACTATGAAGCATGCTCATCGAATATGTAAAAATATCAGCTGGATCTACCGCTATAATCCATCAAATATATCACCTGTATTTTTCCTGATTCTCCATCACCTGCATTATTTATAATATAAATCTCGTGATTTTCTTCATTAAAATTCATAAATATTTTGCTAATGCTTATGAATTGTCCAGTCGAGATACCTGATCTTTCAATTTTACCGTATTTTTATCCTCTTGACAAAACTTTCCTCAATACAAATATTTGTATATGGATTTACTCTTAATGGAATATCCCAAGTATAATTAAATCATTTTTCACCCGAAAAGTATTCTAAGTCATAGAGGATCACAAATATATTTTGCTATTATTCTCAGAATAATCAGATCAATTACTTGCAATTAGCAGTTAAATTATCGCTCACCCGTGGAATATATTTATCGTAATGACTTTCATTCGAGCAATCATCCGCATTTAAAACATAATAGTAACAAGTTCAACCGGTCGTTGATGATTAAGCTGAAAAATCCAGGAAGTAATTTACAGGTGCGAGAATAAATCAAGGCTAATTACGGCTTCTTGTATCAATTAGCCAAGCAACAAATTCACGGCCTTCGCGCGGCATTAATTTTCATGCTCGTCTCGCTTATTAACAAAAGCCCTACTGCCGAGAAGAAGGAGATGACGAAGAAGAAGAAGAAGAAGAAGAAGAAGAAGAAGCGCATAAATTGAAGCAGCCCACAAAATATCCCTAGCAAAATGAGTAAGAGAGAGAAGGTAAAGTAAGTTTCCGGCAAACTCGACCGGACTCCTTTTAATCCGCGTTTACTCTGAACGGCGTGACGTAATTAGTCGCGAGAATCTACATCAGTTGGAAGCTTAATGCTCGAGTTGTTATAAAGCTGACTCTCAGCCCTTTCTTCTTGGGTGCTGCAACTGATGGTTGTCGTATGAACTTTTTTTTCTCTTGGAACGTTGGGAAATTGCCTGTTCTTCTTACTGGCTTTTCAGAGGAATATATTTTCGAGTGGACTAATTAATTGCTTTGAATGAATAGAAATCGCTTTGTAATAACGTATCGCTTTGTTTGTATTTTTTTTTCTTTGTATCAAACATTTCAAAGAATTCTGATCGTCAATGGGGAAAATACTTTAATGAATATTTCAATTTGAAATCTTTACAGAGCCGTGCTTAAATATTCAGAATTTATACAAAAATTTGTTTTTTATTTAACTATTATTATTATTTATAGAAATTATCTATGCTCATCGAATCAGCAACGATAATAGAATGATTATTTCAAAAAGTGTACTTTTTGAAGCTTCTCTTAACTTGTCTAGAAACGTATATAAGTTCTGTTTGTCATTATTGGATCGATATCTGGTCCACTAACCTATTTTTATGTCGAAAAATACAAAGAAAACATTTATTTTATTGTTATTGTAAAACATTGTCTAATGCACTATTTTAATAAACACGCGAAAATTAATATGGACAACAAATGTCCCTTACAAGGATTATATGATTGCATTAAAAAGTATCGAAAACAATCTAAGAATATACAAACTTTAAAAGTTTGATGTAACAACTTTTATGTAGTACATTAATTGCCATGGGTTCGTATAATTTCCGAATAGAATAGAACAATTTACGAACTCGAATTTCGATTCAGATTATATTCTGTTCCTATTATTAAATACAAATTATTCAATAAAATTAAAAAAAGGAACGATGATATACGGTTATAATTAGAAAATTGATCGAACAAGTGTTCCTCCTTATTCAAAATCTTGCTGAGCAGAATCAACATTTTTTAGCCGTAATTACTTCCGCGCCACGACCCTTTGTCTACCGAGTTGACACTACCCTCTTTCCATTCACACCGGTTACTTACTCGCTCTATTCTCATCGTCAACATTATTGAGCTCCTTTACAATCGACTGCTCGTTAAATCGTGAATTGTTTCGCAATATATAGGGATATTCCAATTAACTCACTTGAATTGCGCTGTAAAATTTCATTTAAAATATTTAAACAATTGCAGACTCAAGATCGCGAAATAAGTAACTTCAACTTTTCATTTATTATCTATTCTCTTTTAATAAAAGCGAAAGGAAATTACTTTAATAACCTTGATAAAAATCTATGCGACGAATCCGTAAAACGATCAGTATCGCTATACCAGAACTGGAAATAGCGATTCTTTTAATTAAAAAAAAAATCGGCTCCCGAAAATTAATTCACTCGTCAAAAAAAAAAGCAATAAAAGAATCCCCTCTCACCCTTATAATAATAAATCTCTGGGCCGCGATCAATACCTGAAAAAAGAGTGCCTCTCCGCAAAAAGTAATTAGCGTGTGCCCGCGCATCATTGTTTTCACATTCTTTCATATTACAGGCAGAAATTTTGAAAGAGCTCGGCTGTCGTTCGCCTGTAATACATACATACATATATCTCTTTGTTTTCTTTTCCGATTCTTTTGATGATCGTCCATTTTCACTAGCGATGTAACGAGCAATTTTCTATAAACATTTTATACTCTAAACTAGTTTGCGAAATGCACTCAAAAGAGCTGTAATTAAATTGTAGTACATTGCGTATATCTATATCTAATTTGTATTAAAAAATATAGTTATTTTACTGCTTATTCTAGAGTAGAAAAATTCTTTATTAATTAATATTATAATACTTGAAATATAAAAAGTTATTATTATATTAAATTGTTACTTTTTTCTGATAAATCATTTCAGCATTTAACTCATGCTGATAATTTTTCCCTCCCGGTATATCTGTTACAAAAAATGTAATGATATTAGGAAACTAGACTTATTTTCTTAAAAGTATATTCTAAAACATTACTTAATAAGATCTTTTGAAGTTGATGTTATCATCCCATATAAACATAAGATTTTTTTTTAATTTTCTGTCTTGACGTGGGCTACAACTTAAAGGATTTTTAAAATACAAAGCTGAAATGATGTTATTTATATTTTATTTTGGCTATCAAATTGTATTTTATTCGTTCATTAGTATTTATATTCTAAATAAGTCTCAGAGTAAAAAGGCATCAATTTGTTTTTTTTTTTTTTTTTTAAAGAAATTAAGTTATTTATGCCATAGTGATGCGCAAGCAAAAATTTACAGTTCGACAACCTGAAATAGCAAGGAAGTAACATAATTTGAAAAGAAATGTATTTCAATATACTTTTAAGATAAAAATTTAACTTTTTAATTCTCGTCGACTCTGTAGCCGCTTGTATTAAGTGTATAGCGAACAAATATGTTCGGGACACCTTAGTCCTTCGACGGGTTACTATAAACTACAGATGGGCGGTAGATCGCTCGAGTCAAATTCGACATCATACATACGCGCTTTACGCACCTACTCATGCACAGTTACAGGCGTCGATATAAACAAGCGCAGTCACATGTCTCAAAGTAAACATATATATAGAATACGGAAAATCTCCATACTCCAATAGAGGCATTCAAAATTTCTGAGGGAATAAGATTGACCCCTTTAGCGATTAATGGTTGTACTTACGTAGTATTATGCAGAGATAAAAAATTAAAGTGAACAAAGTATCACAATAACCAGCAGATCAGTTTACTCAACGAAATTTATTGTTCCATTGAAAAGGATACAGGGGACGCGAGAGAGCCGAGTATTTTTTAAACGAATTAAAATGAAGAGTCCATAACATATAGGTATACCCGTCTACTAATTGCTCGATTAGCATAGCCATTGTGCCAGCTGGGACAGCGAAGCTTTTTGCTCTCACTGAAAAATCGTTGTGCTCATGAGAAAGGACCTCATTGGCCATCGTATCTAACAAAAGGATGAAGCAAAAAAGGACTTGAATCTACAGGATATCGAATCTCCGGATAATTATGTCCCCCTCCACTATATTCGTTTCTTTGGGTAAAAAAATTAGGATCAAATCTAGAAATGAGAAGAGAAAAATTGACGTGAAAAATTGAAACCGCATATAAACATAAAATATACATATACACAGTTGACGAACCGAAGACGCTATGCGCGGTAAGAGTAAAGAGCCCAAGAGAACAATAGCCGATCGCGTAAAAGTGGAGCGAGTAAGAGGAGCCTTGGGTAAGTGGTCGCTTCACTTTTCACGGGGTCCGACTTATTGTTCGCCATTATCCGATGTGATTAGCCGATGATGCACAGGTAAGCTGCCGCAGGGGGTCTCCATTATACGCGCACTATATATAGCAAGCGCGTGCAGCTAAAAGATCGGTAGGAAAATCGCTAGAGCGTAATACGCAGGACTGATTTTTTTTTTTTTTTCAAGGAGAAAGCCTTGTTTACAGGGGAATCTCCGTTTTGGGGCGAAGACTCACGGGGAATCGAGATGACGTTCAAGCGGTTGTGGCCAGGTGTTATTTATACATAATACGTGTATATAGTAACTGACGATATATATAGCGGAAATAAATCGGTAAAATAGATTTGGATGAGCGTTAAGTAATCGTCGCTTGAAATATTTACCCGGAGAGAAATGAGAAAAAGCTTGTTCTTTTAAAACGTTATAATACGACACGACTCACTGGAACAGCATATTTCCCGCAATAATAATGTCTAGCAAGCAACTCCGGAAAATTATACTCACCTCCAACTACAAGAACCTCCTGTAGGTAAATATATATCTATATATATGTGTGTGTGTATAGATATAGTTGAACAGAGACTCCCCATCTCAGTTGCAGAGAATCACCTCTCAACTCTGAGCTCGTGCACTCGAACTAATCCTCGACCTAAAAGCGCGAGCGGTCAGTATAGCAGCAACGACGACCACAAGCATTGCACAGCTAAGTTTCCTTATTTTTTCGCCGATTCTCGCGATCTTTTTCTCGAAATATACCTAGGCGCGCAAGCAAGAGAGGAAAAGCTCATAATCCTCTTACTCACCGGGCACAAAGTAAAATAGCGGCTCTACTTTTACGCACCGGCACGGACTGAGAAAAGCGAGATGAAAGCAGACGCAACTGTGGAAAGAGAGAAAGCTGTTGATGTATATATACCTATAGGAAGTAGACACGAGGAAGGCCAGTTGTGGATGACCACTCGAGTGGACAGACTGCGCGCTGAGCGAAGGGAAAATCGATTTCGATTGAGGCAATATAAATAAATACCCGACGATTTTGGGGATTTGCGGCTTGTGGTTTTTGTTGCATGCGTCGATAGTTGGGAGATGCTGCCTTGCCGCATTATCGAGGTGTTTCCTTCTGTTTTTCCAACAATCTTTTTTTATTTATTTATTTTTTTTTTATTTGTTACTTCTAATCTCATTTTACATTACGACCCGTCGTACATTACACTTTCCGCATCGAATTATTCGTTCACTGTACTGCGCACTTTAGCAATCGAGTTCAGCGAAGTGATAAAGAATTAAGTGCGTATATATAATAAACAGCCGATAAAACAGTTTGTTATAAATCGTCATCAAAATATCAATACGAGAACGTCCTTTTTCACTCCCTATGCACGATCGATGCCGAACAGTATAATGTTCGATCCGATCGACAGAGGTCAGTCTGTTGAATATTTGCGTGAAATCCGATGAAACGAACTGTTTAGATTTGTATGTATAAGCGGGCGATTACGAGTTCGAAACTCCCAATGTGCGCGGTTCCAATGTGTCCCTCTCAAATATATCTATATACACATCTAGCTTTCGTCCGAGCGCGATTACGTTCGAACGCCGCGGTTTCTATATCAAAGTTTAGCGATCAAACTTTGATCGCGACTCCACAATGCAAAATTCATCAACATGAATATTCACTATCTTGCTAAACGGGATTCACTGTGCTTTTACTCTCACTCTGTGTATATATATATATATATGAATATGTATATGACATATACGTATATTTCGTTAGCAATGCAGCGATAACTAATTTCGTGTTTTCGAACCAATTACGCAACTTGTATAGAGAAGCATTGCCCTGCGATGTTCCAGTGCAATTTACATTTTGAACGGAAGAGAAAAATACTGCATTATTTATTATCATTTTTTTTTATCAAAGGAAAAAAATCTAATCTAAGCTTGTTTCCCACTTAGCGCCGTCGGGCATCGTATTGCCAGTAATGTCTGTGCGATGTAACCCGTCGCATAATTTTCCTCTCGCCCTCTTCTCTCGAAATTGCAATAGCACAGCGGCCACCTGCGCAATATACTCGTCGGGTCAGAGTGTCTCTCCGCGTATAGATATATGTGTACCGCGTGTAACCGTACGGCGGAGGGGCTGTATCTACATAAAGACTGAAAAATCTCCACTCGGCTACGGTTGCGGACAATAAGAGGGAAAAAAAAATTGAAAAGCCAGAGAGGCTCGTTGTAGGATTACACGCTCTGCTCTTACTTTTTCGCGCGGATATTTTTTTTCTTTTCATTATTCTTAATTACCTAATAACACGGAGGGGTTGACGTTACGCGCGAGAACCTTAGCTTGGAGATATTCGACATCGGCGGAAGTAATCGCTCGCGGGAGCGAATTTAGTAAAACGCGATGGACCGCCGACGGGGGAAAAAACCGAGTTCGCATGAAACTCTCGGTGTATACTGCAACTGGCGCGGCGCAGATTAGCTTCGGTTTGCTTGTAGCTAACCCCTCTCGGTGTCATTCTTCCCTCCTCACGTCCTGGAAATCGTGAAAGGAACGACGACGAGTACTCCTCCGACGACAAACTTTATACACGCAATAGCAAGCCCCTCCTCGAAGAAAAGAGAGAGAGAGAGAGAGAGAGAGAGAGAGAGAGAGTGAGCAAGTCGCAATTGCCAATATATATGCCCCCTCCTCCTCCTCGACTCGCAACATCCTCCGCGGCCATAGCAGCAAACTCTACACAGTCGCGCACACACGTACTCGAGGGGGTAGCAAGCAAAGCCCGGAGTGGGAGCAGAGCAGGCTATAAAGGCTAATTGGTTAAAAGCTCACCGCTGCAGGCTTAAATCAAGATCTTGGAGTGTTATAATGGATAAGTAACACGCTGTGGCACACAGCTCGCAGCTCGCAGTATCTCCTACCCCCTCGTGCGGTAGACGACTCGACTCTCATTGGCCAAGCGTTGACTACCGCGCACCCCATCGATCCGAGCTCCCAACCAATGCTGAACTAGCTCACGCCCACGGCGCTCAAGACGACCCCTCCACTAGCCTCCAGTCTATTCTGCTGCGGAAAGACGAACGTCGAGGGTTCACACACTTGTCGACTAACCAGCGGATCAAGCTGTCTGCGTATGTGTGCCTTCGCTGTATTTCCCCTCTACTTCAACTAACAAGCTCTAGTATACCCCCCCTCTCTCCCACACCGATTTCACCGCCGATCAGCAGAGTGAGACTTTTTCCGGCTGACGCGAGAGTGAGCCGCGTCACTAGCGTGCGCGACGTTGCGCGAGAGGATTCAGTGCAATAACACACTCGACGGTGGCTGCTACTGCTGCCGCTGCGGTCGTTGTTGCCACCGCTATGGATAGTGCTTCCGACGGGCGTCGTTCAATGAGGTGCCTATGAGTGACTGATAATGCTTACATCTTTATCGTATAATAAACGCGTGAGTGGTACATTTTCCTCGACAGGGATCAGAAAAAGAAACAGAAGTGATAGCGAAGAGTGTGTAACGCCTGTACGACTGTGAAAAAAAAATGTCGCAAGCTTGACTCTCCGATCCGATCTCGAAATGTCCGGTGAAACGGAGATCGAAGTGTCGGTTGTCTCGGAAGAAGACCTAGACTTGGAAACATCGCGTAGCAGTCCAACACCCGGCGATATGTTACTACAAGACAGTAAAAATGGAAAATCCAGTTGTTTATCCTCGACGAATCCCTTTGGTTTCGATGTGAGCAAAGCGACTCTTCGTCCAGCTTGTAACACCCAGTACACGTCCTTCAGCATTTCTAGCATTTTGGGACGTACCGAATCGCCGCCGTCGGATTCCGCGTCCGCCGGTAGAGCTTCACCGGCTAACGGCAATCACCATCACCATCTGCATAACAGCAACAATAGCAGGGAAAATCAAGGAAGAAGAACGCCGAGTCCCGGTTCTAGGCTCAGGACAACGGAAGCTGCAGGGGTGGCAGGGATCACCACCTCGAGCAGCAGTGCGACTAGTCCGTTGGCCGCTAGTTTCGCTGCGACGGAGGCCAACAACTCCCTGATCAGTCACCAGGCCTCTGCGGATCTCACAATGTTGTCGAGGTACGACTATCCTTTCGTACTATTTATACCATTATTATCATCATTATTGTAACTTCGATGACTCGTAGCAGAACGACAAATAATTTTCGCTCGCGTCTCCTCGCAATCGGTAAAGCCCGAATAAAAAGAAACAGCCCCTACCCTCGACATTAATAACCCACTCGTACGCCTATATCTCTTTCTCGAAAAAGCAGTAACGTGGATCCTTTGAGCCGCGGCGGGAAAACGCCGAGTTCAATTTTCCATGAATAAAAAGCCGAGCCGGCAAAAGTCGTACTAATCTGCAGAAGGCATTGACTGAGCGCACACGGCGGCGGCGGTGCAGTATTGATCAAAAACTTTTGTCGATGGACTCTCTGGCTCTCTTTCTCTTTCTCTCTGGCTTCCGCGATAGAGACCAGCCTTTCGACTTTGCCCCTTTGAAAAGCCGAACATTCTCTCAAAAAGGGAGAGACGCTGCTTCTTCTCCTCCCGCGCAAACACACGAACCACAATGTACAACTGAATAAAAACCGAGCGTATCCTTTTCGATTGGGTCTCGTCTATATATGTATATATACATAGACACGATATACACAGCATACTTATTTGGCGAATTTTAATCTGGATCTCAAGCACTTGCGATTGAGAAATTGACTCGCGTTTATTGCCGATGATTGATTTCTCCATGTTAGGTCTATAAAATTTAATTTCTTACTTCGCACAATTGCTTCCTTCCGTGTCGAACGTCGTTACTTTTGTGTAATTTTAATCTCATCAAGGGTTGAATAGATCTTAATTAATACGCAGCTAAATAGACTCGGATAATTAAGGGTTGTACCACGAGAGACGACATGTATGCATACACATAGAATATGTGCGTATACAGACAAATTAAATGATCCAGATCAAACATGCAAATGAAAGTACCACCGACGGCACGACCGAATCAGATTTTATCTATGAAAATTAGCGTTGAGGGATCCCTGCAGTGAGTTTCACTCACTGGCGCCATCTGCCCTTAGTGACGAACAATGTTTTGATCGATATCTCCCCCCTCTCCCTTGTCCTCCCTGTAAATGTCATCTTCCATTATAAAGGCTCGAGCGATGCCCTTTTTTAACGAGAAAAATCGCTGTTCGTGCCCCGAAGGTATCTACGAGCTAGTTAACGTTTCTCCGCGTATTCGGAGATAAAATTCATTCGCGATTGACGAAAATGGAGAATTCATGAAAAATACACACTTACGTCGACGACAATCACTTCTATACGTAAATACCGATGCTTTAGAATCGGCTCAAATAATCTAAACCAATGATTTTAATGGAATTAAGTCTGTTCTACATTTGGACGCTGATTCAACGGATACGATAAAAAAACATTACTGTATATGCTGAACTTGCGATGCTTCGCAACTCGGTATATTTAAATGGATCGATATAGCTGTTATGATTCAGTTGAATATCGCTGAGTACAGAAGCAGCATTTTCATCGGTACTCAGTGATAAAATTTAATCTATTAATAAAGTTACATATAGAATCTAATCCAACGAAGCTCTCGTAGTATGCATATAACGAAACATCCAAAAAAGCACTTTCCTTCATCCAATCGATCTCGACCTAAAAACGCCAGTTTCCCAAAATCTCTACCACAACTTCACTCTCGACTCATTAACCCATCAGCAATGGTTCGAGCTCAACGACACCAAAATGAAATACTGAAAAGACCGCATGCAGTGTGTGGGCGTACGCCGGAGAAAAAGGGGGCGCGTGGCGACTCGAATATTGCGTTATATACGTGCGCGCGTGCAAACGCACACACATAGACACATATACACATTTACGCCCGTCGGGAGAATGGACCGCGTAATGGGCCTATTAGGCTGTCTCATTTAATAAAGGCAACAAGCTCTACTCGGCATACACCCTCTATATCGCTCCGAATGGATCTTTATAAGTTTAGCTCCTACTCTTCACTCTCTCTCTCTCACTCTCTCTCTCTCTCTCTCTCTCTCTCTCTCTGCGGCTCTTCTTTCTCTCGGGGGTGTTTGGGCTGATGCGTGCGAGAGATTATCACTGGCTCGGAATTAGGGAAGATGGGATTTTGAAGGCAGCTCTTTTCGGGCTCGTTCGACTATTTATTGTGATTATCAAATTTTCTGCTTTCCGTAATTCCGAAATGTAAACTGTTTATTTGGTGAATTAGGAAAGGTGCCGTTTATTGCAAATATAATATTATTAAGAGCCAAACGCAAAAGTTACTTAGGCACACCGATCTTTCAGTTTGGTGCAAAGTAGATAAATACAATAAACGTCGTACATTTACACTAAGGTTTTTAAACAAGTCCATTTGGCGTAAAAGTCAATTTTTCATACAACGGATGTTTCGCGAGCATGAAAGTTCAAATAGCGCATCAGCAAAAAGCAGAGGATGTCTTGATCCCACCGAACCCAAGCTAAAAAAGTAGAGCTACACAAGGGTATAGTGTACAGATTTGAAGACAGAGGGGTTCGAGATGATTTTATCAGATGTGTCCGGTCGTGTGCATAGCGTACACACACATACACGCCCCTACGCCTCGTATTGCTTGTTTTCCAGCCGCTTACCATTTGATCAACTTACTCATCGAATACCAGTAGCAGTTCACCCTTCGACGCGTATAACTGATCATTACCGTCACCGTCGCTCGTGCGCTAACGACTCTGCGACTCGTTATTGAGCCACTCGAAACTTTCGTGAAAATTCAATGACAAAAAGAAACAAAAGTATATACATATATATATATATATATATATATATATATATTCTTTTTATGTCTATATACATGTATAACTTATACTCAGCTTTTAAGATTAAAAATTGGACGTTAACGCTTAGTAACACACAATTCATAATAAGCTCGCGCGCAAAAGATTAACCGCGCGTTCGCTCAACTCGCTCCCAGTATAAAACAAACTTTTTTCATCCGGCCTCGACTCAGCTCATAAAACGTTCCTCCGCGCCCTTTTGACTACACAGCTTATGCAATCGCCAGCGCTTAAACCACCGCTCGAAATCCCCTAACGTTGAAAATCTGGAAATATAAGCGCTTCTCTTTCTCTCATCTGCTAAAGAGAGAAGAGTAGTGGAGAGGGGATGGTGGAGTTGAGGATGGAAGAGGAGGTGGAAATGCAACGTAGCATAGAGCAACGCAGAGGAGAGTGAGAGAGAGAGAGAGAGAGAGAGAGAGAGAGCTTGTAATCAATTAGCCAAGACGTGCATAATGGATCGATCGACTGGTTTAAAGACGTCCCTCCAAGAATCCCGTGGGAGTCTAACGTCTCGCTTCTCCAAGGAGCTCTATACGCAACTTTCCGTCGATGCTGCTGCTATTCATTATTCACATGAGATCTTAGGCGGCCGATGAAAGCTCGTACTTGCGTGCGCTATATCCCACGGAGAAGTCGCTCTCTGAATTACAAATCGCCGTTGCGAGAGGCAGCTGGTTTGGATTTTTAATACACTCGATCGACATATGTATATATATATACATGTATATATATAATAGGCTATACATGTATATTATAATATCTATATATAATGAGAATATTTTTTAAATCTACGGCAATAACGCGTCGAAATGATAGATTATTTTCGACGAGCTCGATTATTCATTGAGTCTAATGCAAAATTCAATCTACCGATTCTCTCTCTACATACATATATACATAGGTATACCTATACATATTGCTTAGGCATTCTGTACGCCGAACGTTCGCGTTAATCTCTCAATGCGGCAGTTATGTATTATACATATACACTCGTATAAACTTATTATTGTATTTTTAAAAAGCCAATGCAGACTTTTATTCATCGCTATATATATACATATATATATATATATATATGTGTGTGTATATGTTGCATAATAAATTATTATTTTATGCATCGTGTATAAATGCATCCGCGCTATTCCCGTCGGCAAATTTAACTTGCCAGTTGAATACACCTGAACAGTTTATGTATAGCTTCTTATCCGTTAATACGGGAAAATTCTTTACGCTCGATCGCAGTAATCGAGGGTATTGACGCTCAATCACCTGAGAACAGAATACACTCATTGTCTCTCGGTGCGGCACAAATTTTCGTAACAATTCAGCCCCTCAACTTAATTCCTCGGGCGCAAATCCCTTAACGGATCATTTCGCTTCTCGGGAGGCACTTACAGAACAAGGAAATACTTTCTGCCTCTCTCTCTCTCTCTCTCTCTCTCTCTCTCTCTCTCTTACCGCTACCGCTGCTGTTATAAGCATAAGCAGATCGGGCTTTTCAAGATTCTTATCTGTTAGAGACGCGTATGATGTCGGTTTGTTTTATCTTCAGGGATTTTATGGCTCGATTTGCGCTTTTTTTCACAAAGAGGGTGTCGTAACTCGAGACTTTTTTCTACGAGGAGGGAGTCGATAGCGTTTTTGCGTCATCCCTGTGTCTCGAAGATTATCCGAAAATATATTTTCTTTTATAGAATCAAGAACTAAGTAACGTCCTATGGTACGCACATTTTCTCTATACAATATTTCGTCTGCAGTCCAACCCTATATATATATATAGATGTATGCGTGTGTGTAT
This sequence comes from Apocrypta bakeri, assembly GCA_018906985.1. Taxonomy (NCBI): domain Eukaryota; kingdom Metazoa; phylum Arthropoda; class Insecta; order Hymenoptera; family Pteromalidae; genus Apocrypta; species Apocrypta bakeri. Next base: position 8,499,282 of record JACCIA010000006.1, on the reverse strand, counting down.
GCGTACGTATACACGTAACTAATGAACGAAATTTCAATGCGCATTGTTTTATACGAAAAATCACACGTGTAAATATAATTCATCCCCTCAGTCATTTATTTTCTACGCGTAATCTCGTCGCGATACACTTCCGTAATCCAATATAATAATAAGACAGAACTAGCGTTAACACGAGGAAAACTGAACGCAGACGTAATTAACAACAAGAGGGGGGTGAAAAAACAACTCACATATCGAAGACAATAATACTTCTTCTATCTGGAGAGCTGAGGAAAAAGGGGGTGTAAGATACTCGTGAACGATGCTGTATAAGAGTGTGTATATATGTAAACTCTATACATGTATAGTTATGGGCTCTCGTTAATTACAAGCCAGCGATGAATGATTCGTTAATTAGGCCGGTATCACACGAGCTCGAGAGTCTGATGCTTTGAAAGGAAGCTGCACGATAAAGCGTCCGTTGTATACTATCGCTCATTTGAACCACTGAACAGGAGAGGAGATGTAGCAGTCGTATACTCGTTAGTAGTATATACCTATGTATATATATAGGAGCAGTTTTTGAAATTCTATGATTTTACGTACGTCTGAAATTGATAATACTGAAGCGATGAAACGCGATGAAATTGGAAGTATTTGTTCTCAAACGTACTTGTACTAAAAATTTCGTTCTGTTTTTATATTGAAATCGTCGCGACAAATCATCGCAGATGCTATCATTTTCTATATTCATTAGAAGCGCCAAGGAGTGATGAAAAATTCAACAGTAGTATGAAATTACAATAGACTTCGTTTAATCGCGTTATCTTGTATCGTCCACATTGGAAGGAGTAGTGTACCGTTGGTTTAGTTATATACAGTAACAGTCTTCAATTGGTAAATCCGCCATACAACGCACTTACATACGCTTTTGCAACACTGTAGTAAAAATAAAAAATAAAACTGGTGGAAAAGCTATTATAACCAAGAGCTCGCGTAGAAATAGAGTAGCGATAAAAGCCAATCAACGGATTTGTCTATATTGCTGTATATACGCATACATATATAGATATGCATATAATAAAGTAACGAAAACAATAAGTTGCGTTAGCACTTAGCATGGACTATACGGGGAGTAGCACGTTGTACATATTAGATATAAGACATTCTATTTTTATTACTTCGTGCAAACTCGTGAATGTAGCGAAGAAAAGGTACGACGAAGCGTCTAGATTGTTTAGGCACGGCTGAAACTAATTTGCCGAAAAAGATCTAACATATTCTTCAGTGAAAAGTAGCCTCTCTCTTGCTTCGTGCCCTAAGGCTTCAATTATACACGCCAGCGCGTAGTAGTAGTAATAGTAGCGGTACTAGTAGTAGTAGTAAACCACCGAGCGCAATCGACCACTTTCAGAGAGGGAGAGAGACGCTCGCGGGGCTATATGACTATACACTCGACGTAACGATGCACAACAAAAGGTATCGAGTTGCAGCGTTCGTTAACGAATGCTACTGCTCTTCTCGAGAGCTGTACTATGAAATGGAAGAGCATCGAATCTTTATTATACACGCGTCGTTCTCCTTTCTCTTAGTCGTCGCAGGATTTTTTTTTCTCTTTTTTTTTTTTAACGAGACAATCGGGTTGTAAGTGCAATTTACGCTTATTTTCGTGTAAGATTCATAACAGCTCGATATAATCGAAGCCTTTTGACAAACGGCTTTCGAAATAACTCAACAGCTCTTTAGGGCTTTGAGAGCTGAAGAGCCCTTGTAAGTATAACCGGCGCTAAAGACGCGATGCCTGACTGTACACACGTACACACACGCGCACACACGCACATATTATAGTATTTAGAATTACGCCCAGTGTATATATGTATATATATATATATACGTAAGCTGTTTGGATGTTTGTACCTGCTCGAGGGCCCGTCGCTTACAAACAGGCGATCGTCGTCGGGTTTCTCACTTTTATCTCCGACGGATAGAACCGGCGTCTCTCTTTTTTTTGGATGTTCGCTTTTTTGTCTTTGATATAGATATAGAAGTACCCTTGCGCGTCTTTTTCACGCGTTCTTTCGCCAGATGCGTACGACGCCGAGACAGAGATTTAAAAAGTAAGAATTTGAAGGTAAAAGAGAGTAGAAGAATCGAAGAGAATTGAAAGAATATACTCGCGTAAGACGAAGAGTCAAGAAAGAAACTAGCGGAGAAAGAAGAGACATCGCAGGGGTCCGAAAGTCCTGTAAGGCTTCGAGAAGCCTCTCTCCTCCCTTCGAATGCACCCTTCGTTGCATCTGTAGTTAGAAACGTAGAGAGAAGGTATAAAGTAATCGTCACCTCCACGATCGTCTCCGAGCACCTCTTAATACTACTCAAACAGTCGGAATCGCGTTACCGATCGATTTTAGCGACTTTATTGAAATAATAAGTTTTACTCGTGATGGACAAAAGATATTTTATTAAATGCAAATAGTTCGATTTATGTTACCCGTTGATTTAATCCCGCCATGGCCAACGACAAGCGAGAAAATGAAAATCCGCGAATTTCGCCAGACGTATATGAATGTTTTCATTTGTTGACGCATACATAATTAGTTAGTAATGAAAAATCGATGGCGCTTGAGTGAAAGAGCGACGGAGACTGGTATTATTTGCAAAATATACATAATGATTCGCCGAATTATCGTCAAGTATAAAACTCGATTTAAATGAAATATTTTCCGATGTATAAAGTTACAATAATGAAAGCAGTTCAGCCGAAACGAAAATACATCTACATCTGCATCAGCGTATTAAAACGATGAGCTGACTCTGTGTAATCATTATATTATGTATATATATATATATATATTAATGCGAAAGTACGAAACTCCGATTGCGTAAATTCGCATTACAAGGAGATTTCACGCGATAAATACTTCTGTTGTTATTTCAGGCTGGGCTTAATGTCGTCGATAATAGCGAGTCGTTATCCCGTCGGAATAGGCGTTGGTAACGTATTCTTTCCGTCGACTTTGCAACACCTTCATCAACAGCATCAACATCACTCGCGATTGACGGCAGCAGCGGCGGCAGCGGCAGCGGTAGCTTCAGCCTCGGCGTCCGGACAATCGGAAGCTATGGCAGAAGCTGACGGTATGCGAGCTGTTTTGCCGGGAAACGCGGCGGCAGCTGCGGCCGCTGCTGCCTGGCCATTTCCTTGGAACCGACCACATGGCTTACAAGGCTTGGAACATCCAACTCCCGGTGATCCATCCGGGGTCAGCTTCAGCAGAATCAGTCCCACGTCCGGCTCTTTTCCACAAAGAGGTAAGCTCCTTATTTTATTCCGAAGAATATAAATATAATTTATCGATCATTCGCTTAACCAACTGCGGTGTAATATTATACGCAACGTAATACGTAAAACGCGATCTTCAGCGAATGCGGTTTAGCGCGTGTAAATTTGAGTGAAAAATCAGAAGCAAATGACATCTAAAAAAAGTAAAAAAAAAAAAAAAAAAAAAAAAAAGAATATACTTGCGAGTGTATATAATAGTCGTATAAAAACTCCGTAGACAGTCAAAGCGCTCAAAGCGTTATAATCAAACAAAAGTGTCCATTGCATAACATCGCCCTCGAAAACCCGCGTCCACGACAGACTCTACATCATTTATTCCGCAAGCTCTCGCTCGTCCATAACTTTGTATATATACAGCGGTACTACGCGAAACTGTGGAAGCTTGCAGTAGGTTCAATCGAGTAAAAATCCCTGTCACCGCACTGGAAAATTGACGAGTCATCCATAGCCGATGCTCTGCGGCTACGAATAAAAAAACACGCATACACACGTACTGCGTGCAGACCGATCGCTCCGAAAATAAACGTATCCATCCAATCGTCACACGGGTACTGTAATCCGCGTAGCAAAAAAAAAAAAAAAATAACGCGGATTGCGCTGCAGCCGGCACCCTTTGAAATCATCGAATTCGCAAGAGCACTTGAAATCTGATTCGTTTTCCGAATCTGTCTGTGTATGGGTTGTCACGCCCCGACAAATGTTTTATTGTGCTCGCGCGCTCGCAAGAGTGAGAGAGAAAACTGTATATATATACTGTATACCTATGTGTGTGTGTGTGTGTGTGTGCGAATGCATATATACATATACACACCAGACAAAACAGCTTTGTTTTTATGTGATTATAAAAAAAAGTTCGCGAGATGATTGGATTTGGGAGGGAAAAAGATTAACCACGCACAACTTTGGACTCTCTTTTTTTCCGCTGCATATATTTTACTATAGCGATTTTTTTATATCACGAGTTTACGCTGAAGTTGGAATATAAAGGGACTCTGAGTTTATGACTCTACATATGATTGCGTGTGCTCGTTCATTGTTCGTTAAGGGAGAGGGATATAGAGAGAGAGAGAGAGAAAAAAAAGGATTTTTGAACAAAAAAGTTGTTACAATATTTATTTATTCAATTAAAAAATATCGTAAAATTCAGCCATTACTTTGCATGATGGTATAAAAGCCCGCGAGAGAAAAGAATACATTTTGTTGAATGGCGTGTAAATTATGAAATAAATTCTTTATTAAAACAAAAAATTGTCAGAAATAAAGCAATGTATAGTCAATTCTCGAAAGAAAGGCACATTCTGTTACGAATCGGATACTTTCGAGAGCAAAAGTGACAATAGAGCTATAAAAAAATCAAAATTATAAAATATATTTATATATATACATATACACACATTATACAATAAATAAATGAAGTACTAAAAGTATTGTCGACGCCGACGTGCGTCGGTCAGCAAGGGATAAAATATTTCTGTCTCGTCGCAGCCGTTCTTTGCATTAGTCATGCAGATCCCACTTGTATAGTGCTTGACAATCCAATTAATGCCGCGTCGCTTATTGACCATTCAACAATCCAGTTTACTACAATGTAGTGAATAGTGATTTATACGCGACGTTTTATAAATAGAAGCTAAAATCGCTCGAATCTTTTTAACCGTTGGATTTTTTTATCCATTTTTTTTAAGAAAAAAAAACAAATTGTTTACGTATACGATTGTATGATAATGTTTCAGTTGATATAACGAAGAAAATGTTGAAATCTAAGAAGACCGTAACATTCTCGCTAAACGATCTTATAGCAAATCGCATTAGGCAAAAAAGAAAGTGTTTTCTTACGCAATTCGGATGTACGACATTGTTTGTCTACTTGTCATTTAAACCAAGAATTACACGCTATACTCATAATCCAATCAAATTACAGTCAAAAGTAACAAATAAAATAGTAATTTCTATCGATTGAAAAGAAATTTGTTATCCGGTTCCTTTGTGTGGATGGTACATAAAAATATTGAAATAACACAGAGAAAAGTACTCGCGTTCGCGGTAATGTCGTTGAAAAGATGTCTAGTAAACTCTCAATTAACAAGAAAGAAAAAAAAAGTGTCACGGCATTATTCTCTCGACGGCAAGAAGGCGAGTTACTTAACGGGGCCGCAAGTGAAATTAGTCGATTTATCGTCTCGTTAAAGACACGCGAAACTGCGGACGGGAAGCGAAGGAGAGAGAAAGCGAGCTCAGGGGCTTAAAGCAAGAAAAACGAAAGCAAGTCGCTATTAAGACTTAGTTTGATGCGGAAGCCCTGCAGCGCTTTGCGTTTCTAACCGAGAAAAAGCTACCGCTATAGCTTCTCTCAAATATATTGTATACGTGTATATATCAAGCTAAACGGTCTTTGCGCCCCCTAGCGGATTCCTAACTGATACCTACAATGGACATCCAGATGTGTCAAAATCATAAATTTGATATACACTTCATCTTTATTATATATTTAACCGTTGCGTAACCCTCTATTATAATCAAATATTGCTATTAACAATCAACGTTCTGCTCCAAAAGAAACGATTGATCTGAAGCAAAAGACGTGCATTGAAAAAATATATTTTAAATCCCTTAAAATCGTATTTACGTAAAGAAGCGAAGCATCTCTTTTCATTATTTATCATAGAAACATTTGTGAAAAAAACATACTCGATGGGATCGTTATTCCTTTAATTCAGAACGAATGTAGTTGCCTCGACGAGAGGTTTATTCCTGACATTCTAATCAAGATTACTTCCTATTGATTTACAATCGTATTTCTGTCAGTGTGATCAATCTTACTGTTTTAAAAATCCATCGATGATCGATATTTTAAGGATGACACACTAATATGTAACCTCACATCTGCAAGGTGATATGGACTCGCAAATTACGTTAAAAATGAATTGGCAATGCTTTCGTTCGTATATAATACTATTCAAAGATTGAAAGCCGCAAGTATTAGTGTAAGTGCCGAGGTAAGTGTGGCCGCAGTGCTTACTCTACGTAGCAGCAAAACGATCGAGGGGTAAGACGATCGACGTTGGTTTGTCGAGAAGGAAGCCCCGCAGAAGCCATATACCATACAACCTCGAGTATACACACAGACATACGCAGTTATACTGTATTATCGTATTCAATTCAGAGAGACGTTGTAACTTTATTTTTATTTTGTTTTCATTCCGGTCATCGAATCCTTTTTTCTGGATTATAGATGTAATTGCGATGATTTTTCCTTCGGTGAGCACACTCGATTATAAGCCTCAGAGGCTATATATATATATATTCCTATATAGGAGCAAGTTTCACAGGGAAGCCTTAAAGTGTGGTGTAAAATCAATGACACGTTTTTTTTACCGGCTACGATGATTGAATTTTACGAGCTAATTCGATGACGATTGAGTTTCATAGAACACTCTTGACTTCTCTTGACTTTGGTATATAATAGGTTTTAAGTTGTTGAAACAAATTTGAGCTTCGGTAGAGATTAATCGAGTGTGTATAGGATACATATATATATACATATATATATACGAAATGCGACGAGGTCTTTTCATATATTATACGTATACACATTTATTTTCAAAATATCGGAATATCCTCACATTTTATTTGCGCAGAAAAAAAAATTGATACGAGAATCCCAGATGAAAATCATAAACGATGATGGAAAAAAACATATTTTATTCAAACAAATAAAATTGCTATTGCAGCAATGAAAGAAATAAGCGCACGGAGAACGCGTGGGATATAAAAAATGATGTGGCCTCATTTGACAGTCGGCAATTTTTTTTGCATTTCCAACAAAGAGATAAAATATCAATGAGAATATGTCAATTAGCTCGCGATACGCGATCTTGCATACGTGCGTATAAATCTAGAAAATGAAATTCTAACAAAAATCGATAGTTAATCACTTCCGTCAGTTCAGAAAAAATGTTTGAGCCACGTAACAAGCGACACTTTAAATGCAAAATTCAAAGCGACTCATTACTTTACTCGCAGTTGGATCAAAATAATCGAACATTAGTCATTTACCGATATTAATAACGAAACTTCGCAAGATATTTATTTTTCAACGACTGTATTAATGAATTCAACGTAAAACCGTAGAACGCAGTTTTAATTCAGACATTTCATTGAAATACACACAAATAATATTAATGGAAAATTATATTTTTCCTCGACTGAATATCTCTATTAAATACAAGAGCAAAGCCACGTCCGTTGCATTAAGTAATTTCACACTTATTTCCAACCGACCGTAGCGCGTGATAACGTTGGGCGATTCTACTCGGCTACGTCCACATACATATAGCTATATATATATATATATATGTGTGTGTGTGCGGTGCATCGAGTAGCAGAACCGCGACGCTTAATTGGCGCGAAATTTCGACGCCGCGCGCTTTCGACCGTCGCTCATCGATCCGCAACTCCCTCTCTCTCTCTCTCTCTCTCTCTCTCTCTCTCTCTCTCTCTCTCTCTCTCTCTCTCGTTCCATTTGGCTGATGCGAATAACCTGTATCGCTTCCATTAACGAAGAATTACGCAAATTGACGTTTTACGCTAAAGGCTGCTTCATCGCAGGGCTTATACGCGTGCGAGCGCTTGTCCAAAAACCGAGCCGGTTTCGGCTTTACAGCCTGTCGAATATATTTCAGCGGTGGAAAACTTTCAATTAAACGTGCTACAGAGCGTACCCGGAAAAGAGCTCTCTCTATCGCGAAACGTGATTTTTCGTGAAAATGCTTCCCGAGCACTGCTTATACTCGATCAAGTTTAAATGTATGGATACACGCCGACGTAGGACTGATTAGTTTAATATTTATGGCTAATTATCGAGTATCGGACTTAAGCAGCATATTACATGTAACTTTGCGAAATGTTAATGTTCACACGATTTTATTGATAATAAATTAAGTTTACAATAGTGTCGTTCACATAGCAATCCTTGTCTGTTTGAACAGAAGAGCTAGACGATGACGCAACGACGGAAGATCGAGTTCGACGATCTAGAAGTCCTCTGAGCGGTGACGAGGCATCTCACGACGATTTGGGCGTCGACGACGATGGTCCTGACGGCGATGGAGACGGTGAAAACCGCTCGGGTCTTCATGCTGGTAGCAACGGCAGTGGACAGTCGGTTCAAGTAGGCGGAGACGGTCGCGACTCTAACAGCAGTATCAAACGCAAGAAGAAAACGCGTACTGTCTTTTCGAGAACACAGGTCTTTCAACTCGAGAGCACTTTCGACATGAAGAGATACCTCTCCTCGTCGGAGAGGGCGGCACTCGCCACTTCCTTGAGATTGACGGAGACTCAGGTGAGTAAATTCGAATTTCGTTTTTTTTTCTCCATTTCTCATTATACGCGATTGGTATGGACAATATAGTAAGAGTATTGTAAGATTCGTATTGAACGATTATTTTATACTTGGTTCTTTTGATTTATTCGTTATTTCCTAAATTGACGCGGAATTACCCATATTTTACCACCTTGCGATATCAAGACGCACACTCATTCGTAATACACTATCAATGCTCATATATAGTCCGATGTTATACATGAGAAAATTCACAAAATATAGGACATAAGTTGATACTTGGAAACGGTGTCTTACAAGGATAAACGCTATTTGCACATTTGTTCAGTTTCTTTCTATATACTAAAAAAATTGCTCAAAATGGACGAGTAGAAAAGAAGTCATTGCTAAAGAACTGCAAAATATACAAACAAGTCCCGTTTTTTTTTAAGTGTCAGCATTCTGGTTTCAGTTGAAATGTTCACAGTTTTTTAAAGGAATTTTTTTGAAAATTAAAGCTCCTAGTGAATCTTTACAGTTTCGTAATTTATGTAATACGCGCATAATTACTTATATTATTAAAATGCAGTTTTCATTTATAAGCATATACATAACTAGTGACATTTTAGAAAGTGGTTGGGATCACATTCTATTAGCAAATATAATCATCAAAAGAAGCTTAGTAGTTGAAACTTTATTAGTATTTGATGAATGTTTAAAATCACGCGATTTTTATAAAATTTTTCCACTTTTAAAGAGCTTTTTTCAAAAGTCCATAACTTTGCACTCAAAAGTACATTTTGAATAATTTTTAAAATGAAAGCCCTGTAATTCTTTTTTAATTTCATATATTTTATATTACATTTCATTACTTGGCTGTATCAGATACACCTACATCAGAAATATCAAGAAAACATTTTTTTCCGACTTGAAAATGTATACTTTTCAGCTTTAGTTGAAAAAATACTGGTAAACAAACTTATTCTGTAAAAATCAAATAAAACCTACACTAACATCCGAGAAATATTCTAGTTCGTCACAGGCATTAAGGACATATTTTAAAAATGGTTAAATTTTTTAAATGCGAAAAGTGGAAAAACATTTGTTTGCATTTTTGTTAATATAAACCAAATAACAAGCTGAAAAGAATGTGTAAAGAACATTTTTTACTAGAAATTTACCCTAATTCCCTTTGTTGACTAATTATACTAGATTGATAAAAACTGACTCTCCGTAAAATTCAAAATGGATTAATGAACCAACTGATTTGAAAATTTACCGAAATACTCTTTGATGTATTCTCGAAAGTATGATTCTAGGGATTTCCAGTTCAATGCACAGAAAAAGTTTTACCAAATGAAATATTCAAAGATTTTTGAAAAAATTGTTACAAAGACTTTTTTTGATTTCCAATAATTAATTTAGCTATTCGTACAAAATAAAATCTCTACCTAATATTCACCGTATCGGAGTTTTTTTTCCCCTTGGCCTTCCGAAACCTCAAATCGAAAAGGACCAACTCTAAATTTGCGAGAATATCCATGTCCACCTATTCTAAGCCCATTCATACGCAGTACATACACCTCGCATATTCTACAAAAGTATTCATCACAGTATAGTAACCGGGAAAAACTGTGTCTGTCTGTTTTCGAAATACAGGTGAAGATCTGGTTCCAAAATCGGCGTAACAAATGGAAGCGACAATTGGCAGCCGAATTGGAGACCAACAGTATCGTGCACGCGCAGCGTCTGGTACGCGTGCCGATCCTCTACCACGAGGCCTCGGTTCCACCAAGCAGCATCGGCGGTTCATCCGTCGGACCCCAATCTTCGGCACCTCCATCCGTCTCTTCAGCTTCGGCCTTAGCGCATCCCGTACCGGTTGGAGCTAGCCCAACCACAGCCCAACCAATCTTCTATCCCCATCACCATCACCATCATCATCACGTGGCAGCGGCCCACGGACTGATGGCACACCAGGTGCATCCACAGCCACCGCCTCCACCACCACCTCCGCCCAATCCTCAGGCGGTCGTTACCTCGACACAATAACGCAATACTGGCTTCCGGGTAGTCAACCTCTGTGGACTCACACGCGACTGAGCTGGAGGCTTCTCTGTGATCACAATGATGATGATGATGATGATACTGATGCTGCTACTGCTGCTGCAGAGACGATGATGATGGCGATGACGATGACGACGAGGACAAAAATGATCTAGTGATGATCATGCAAAAGACTTTTAAATTTATCCATGAGATCGGTGTATGTGTATATAAATATTATAGGTAGATCCGTGTGTTTAAGTGATCAGTATGATGCTCCGGAAGATAGCGAATAAATTGTGTTTTTTAGTTTCTTTCGTTTCCTCGACGTCGACTATGGCGTTGTTTTGCCTATTGCATACAACACGACATTGTTACAAGCATGAAATAAATGCATTTTGTTGGAGATAATTCACTTTCGGTGACGCTTCTATAAATGACGCTCGCACGTAGCGACAACAAAGTCCAAATTTCAAGTTGAGCCAATATTTAATTCTGTTCAATAAGAGAGTTAAAACTCTGTGTATGCTATAAGTAAGACCAAATGATAATCGAGATCGGGCAAGACTTCAGTTGTTCGAAATCCGCGCCGATTGATGCAATTAACGATGAAACTGAACTGAAGGTGTTGATGTGCGTGTTATATAAACATTCGACATTTCGATTCGCGCTGGTTCCTACGAGTGTACTGTGTGGCAATTTACCGTAGCGGATGAAATTCGAAATAATTGTTTCCTTTTTTTCAAACGAAAAAACGAAAAATAATATTTATTGGTGCTTAAATCAATGACTATACTTTTTATTCAACGATCCTTTCATCCTTTTTCCAATTTGACAATCCAGTCGCAATTATTCTGGATACAATGCATTCTTCGCTGCATTATAATTGAAATGCATTCGGAAAACATTAGTATACTGAAGAGTCAGTTCGTTATACTAAAAAAATATGATTTTATAACAAATTTATTTTTTTTTAAGGAGAAAATGTTTATCTGAATTAGAAAACGTATTTAATAAAAAAAAAAATTTTCTTTCAAAAAAGTAATTTTCTTAGATATAGCAAATTTTTCTGTGTACACGCGAAGATGTTTATTTAGCTAAACAATACATGAAAACGAATTTATAGGATTGACTATTCGGCCGAATGATCAATCCTATAAATTCCATCATCCGCGAATAATGTCCAAACGTATTCCTATCAACAATTAACGTTATTTAGCTAAAGTTCACGCTAAAACGAATGAAATCGACCTATTTGGATTTTTCAAATCCTCTAAATTTTATCCGCGAGTAATATTCGATAAACATTCGTATACACTACTAACGTTATTTAGCTAAACTTCACACTAAAACGAATTAAATCGACCTATTTCATACCATTGAATTCCGTCGTATAATCAGTCCTCTAAGCTGTATCATCCGCTAAAAAGTAATGTGAAAATTCACTGAGCTCAATGAAAAAAAAAATCAAATTTAATCCTACCGTCCTGAGCGAAGATTGAATGAAATCCAGCGTCACATCCGTCGTCGCTCGTCGACGTCATTGCAATCACGAGCGCGCTTTCCGAGCACGAATACAGGATATAGAGATGCCAAAAGAGCTGGCAAACATTTCTCCTCTACATACGTATATACATGCATACCTGTACACAAAAAGCAGTAGCAGATAGAGGGAACATCGCAAATCACTTCCAAGTCGAAGATATCCGAGGGAAGGCTTTGTTCCGGGGCGCGAGAGTTTTGTTCTCCGTCTCGCTCCCTTTCTGCCTTTATCTCAGTTTTTCTAGATCGCTGCGCTTTTGCTCTGGGGCGCGTGCATTGTTCGTCTGCTATGTAATACTGCACCAGAGAGAAAAACCTATCGAACGAAAATTCATCGTCCCGATTAGTAACGCTCGCGATACTCGCGATTTCGTGCAAAAATCTTGCGTACGGAAGCTGTGCATATTTAACGTAATTTATACGCGAAAATGGGAAAGATTTTTCAAAAGCGTTTAGCGAAACTCGACGTTGCGCGCATTTTGTTTCTACAATAGCCGTGGAATGGAGAAACGATTAGACATATTGAAAAGCGACAACTACTACGACGATATGATGATGAACGCGAGGGAGACGTTGCGGTGCTTAACAATGCAACAGCCGCTTTTGTACCGCAGCTCCCCTTATTTATTTTTTTTTTATTTTACGAACAGTGTGTATCACTATCTCGTTATATCGCTCTTTTCCTGCGCGGGTGCTTGAGTGCTGGCTTTTGTTTTTCAGCGAGACGCATAGCTATACGAGCAAATCCACGACGCGCTTGAAGCAATTACTCCATACGGGCAAATTGGAATATTTTTCGCGAAAGCTCTATTTTGCTGATCTGCGGATAACTTTGAAGTGAGCATTTCTCGGGGCGGTTTATCAGCAAATTTACAGAAAAATGTTGCATACGATTTTTTGGAAAAATATTGTATCTTTTTTATTAAGTCTTTAAGTATGCGGTATTATCTTATTTTATTAATAATCTAATGCTTTGAAAGAAATTTCATTTGAAAAACACGGTTGAAATTAGATACTCGAATAAAGCTGTTTGCATTGGAATATAAAAAATACGATTTTTGGGGAAACAGTTTTGTTTTCGAAAAAGAAAATACGTTTTGTCGTACTTTTCGCGGAACGCTTTATGGTAATCAAAGCTTCTTTCTTCAATTTTATTTGTAAATTACGATTTATTGCGAATCTGTACTAGTCCGTACGACTTTTTTAATGGTGAAGCTATTATTCATATATTAATTCGTCTGTTATTTACGTAAATACTTATAACTTATATTCTCAAGAGGACTTTTGGAACAACTTTTTTTTAAATGGGAGCTCTATAGTTTTACTTTATTTTCATGTATAATACGCTACATTTTATTATTTAGTTGGCTCTCTATATATATATATATATATATGTTTAAAAGTTTAATAAATTTGTTTTTTTAAAAAGCGTATTATACACAGCCAACTAAATAACGAAATGGAATATATTATACATGAAAATAAAGCAGACCTCTCGAGAAAATGTAATAATCAGGTGACTAAAAAAAGTTCCTTTTAGAAGACAAGAGTTTTTTTAAAGTCAAGTTATTTTAAACGTTATCCAAATGCTTATTACTTGTCAAACTAGAAATATTTTTATGCTCCTTATTGAAAATTGAAGCTTTTTTGGATACTTCCTATCTCAGTAATTTGTATCAATTTGTCATAAAAAGATACAACGTCATTAAATTTATTTGTGCATATTAATTAAAAAGTAACCTTCATAATAAAATGATAATATGAGTTTTCTGAAAGAAATCAATCAGAACACACGAGCTAAATGAAGATGCACTGATTATTTTTGCAAAAGCGAAACCTGTTTACAGGAACGTTTATACCTCTTCACCCATAACTTATCATCTATTCATCGGATCTGAATACATTTGATTTCAAATCTTAATTCTTTTAATGCGTTTCTTAAATACATGCAGCTATAGTCGTCCAAATCCGCAGTGTCGAAATGTTTTAAGAAATCCTCGTGGATTTGCTCCTATATACGCATTGCGCTTTGGAAAGCGCTTCAGGAGTACAAAAATGAATTTTTAAAGCAATATTTTTCGGTAGACGTAGTTTCGCTTACACTTTCCTGCTTACTCGGCGAGTGTTTTCTCACGCTAGACTGAACTCGAATAGATAGGCTGCACTTAAATGCAACTCTCCCTACTGCGTGCTTGTGATACTTATAATTACACTAAGTGGAAGTGAAAAGTAAAAACTGAACGATCGATATTGACAGTCGCTTTCCGCCACAGTTCTGCAGAACTATAATTTCAAATTCGTCGAATTCGATCGAATTGTCAAAAAAAGATTGACCAAGCCCCATGGATTAGAAAAATACAAACCCTCTGCGAGTATAAAAGCTAAAGAAAGAAGGAAAATCGAATAGAGCATCAGCGATCTCTTTCTCGTATGTACAGAATGGCACATAATCGTCGAGTAAAAAATTCTCGTGTAAAGATCGGTCATACTCGCGCGAACTCCCTTGCGTATAAGTATAGACACATCTACCGCACACAGTCCATGGCCGGGCGAGCGCGCGCGCGCGCGCGCAGCACTTCAATCATCGCCCCTTTTTGTGCGCGCGGCGCGCCGAAGAAGAACTGCGCACCTTTTACCCTTTCGCCTCTGATCTCTCTACCCCGCTACACCCCCTCTCAGAGCAAGAGCAAGAGCTTTTCATCCGCTCGTTCGCTCTTCCTTTTTCTCTAGCTTGCCTTCTCTCTTACTCGCTTTGTCCTTGTTGTATAAACGCGAAGTGTGACTCTTGCGTTTTGGCCATTTGGGAATATATCGCGAGGCGCGGCTCGTATACAGCCAGTCTTGCATAAAATGCGGCTGACTGAGCTTACGTGTATGCCGTGTACGTCTGTATTCGTGAGTTGGGATTGTACATAAGAGAAAAAAGCATTGTGAGAAGGTATACAGGCCGATGATCGACTTTTGCTGCCGAGAGATGCGAAGCTTTGATTATTTTCGATGTTTCTTTGAGGGTTCAAACATCTTCCCATGTCCGTAAAGAGGTGCGCCGTTTGTTGGTCTTTTTCAGCGATTGCTTATTTTGTTCACGCTACAGTGTGGTCCGACAATTTATACATCGACGCTTTGCTTTGAATCGCGAGAAAAATTACGTTTATTATTTCATTCAACTATTTTGATCCGTAGGAGATGAACAAATATCTTCCATTGGGTTTCTCAAGTAAGCGAGGTCGCTTCCGTTCGATCGCACAATGTACACTACTAAAAATTCAGCTCGCACACAATGAGTCAATATTACCCAACCAAAGATACACGACTCCGTTTCTCCAATTCTATTCTCTATTAGCTCTATAATCCTAGCGTTAAATATCATCTCATCCTGCACCGTAAACTAAAATTTGTTCTCCTCCCAGTTTGTAGATCGTATTCGATCTATTGATCTGTGAAAAGCCTTAACAGTAGAAAAAAACATCTCCAAGGATTACTCGCTTTCCTCGAAATCTCGACTTCGGGTCCACTTTAGGGCAATTATCCGTAGCTCGCGAGCGACCACGTCTCCCGTGAAAAAATTCCGTCCCATCGATCCTCGCGGCGTCAGTAGAATATTGAGTTTGAGCTCGAAAGTTTGTCGGACCATTGTCTGGGGTAGACGGAGAAAGCGATGCTGAGAAGAGTCGGGTTGCACCTCGAGTTCTCGTGCAGCTTGCTTGCTATTTCTCACTTGCGCTTTCTTTTTTTTCTCGACTAGTAAACGTCTTGGGGAGGAAATATATTTTTTTTTTAATTTCTGAATTAGAATGCCTGTGCATTGTTGCTTTCTAGTTTTACACGCTTTTTCAGTTTTGTAAGCGTCGAAGCATTTGCTAAGAATTTTTTTCCCGGAACTATACGCTGCGCCAACTTAATGCGATTTTTTTCTGTACACTCTACAGGAGTTGTACAACTATAGTGTTATTAAACAATCCGGTTTATTATCTCTTCTTCAAAGATGGAATCGAGAAAAGTGACGGCGCTGGGTTTTTCAACGTTAAAATTTAGGCTTTGCATTTTCGAAATTTGAAATAGTGAATTTCTGAATTTGCCAAATATTGAATATTAAGTAGAGCGAAGATAAAATTTATTTGACGATGTAGTAATTTTTCGCTGTTTGCTACAGTGTATTATTCCAAATCGCTTATTACAATACAGCAACATACACTGTTTCATCAAGTGCAGTCTTACAATAAATAATTCAATAATTAACTGTAATTAAATTATTTAGTATGTTTGATAAATTATGCAAACTCTTTCAAATCAAAATCGATTCTTCAACATGAAACAATAATCCGTTATTGTACGTTTGGGAACAAATTATTATTACTAATTATAAGTACTCATAAAAATATATTAATATTATATACGAATGAAAATATTGATATCACCTTTCAAACATGTTCATAAGTTCAAAAGTGAATAATAATGTTATTTCTGAATTAAAAAGCATTTTTAATTTAATCCAAAGAGCACATACTGGTATAGTGTACTTTAGCTATTCTCGCTGGTGAATGTGTACTTTTTCATTCGATAAATGTTCCCAACTATTGCAATTTCGCCGTTTGTAAAAAAGCACGTGAATTTTCCCTATTTCAAGTTTCGATTTTAGATCATAAATAATGCACAAAACATCGCATCGAAAGAGAAAAAAAACAATAATATACTCGACTCAATGAGAATCTCGAAAATATTGGTATTATCACTAGACACGTTATAGCATTGTCTCTGCTTATTCTCGCCATAAATATATAAATAGTACCAAAGCAAGACTACAGCAAAGAACGAGAGAAACGCGATCAGTAGCTCAGAGAAAACGCAGAGAGGATGAAAAGCCGAGGCGCGAATGACGAAAGCGAAAAAGCGGACACCCTACTTCAGACGGGGTGTAACACGATCGGCCCACCTCTACAGACTACTACTTTTCTTCGAGAAGGACCTACTCGCGGGGGCTTCTGAAACTATACGTCCCCGCTTACTCCTTCAATTACTAACCACGTCGTCTTAACGATATGCTCCACTGCAATAATACATACGACTAGGACGATAAAGTTTGCTGGATATTACGGTAAATGTATTTATCACGAATATTGAAGAACACATTAACTTGTATTAAAAAACAATATTTTGACTTTAAAAAATATTTATTTGACTATAAAATTATTTCCAGTAAAATATTGTTTACTGTATTTCCATAAAAATTAGCGCGAATACACGTTAAATAATATAGGTTCGATATTAAAAAGTGCAATGCGTATTCATTTAAATTCCGTCGGTTAATCATTTTTTTGAAATTCTACAAATATTT
The DNA here is from genome assembly GCA_018906985.1 of Apocrypta bakeri. Lineage (NCBI taxonomy): Eukaryota > Metazoa > Arthropoda > Insecta > Hymenoptera > Pteromalidae > Apocrypta > Apocrypta bakeri. The sequence continues at coordinate 8,481,714 of JACCIA010000006.1, read as the reverse complement.
ATCGGGAGTCCAAAAATTTAGTACGAATAAATGCACTCCGTATAAATTAGAATGAATATTTAAGCAACATTGGCATTCCGATAATGACTACATATAGATTGCAGAGAACATTTACGAAGGACTATAGCCATAGAAATCGTTTTTTTAGACTGAAACAAAAAAATTGTTTTTTTTTAAACGCATTAATATAGCACACGCCTCCTTAGATTTGCGAGACATTCCCCCCATCTAACATCACGAATTTTTGATACACACACACACACACGACAAGTTATTTTCATTCTTATCTCCAAGGCAATAAATAGGTAATTTACTAAGTTCGCTTTCTTAATCAGTCGAGACACTTCAGGATATAGTGTTTGGAAGGACGCGCCACACGCGAGCTCAGATTAAAATAATTTTCTGATGAGGCTCGAAAAATTACGACGAGCAATTGAGTGTCTTACAACGTTCGCGTGTAATCAGAGTCACGCAATACAATGCCTGGCAGTCAATCGAATTAACACTGCGCGAGAGAGGGAGAAATAGAGTCATTTAATTTTCGCCTCGTCCCGACGAGTAGCCGTGTATATATACGCTGAAACCGAGTGAACGAGATAGACACTCTACTATATATACTGAAATAAGAAGCGCCGCGTCTCAATTAACTCTACGCGACTTAATAGCTGAATCGCATGATGTGCGACCCTTTTTCGACTCTCTATGAAAACACACACACACACACATATATACTCGGCTCTTATCTACCGCGAGTCTTACGACTGACATGATGCTTTAAGTGTACATAGGAACGATGCATATGCTTTTTTGGAAATTTATATATATATATATATATATATACATTTTATAAATAAGAAATACAATACACATATTGTTCGAATAATTTTCCTATATTATGTGACTGTGATATTCTATAGCGCGATGAGAATAGCTATGCAGTTTCCATTCAAATGGCAAAACGTGTCTATCAATCATTTATCAAGATAAATATATACATATATATATCGATAGTATATCTAGCTATATTTATATATTTATACGTTTAGAGATATTTGTAATGAGTAATAATAAACGCATCTAAATCTAATATACACTATGTACGTTATATAGTGGATATCAATATACAACGATGTTTTACAATCCCTGCATTGTATAACATTATAGACAAATAACACGACAGATTACGATTATCGCATAAACAGACCGCAAGGAAAAATATCGCTACACTTTACGCGCAGTGCAATTAAAATTTCTATTAATTTTCAAAAACATATCGAAATTATCATTATCGTCGTCATCATCATCACGATAATGACTCTTAGTACACGCAATCTCGTTTATCACAAGCGCTATGACGATTCGTCGAATTAATCGGTTAATTAACTCATCGTTGTATATATATATATATATCACGAAACGTAGACACGCTCATAGGAGGCGCGGCACCAGATGACGGGCCGAACAGCAGATGACGCCGAAGGCTTATCTCGACTGTAAATAATAATTTTCGGTTGGCGTCTTTTTTTTTTTTATTCTCCCGGTTTGACTCATAATGCAAAAGGGCGACGATGACAATTTGGGGTTGCGCTATCGCACGATTGCACGCATGATTTTACAATTTGTTCTATTAGTCTGTTTCATCGTATTCTGTGAACTACAGCAATACATAATTCATCGAATCTAGAGCGGTTTTATTTATTTATCGAAATTAAAGCTACTGGCGTTGGCTTGTTTAATTATATCCATTAAAATAAATAGATATATAGGTAAAATTTTTATGACTTTCGTGAATATGTAAATACCTCGCAATAACGACGTGGCCGAGCAAATGGAACGATATAACGATAACAATAATATAAATTATCCCTCGCGCGGTAAATATTCTTTCCAATTCATTTTAAAATAACGCTTGCGCCGCGGTAGATTCGCTAAAAAGCTTGAATAATATAATGAGCGGAGAGATGTTTTATATAAAAGAGGCGATTTTAACGCATTCGCTATATGTAGAGAGACCATTGGATAATTATTAAATATACCCCCTATTATATTCTCCCCTTTGATTTTCCGCGTTGATTTTCGAACGAGACTAAGTCGGAATTATTTATATTTTTATCGCTCCTATCAGATAATAGCGAGAACAACAATCACCACCACCACCTTCACTGCCGGTTATAAACACAAATGATTCGATCGTCGTATTTCCTATATGTATAATACAACTATTGCACATGTAGACATATACATATGCGTATCAATCTTGGTCAATACCTCGCTGTAAAAAAAAAGAAATTAAACATACGAAACGAGATCCGCAAGGTTCAGTCTTACCGTCGGATCTAGCGACGAACGACTACGAGAGCGCTAGCAGCGGCAGCAGCCCGCACAGTGTCTATAGATATATAATAAAGGGGTGGCTTTTGCGCGCGCGCGCTCTCTCTCTCTCTCTCTCCCCATCGAGGCCACACCCCAAAATCGTGGCCACGACGAATGAGCGTACGACTCGCCCCTGCGACTCAAGTGCAACGATTTCCCTTCCACTATGTATGTGTGTACTACGACTATACGTACCCTCTCCTCTAACCCCTGAAAAGCCCCCTCTATGCACCCTCTCTCTTTAGACGGCGGCGTTTAATTACCGAAGCCGAGTCCGTGTATACATGCCCACTTGCAGAAATTTATACACGTAATATGCAGTGTTTGCCTGCTTGTGTCTGTGCGCATACGTGTGTATGTGTGCGCATTGCTGTCTCCAAGCGTTATCTCTCCGTGGCTTAATCACTCGCTCGTTTCTTTCGCCTCGTGTGCATTATCTTTCTCGCGCGCGCGCGCGCGCGCCTTTGTATACGTGTGTGCATGTATGTGTGGGTATGTGTGTGTGTGGTATCTAGTGGCGATCTAGGAACGCTCGAGTGGAAAAGTGCTCTTTGATTCGGACGAGCATGTAGGTGTATAGCGCGACGGGGAGGGAGGGGAGGGAGTCCATTAAAATAATAAGTGTTAACTTTAGCGAAGAGAGACTCGTTGAGTGTAATTGCCTGAGTAATGACAAAGGCCTACTTTTGAATTGCTTTTACTTATACCTATACACATAGGCTTTATCGTTTTATATAGCAAACGAAACTTTTCGTTTAATATATCTTTTTTTTATTTATTCTAAATTGTTTGTATTTTTTTTTCCTTCTCGCTGTACGCACGTATGTAGTTATAAGTAATGCGCGATGAAGCATTTAAAACGCAAACATATCAAGAGCCACTTCGGAGCAAAAAATCCTCCTTCACAATAAACCCCAACTCAAGAGAATCTCTTTCTCTGTAGAACATCGGGCGCACATGCGGCACACAGCTCAGATTGGACTAGCACGACGACACGCTCTGACAAAAGAGCAAGTCAAAGGGAACCGGCGTCGCTCCTTTTTTTTTAATCTACGACGATTCCCTCTCTGTCTGTATGTGTATGTGCATACCTCTTTACGCACACATCTACGTACACACACGCACGATTCCATTCAATACTGCACGTCTAGTGACGGCAAATTGGATGTACGCATACATTGGGTCTCTCGAATTATATCGGCGCGTGGATTTAACGTTTGCCGTCGTGATTACTGTTCGCTCGTCTGCAAAACGCTCGCGGCACATCTCCTTATAGCCAAACACTTATCTCTGCTCATGAGTTTACATTGAAAAAAATATTGTCAGAATACACAAATTCATTTGTGTCCAAAACAAAAAGTTTGCTACATTTCGAGAAAATGTATTTCCTAACAAATTGCTTTTGTCAAAAAAGATAAACATTATTTTGGCTTTAATACACATTTATTCGAAACTAAAATTATTCGCAGTATTGTAAACAAGTAAAAAATGGCTTCGATTCACTAAAATATTGTTTGAAGATTAAAAAATGTTTTTTTTTTTGACATTGTAATACTTCGCAAATGAGAGAATAATTTTATTAATTCTATAAATATTTATTGCGAATCGAAAGATTTCATATGAAATATATACACGTCTAAGTTAAATTAATATTTAAACGAAATTTATATAGAAATAAGATATATTTAATATTTTCTAAAAGTAATACCATTGATGCCAATAGATATGTGTTTGTATCGCATAAACGAAACCGTTCTTTAATAAATATTTATAAAATTTAAAAAAATTATGTACTAAATAGTTTCATACTGCGTTTAAAAAAATACACTTTATGGTATTTTAAAATATTTTTTCACATATTCCAGTCATTCATATCTACATCTTGTGAATATTTTTATTTAATTATACAGTAAGTAACGTAACATCGATAATAATTGTAGTTTCAAATAAATATTGTTTTAAACCCAAATTATTGTTTCTTCATTCAAATAACCAATTTTTTTCTTTCAAAGGAGGCTTCTTTTTAAAAAATAATTTCCTTAAATTGATCGAACTCTTTTTTTCTGTGTATACTCGTGAATGTCGACTTATTGCTGCGCTTCATTAATATCAAGAGCTGCAGCTTTCAATTTCTCCAGAATAAATCATAAGGTATAAGCCGGCGCACACTGATAGGAAGAATCATTTTCCCCAAACTCCTCGATTGAACCACGCATTGTTCGTGACATTTAACGTAAATCAATATTCTTTCGTGCTCAAAAATATTCTTTAACGGTTAATGGACAATTGCTGACAATAAGCTATAGTAAATAATGAAAATTTTCAAGAAACGACGTAGTAACGAACCATATTTTAACCATTATAAAATATTATATACATACACATTTAGATGACATCAAAGTCACATTCACCACAGTGAACAATTAATTTCCTGTTTTTACAATAAACCAATCTTTCTTTTATTGTACATATATATTTCGCACAGATACTGTATACGATAGATATATATAAATAAAAGACACGTTTTGTTTCAATTGCCGTGGTAAAAACATTTTAGTTTACACACCATTTAATAGATAGGTTTTTTTGTCGAATTTCCCGCGTGCAGCGTCGATAGAAGTAATACTGCTATTCGTTGCTAATCTGAAAGGCGCGATCAAAGCGCAAACATTTCAAAAGAGCTGCCAGTTTTATTCCCGTTACATCAACGATTACGAAAAATTGAAAAAAAAAATAATAATAATAATAATAATAATAGAGAAATTGAGGCAGTGGAAATTTCGTTCATTAGTGGTAGTACGGAACGAGCTAATACCATTATGCGCGCAAGAGAATTTCCAGCAAGCGCGATGAAAGAAAAAAATCAATCGTCCAAATTCACGAGTTCAAAGATAACGCACCGACGCCACTCGCCGGTTCTTCATTTTACTCTTTTATTCCCTCCTACCGCCGTTCCCAGTACGCGGAACAATTACTATTCGAATTTTAAGTCGACTACATTCTATATATACATGTTTGACAATTGCAACCAGTAAATAATGCGAATTACAGTTCACTCTGTACAATATTCGATTGTATTCGAACGTAAAAAGAGCAACTTGCAAGATACAGCGCTGAAACAAAGAGAGATCTCAAGATCAAAACACCAGCAGTAACGATAGCAAAAAAAAAAAAGTAAACACCATACCCTAAAAAATCCACGATATACCCAAGCGCGAGGGGCCAGTCCGTACATTTTCCAGAATAAAATCTCGTAAAATCTTCAATCGTAAATATAAAGAAATCCATCAGTCGTTTTCCCCATTTGAGCATACATAGCGCGGTGGCACGCGATAACCGAATCGAAAAGAAAATAAAAAAAAAATTTCCGCTATATATACGTACACTATCTAGTCTGCTCGCATCAGAAATACGAAGCATAGGCATATATATATATATATGCACACACCTACGCTTGGCAGTATTCGAAAGAACCCTCTGGCCCCTCTCTATCCATCGCCGCGCCAATCCATTCGACGGCTCCATCAGCGGCTATAAAAAAGGCGAGAAAGAGTATATAGGTACCGCCAACGCCGCCGAAAAAACACACACACACACACATGCACGCGATGCGCAGGTTCGCGGAAAAAGCGAAAATAAAAAGAAAAGCTGGCCTCGCTCGAATTATGATCGGAGAGTGTGTAGAGTATATAGCTGCGGTCTGCTGCGGGCCATTGTCTCGCAAAAAAGCCGTTAACGTCGGCGAACGCACGGATGGATGCGAGAATATGCCTTTGAGCGAATGGTATATAACGCGTTGCCGACGCTGATGCCTGTCGGAGATTAATTAACGAAGCATCAGGTTTTGGTCTGCTCACGTATACGCGATCCACTGCGGCTCCTCTCAATATTTTCATATACGAGGATTCCATGTACTGAGCTATGCTGTAGCGTAGCTCTAAGTATAAGTGTTACGTTTGATGTGATTGCGCTGGTACATGTATACATTATAGAAAGCTTCTCTGAGTGATTGGAGAAAGCAACCGCGTTGAAATTTCGAATAATCGTCATTCGAATGAATTCGCATATCATTTGTTAATTCTGTATTGACGAATTATCAATTCATCACTCGTTCGCGGTGTGAAAATGCACTTTCATTGCAATCTTTCTATGGACACTTTCGAGCGCACCTCTTAAACTTGTAATTATAATGGGGTGTATATATATATATATAAAAATTATTTCGTTAAATGTACAATTCGTATAAGTCATTGCACTGCGTCAATTGACTATTGTCTTGAAATGATGAAATTCAATTTAATTTTGATTTCTCGTTAAATTTCATTTTGAGCCAGTCACGTATAGATTCGCGAATACCTTGTAGGCTATGATAGCTATTTTCCCAGTAATATCAGCTACCTCTCTGTAGATTTCAGTAATGCTAGGTCTGTACTGTCAGTCAAAGTCGTGATTATGAACCTGTGAACGTATTCAAAATCAAGCCTTCGAGTCATAGAATGAGATAATTTAATTGATACATTGATTTCTAGATAGAAATAGAGATTGATGAATAAATTGCAACTATTATAAATAATGTTGTAGTCAACATCGGTATAGTCAAATTTCACAAAAAACTGGCTTTTCTGTCATTAGTGAAAATATAGGCATGAAATACAAAAAATACTGAAAATGCCAACTTCGACTTATCAAAGAACAATTTACAAATGTTCAAAAGAATTTCTTAACCCGTCAATCTGCCAGATAATCACCCGTAAATTCAACATATCGCGCGCACTAAATTACTTTTTAAGTCAATCGATTTTTAGATGAAAGGTACTTTTGATTTAGCAAAGTATATTAAGAGAACCGTTGGATACAATTGAAAAATCGATCGCATCTTACACTAATCGAGATAATCTTCTCCTATTGAAATGAGTTACTTTATCAAAACAGAACATCCGCAGCAGCGCGCATATAAGCTTTTCTAAAAAAATCCATCTTTCCGACTGCGAGAAAAAAACCATTCCCCCAGTTCCCTCTTGCCATTGGTAGTCCGAAAAAAAAGGAAAAAGCCTTTCACGCAAGCGATAAACTTTTCATCCCCAAGCTCTCTTCCAGCCGTTTCCAGCACAGCTAGGAAAAATCGTCGCTTATCCGACTTCCTCAATCGCGTTTAAATGAATCTCGAGTGGTTTGCTCTCCCTCAGTCTCGCGCCCAAGTCGTCGACGTTGGAAAAATTACGTAGTGCATTGTGCTAAAGCTACGAACCATCTGGGAATCCATGGTACGTAACGGCGGCCCGACATGTGCACCCGAGTATATTGCCGCCTCCGCCGCCTTTCTTTGTCCGCTAGCTTTGATTTTTCGCTAGATAGATGGGATCAGCTTTAATCTCTGTTAATACTCTTCTCGAAGAAACACGCGTGCGCGCGCGGTTTTCAGATTGTTCGCTGGCGACATCGTAACATAATTATGTCGCTGATTCTTCAAACGAATGTAAAACTGGCTTGATGAATCGATATTTTTATTTGGAAAAAGGCAAGAATTAAACGTAGATGTTTCTAGGTATACGAAATTAAAGATCTGTACGACATGATTGAATTGACGTCGTAAACTGACTCTTACCTCTGAAATTCCGGGATGCTTTAACCGAACGGGCGGGGATATTGCAAGGGGTTACCGGGAACGGAGATGTCGAGGAAAATGCTTAGAAAATTGGTATGTATAATATTTTTTTTACAATTTATGTTTATAATAATGATTCTGTACAATTTCCATACAGTTATACATTATTTTTAAAAATATAGTTGTAAATAATAGTGATCTGAACACGTTAAGTAATTAGTGACAATGGAAGAAATTTGTGTATGTTTCGTATGACTTTTTGTTGCAACTATTTAAAAAATATTAAAAAAAATAATTTTTAAATATTAGTTCGAATTGGGCAGTTGATTTTACAAATACTCTATTTTAATTATTTTTCTTGGGATATAACGATTTTCGTAATCATACGCAGTGGAAACGTGCTAGAAACATTTTTGAAATTATAAGCTTATGTTCAGCTGCTATAGAGTTAGGGTCAAATATAACTACCGATTTTCATCTTGGATTTTTTTTTATTTGCAACTGCAATCTTTAACCTGCAGTACATTCATTTTCAAAATATCGCGGGTAAAAATTGCTATTCGCGGTTCACCGACGTTTCGCCAAATTCTGATGAAATTTTACCTGGAATATCTTTGATTTCCGCGGAAATTAAACGTATATACTCTGACAAATCGTCGGTAGAGACAATTTTTTTCCTTTATTTTTTGGGAACGTTTCAATAACATTCCCACAAGTTTTCAGAAATTTTACTATTTTTTAAAACATATTGCTCTGTAAATTACTGCGCGTCAGCATATTTTAAATTATTGTTCTGTTACGGAATTTAAACAAATGCATAACTCTCCGTGGAAGGATTTGACAGTAAAGACATTTAGCAGCCTTCTATAGTAAAAAATTCAAATTTATGTCTTCGAAACGTTATTAATGAGAAAGCTAATTCGACAAAAAGTTTTCTTATGAAAATCAAATTGGTTCATTTGCTATAAACGATGATATTAGTGAATTTGGTTAAAAAAAACATTAAATCATATATACAACAATTCACAACAGTGTACAAGTGTTCTATCCAAAACTTCCCAGAATAACTTACAAGCAAGTATGGATACAAATAAGATCATTATAAACTTTGACATCATTAACTAATGAAATTAATTAAACAAATTATACGAACAACTATAAAGCCACGCGCTCGATCACTTGGATCATCCTAAAATGAATATGAACAAGACGTTTAAAAAAATGAATTTTGAAAAGCCACTTTATTTATACGAGCCTATCCTCGCTGTTCGTGCAATTGCAATAATTACGAAAAAAAGCTGACACGAATACTGTAATTATTCATTATTCCGGTATCAAAAGATGAATATTCATCTATTGGTACAAGACCCGCATATACGTATAGCGAGTGCAAGAGAAAGAGAGAAAGAGAGAAAGAGAGAGTAACTAAAAAAGCACAGTAGGCCTATAACCTTAAGCTCTTCCTCGAAAAGAAAAAAGGAACTCGAAGAGCTGCACAAAGCCCCTCGCGTGCAAAATCGATGATAGGTGGCGAGAGCCGGTAATATCCATGCCACATCTCTCTCTCTCTCTCTCTCTCTCTTACGGTCTCTCTCTATCTCTCGTCCCTTAATAGAGTCGTCCAGTTGCGGCAATCCGTTGATCCCTCCTATGCGTGTACATGCGCGCGTGTGAGAGTCTATGTATGCGCGTAGTAGTCACTACTCGCGGATAATCGACTGAAAATAACCCCCAGAGACACGGGCGAACGAGAGAGTAATGGAGGAAGGGAAATGGGGAGACGGTTAATGAGGAATAGTGCATCTGCACTGCAAACGCTTTTCCGCGTGTTGTAGATGAAGCTTTTCGCTCTCTATAAGCGTACATGTGCATATACACGACAAAATCAAGGAGTTATTCATTTAAAAGCTGCTAATTTCTAGACTTTCTTTCAAAAACATATTTACTTGCGTACGTACGTACATTATATATAATTCATACTTAAAATTGCAAGAGTCCGGAATATTATTTACACACACACACACATCATGTATACATATACATATACGTAAATCCAAAGTTGCCTCGAGGCTTCTTTATATGTATATATATCTATATGTGAGTGTGTACGAATCTCGTCCCTCATCCGCACACCTACATCTGGCATCAGCAGTATAAACGAGAAACTCTATCTATATCTATTCCATATACAGACATCAGACTGAACGAGATAGAGCAAATGACTTGGACAATTAGTGCTCGGAGCGTTGAGTCCGCGCGATAATCTCCTCCTGTGCCACGAGCTCACTTTAATATCCTGATTAAAGCGCCGTGGCGCGCGATGAAATCTAAAGAGATCGTTTTTCTCTAATTAAAAAGCCCTTTGAAAAAGTGCACCGCGCGCGAGCGCGAGGGTTCGCTATGCATATACGCGCAATGCTATATACTGCCAAGCGGCCGTTTTCTCCACGCCGTGATTACGCTCTCTCTCTCTCTCTCTCTCTCTCTCTCTCTCTCTCTCTCTCTTTCTATACATATAACGCTTTTTTTCGTGTTCTTTGCCAGCTATGGATTATGAGCGCTAGAGGAGTTTTTTAATCTGTTTCGGGGTAGGGGATTATCGCGCGATTTTACGAGTGAATTTTTCACTCAGGTTTGCGTGAATTTTAATTTTAGACTAATTCATATACGGTGTATATTATATATATATTCTGCCGTAAATTTTAAGTGAGCTTTTATACTTCTGTCTACAGTGTCTACCTATATTTATAAGTTGAACATATACGAAATGTACTTTTGTAGAAGAAATTTGTTCGATCGTTCGTGTACGTGTATAGCCGCACGTAAGAAAGCGACTATAGGTACTGGGCGAGAAGCTCAAAAGAAAAAAAAAGAGAGAGAGAGAGAGAGAAAAGCTCTTCTGTGAAACAGGCGAAATTACTCGTGTGCCAGGCACAGCAATTTAACCGGAAGCGATTCTCAAAGACTACTCACGAGGCCGCCGGTATAAAAGCAGCCCTCTTTTTTCTCATTTACTCGTGACTTTCCCTCTCTCTCTCTCTCTCTCTCTCTCTCTCTCTCTCTTTTTCCCTTTTCCTCTGGCGTGTCGCGAATCTCGCATTGATCTCCGATGACCCCCTGATTGGATTTTACCAAGTAAGTGGATTGCTTACTCGGAAACAGAAGCTTCTACGTAATGGATCGTTTCGATTTTTAAGAGCTGACTACGATGCGCTAGTGCTTCCGTCTGTTGGTGATGGTAAAGTCGGGTGACCGAGGAAAATCACGCGATAAATTAATTATCGCTTGGAGAAGAGAAAGAGAAAGAGATAAGAGAAGAGAGCACGCGTGAGTTTTTACTGAATTTGAATGTTTGGTTTCGGTGCGGCTTGCTCTTTACTATCTGATGGCAGATAATCAAGGGAAAAATTGTATAACACGTATGTACATTTAGAGATATAACGAATTGGATTTTTAAAGGAAAAAAAAGCCCGAATTTTTCGTTGAATCGTCAAAAATCGGGATTATTACGAACGATCGATAGTTGACGCGTTGCGATGAAGAAACGTCTTTAATCATTTCACAATTTAAAATTAAAGTAACACCCGTTACATCCCGGGGTATTGCGTAATGTCTACTAGATCCATTGGGATGAAACCTCGGAAATGAGCCATTGATAAGAATCCTAACGGTAAAGACGAAAGATAGAAAAATAAAATTCTGTCGAAAGCGGCATCGAGAAACAACGATGAAGAATTGATCAATATTTTCGTAATGCTCGCGCGCATTGTTTATACGCTTATTAATTAATCGATGCGACATAAGCGAATATACACGAGGAATGAAAAATCGAAGCGCATCGGAATAACAAAACGTCCTTATCGTCGAGAATTCCTTGATCATACCAAAACTTCAGCGCTCATCATCGACACTATACGTATACAACGATTCCGTTCGTTTTATCTAATACGATATGTTTATGTGTGTACGTACATGTGTATCGCAACGGAGGAAGTATTCGGAAGAGACGAGGCCGCATGCATGAACTTATATCTCCGTGTCTTGCGTCGTTGCTATGATTTTGAGTCACGTCCGGCTGAAAGATTATGATAAGGGCAGAGAGCGTATTTATGAATATATATAGGCAGATGCAGCACGGAATATCGACAGTCTCGTGCCAGCAGTGTAAGCTAGTCTTTGACGCTTCGACATGAAGCTCTTCCTGACGCTTCTTCTGTGCTTCGTAGCTACGGCTTGTGCGGTATTCATAGAAACCTTATTCAGAAATACATCTTTTTTTGTTCATCCTTTTACTCGTTGATTTTTAATCGGGAAATTGTGCTCGTGTGCTATTCGTTTATGAATTAGTGCTGAATCGCCGATCTATCATGTTCTAAAGCTTCGTTGTTTTTTTTTTGTTTTTTTTTGCTTCGAACTTCTTGGTAAATCGTAAAGTTTGCAATCGTTCGATGCAACGTTTTATCGAGCAATATGTGCGACCGTGATAGCTTCTGACGAACGTTTGAAAAAATCTGAAATACATTGTGCAGTTGTCGAAGCTTACTTTTAATAGTCTGCTCGTTGTGTGCGATTCGATTGAAATTGTTTGTTTTCGGTATATTAGACTATAGTTGAGTGACTTGTAAAGCTTACTTGTAGAAGTCGTGTGATGGTGTAATTTGTATAGAATTATTTGTTGTTAGAATATTAGAGGCTTATTGTATAACTGATGAAGCTTATACGTAGCAGTCATCTTGTGATGTAATTCGTTTGAAATTGTTCATTTGAAAAATATTAGATTGGCTGTATTACTGATAAAGCTTACTTGTAGTAGTCATCTGGCGATGTAATTTCTATGGAATTATTTGTTATTGGAATATTAGAGGCTTACTGCATATAACTGATGAAGCCTATTTCTAGTGGTCATCTCGTGATGTAATTCGTTTGAAATTGTTTCTTTACAGAATATTAGGCTAACCGATGTGCAGTTAAAGGAGTACGTCCAAATATGTCTGGTGAAAACGAGGCTCAGTCAAGGTATGTGTCGCATATTTATACGATTAATAATTTGCGTAAAGAACAATTTAAACAAATGAATTTCTATTCGTAGGCTTCTACAAAAGTGGAGATGAAGCTCAAAAGATTCTAACCGAAGAGCAAAAATCTTGTTTTCTAGCTTGTATGTTTAAGAGAACAGGAATTGTAAGTGTATTTAGACGTGTTAGTCCTGTGATATTTAGTTAGACGATTTCAACAAAATTAACGTATAAATCTCTATTGCGATTCATAGATTAATCACGATGGAAGTGTCAACTTGAAAGCAGGCGATGAAGAGGTGCCTAGAACAACTGCAATCGAATCGTGCATAACAACAGGTGTGTGATGAGATTCAAATAATGATATATATTATACATTGCATGAATTAGTTGAAATTAAATAATCAATATTACTAATCAATTGCTTCAGCTAAAGAAGACATCTGTAAATTGGCAATATGTTTGCACAAAACGGGCAAATTCAGTATTACTAGTATAGCTGAAAGCCCTCGCTATCCACCATACCCTTATCGTCACTAATTTTATCGTTCTCCAATTGTGGATATCTTCAACGTGTGTCACATAGCTATATTATTAAATTATTAAATTGTAAAGATCTCTGCAATGTATAAATAAGAGATTCGTATTTTTAAGAGGTTTCTAATATTAGGAACAACGACGTGAAATTTTGTAAATAAACATTTTATACCGTAAACCTACATTCTTTCCATCGCAATCTAGGCATATCTTACTCAGAGCATAACGGTCCAGATCGCTTCATTTTTCTCGTAAGTCATATTCATTAAGCATCTCACTGGAGACACAAAACCTACCCGTAATCGTCGATCGAACTCGCTGTTAAAAAAAAAATAAGAAAGAGCCACCTATTCCTCGCCTAATTCCAATCGACCAGATCTCAATGGGCAAAAAACGCCAGTATATAAGTACACTACATTATACACACGAAGAAGTATACATATATATGTATATAAAAGAGTCGTAGCACCGAATGACTCGCAAAGGGTGGGTAGCTCGCAATTACGGGTTTTGAGTGACAGATGCTCGCCCGCTCGGCAGTCGGAAGATTAAAACAAGTAATCAAAGCGCTGCTGCTGCTGATGCCCGAGCGATCGAGGCTGCGCCCCGGATGTATATGGATGGATGCGCGCATTTCTCCCGATGTGCTCGCACTATTGTCGCGTCTTTTCTTTCTACGAGGTAGAGTCTTGTTTTTGTTTTTATTTTTATTTTATTTTTTTTTTTTTTTTTGCAAGAGTTCGGGTTAGGTGGCTTGGAAGATTGCGAGGATTTTACACAGGCGATATACTTTTTAATTGGGATCGCTGGTGCGAGTGACGTTTTCGTTACATTATCGCGTATTTTTTTATACGCTGGCAAATGGCCGTTTGGATCAAAAGGAAATATTATATTTATTATGAATTTATCGGATAATATTTATTTCAAGCAGTATCGTTTTATTTCAATTTTTTGTGTAATCATAGATGTTTACGTTATAAATTATGAAAAATGATACTTTGTTCTCCCGTGCCAATGTTGCGTTGAGTTATTGCGGTTTTTTTAATTCGTTGAAAAAACTTGCTAAAATCGAAAGAAGAAAATATTCACTTAACTTAAAAAAAATGTTTTAAAAAATATTTATTTGATACTGTAATTAATCAAAGTTACTCACCGAAATCAAATGTAAATTAATTAAATATATTTAGTGAATTTGTATAAAATAAGAATTGTAATTGTTTATATGTAATGAGTAGCTATATTTAGAAAATATTTTTTATAAATGTCTAACTTTCGATTTGATTTGATCAAATAAATTGTTTTTGTAGTCAAAAACAATTCCATCAAAAGGAAACCACATTCATTGTCCAAATTATCGGATTATTTAAGTATCGTGTTATTTTGTTTTCAAAATAAATTTTTCATTTCCCTAAAAAATGTTACTTTGATTCATTGCGCTTGTCTTAATATATCTATTGCACGTAAACACTATAAAGAATTTTTTTATTTAAATGAACGTTTTTCTTCAAAGGGCATTCATCAATTAAACATATTATCTGTCTGCTTCAAGTGGACAATTTATTTCAGTGTATGTATGAATAGAAAATTTGTTATTTAAATAAATCGATTCTAATCTAAAAAAAGATATAAGATATAATATTCTAAAGTGTATCACGAATAATCCGCTTCTCTTGCTCGTAAATGAAAATTTATCAATATAAGCATAATATAGTTACGTATACAGAAAGGCGTAATTCATACCCGTTACATAATCCCAAATCTGCGATATAATTAGAGCCTTTAAATAGCTTTCGACTAAAGGGCACTTTCGAATCAATGATTACACGAGTACAAGCATCGTTTTCACTAGGCGATTAAAATCTGCACGAAATCTTAGCTAAAAGAGAGCAATTTTAAATTTGAAAAAAGACAAAAAAAAAGAATCAAATAATCGCAAATACAAGACGCAGAAAATGCCTTACCACAATAAATCAGCACTACATCAAACCCATGTCGTGTGAAACGTTACTCTATACAGCCATCGGGGCTCTCTTTCGCAAGGCAACTTTTCGTGTAACTTTCGCTCCGCCAACACAATGCTTTTGGTAGGCCTTTGCAGAGAAAATAAATACGCTCGGGCATCAGTCGCCATCCTATTCGGCCACCACACTCTTCTCATCCCGTTATTTCTCTTCCCTCGCGTACAGATATATACGGCTTTTGTTAAAGCCCAACCCCTATAGCAGCAAACGAGCTGTTTTAGGGTAGTCCACTGGATTCCTCGGAATAAAGGACTTGTCGAGTGATAGGCACGCGTAACTTTGCGCAGCTATTAGAATCGATGATTTTTTAACGATTTTTATCTTTCCCGTACTGACGATTTGTAGGCAAGTTGTGAAAAGTTGAATTTTTTTGTTCGAACGTCGAATTTTAATAAATTCCAGCTTTGTGTTTAATTTCGGTCGGTCGTTTTACAAGCTGTGTTGCGTATAAGTGTATCGGAAAATATTTTCTTACTTAGTAAATGTGCCGTATCTTTTTTCGTCGCTTCGTTTATGACGCGTGACATTATTATGCGAACTGTATATAGAGTACACTTGCACACATTATCTTTAATAAAACAATTTTGGAAAAAGCAAACTCTTACCGCGATTGCTCCCCAAGGTACCAACAGCCCCTAACTGCCCATTGCAGCTATCAATTAAACTGTCGCCTGTTTCAATGCTATTTGCATAAAACCCCTGAAGTTTTAAAAACCAACCTTTTCGCTCAAATAAATATGAGAAAATCATACATCGAATCTATATTTATAAATTTATTATTTGCAAAAGTAATTCAGTAAGAAGTTAACGTGTTACCTGTACATGATGAAAAATTATACACGTTCGTCGGACACTCGTTTAACGAGATTAAAAATTATTGTTAATACGATTAATTTATTACGACACTTTTACAATACTCTCAGTAAAGTCTAATGAAAAAGTTAAATTTTGTGGACTAAATAGAAAAAAAATGCTTTCGCGCAATTTTAGAATAACGTACATTTATGTAAATTAAATTTTCTTAACTACTAAACGTTTTTAACTTATTTAGCAATGTATTGAAAACTTTTGTTACTATTATGTAACTTCATTCTAGTATTTTTGAAAAAAGCAAACTGTTTTCCCGTTTTTGGGAGTATAATGCTTGTTTCTAGACTTTGATACCTATTTAAGAGAATCCGAGAGTCGACTTTCATAGAAAAATTGGTAGAAAATCATTCGAAACTCTGAAAATACCAAGGCACACTTGCCGTTTTTCGTACTTCAAACTTTGCACAGTGATGGATGGTTCCATGAGAAATGGCAAGTACGTCTTTGGTTTGCATAACTCTTTCCAGTGATTGAGTTTCGAATAATTTTCTTCAAAGTATTCGAAGTAGGTGAAATTCCCTTAAGCCTTCTCAAGAGGGCAAGACACCTTTGAACAGCAAAAAGCGGAATTTTTTTATTGCCTATTTTCTCGTGCCACCAGAGCCCGTTGGGCTTATTGCGCTGAATAAATTCGTTGTAAAATTGTAGACAAAATAAAAATCGAACTTTTGAACAGTTTTTAAGTCTCTTTTCATTAATCTGTAGCTTTTATAGAATTATCTAAATTTTTAAAGAAAAAAATTGTTAGATGCACTTACGCGTGATTTACTATTATTAAATTATTTATACATATATGTATGTTGAATAATCTCGAAATATAAAAAAGTAAACCAAAGAATCCAAGATTCTACTCTAAAGGAATATTTTAAGCCTAGTTTGAAAAAAATTGGATGACACTCTGATAGAAATGCGAAAAATAAATACATACAAGAATGGTCAATAACCAAGCCCAGAAGCACTATATGGATAAAAGACATATCTTTTATGTATGTTATATGTTATCTTTTTTTGTGTTCGAAAATTATTGCGTATCGTTTTCGGGTTTTTAACTGAGGTTGGTCCCCTCTTAATGTATTTTGAGCGACTTTAAAAACGGACATATACATGTCTTACAATTAGCTGAAATAGAATTCGAATGTTCAGAACTCGAATGTTACAAAGAAATCGACTCTGTAAGAAAAACTAAACTCTTTCTTAAATTCGAGATAAATACTTTATAAAAATACACCTTCCTGCGCAAAAATTGTAAATTGTAACATTTATACTCAAGATAATATTATATAATAAAACATTTAATGTTATACACCACAATTTTACATATAATCTCATTGAAATAATACAAAGTGTAGCTTTTCCTCGTAATCGACAGATACGTCTACGTTGAATTATCAACAAAAGGCGGTAAATTCAAACTAGCTCATTTGAAGGAATATCAAAAGAAAATCTAAATGCAGATCATAAATAATTACTCTTTCGTTATAAAGTATTTTTATTGTATTAAAAAATAAATCGTTTTTATGTAAAAAGTATGAAAGATAGAGCTCGAATACACGCATAACTCCGCTTGTTTACGTACTGAATTTTTCAGCGGCGTCACATCTATAACATATCAGGTTCGCACCTTACTAAATGGAAAAAGATTAAAAAAATGAATTTCTTAATTTCTACGTACGTACTAGTCATTACCAGAAATGTAGACTGTTACTTATAGTTTGTATCAAAGCCAAATCGATGAAATTGAAATCTGCCGATGCAGTTCGATACGACCCTCGCCGCTGATGCCACCTTAACGGACAACATGTCTCGAGCTTAATAAACAGTGACATATAATTGATATGCAATCGTCGAGATATATTAATTTATTTATCCAACTTGTAATTTGACCTAGATTTTGCAAAAAAAAATAATTAAATTTTACAAATCCAACCAATCAAAAATCGCATTATGAAGTAAACTCCGTCTACAGACTGGACAACGTTTCTAAGTGATATAAAACTTTTTTATATTACTTCGGTTAACGAAAAAATAAACACTTTTACATCGCAATATCCTTAAAAAAAGTTCATTGTACATAATTCCTGTAAATTTGGAAAAGATTAGATACGAAAGTACACGTGTACAGTAACGTCGGCTGAAATACAAGACTGACACGTGATATCAATTACAAAAATATATCCACAAAGTCATCGCGTATTCAAGCGTAATAACGCTAAAACAGCACGAGCACCGGCGACATTCACGCGACAGTACGTCGTCGTGGACGTTTGATCTCAGACGTGAGATAGGACACACTCGCGAGCTGTATCACTTTTATTTCACGGCTGGGCAAAGCTTTGAATAAAATATTCGGACCTTTTCCTTTTCCAAAGATGCGCGCGACGCAACAGCAACGACGCGGATGGCCTTCTTCTCTTTCTCTTGCACGGAGAGGCCTGCTTTTTCTTTCCTTGTACTTTCGCGCGTCATACATCATATTACTTTGCCGCGAGAGCAAAAAGTTCGCAGCTCATTTCCATGAAATATGGTGAGCCCTATACGACACTTGGGAGCTGATGCCGAGAGTATATAAGAGTTGAAATATTTCAGCCGACTCGCGCTATTCGGAGTTTGTTCATCCTTATATTATACTCGTTTTTAGGCATAACCGCGCAACTACACCCGGAGAGCCTTATACTTTCTATTTTCATCATCGGAAAAAGTGTTGGAATTACATTTTCACAAGGCCAAAGTATGAAGTACAAAGTGCGAAGTACGAAGTACGATATATAAAGTGCTTCTCTCGTATTATATTATACAGGACGTGTATACGTGTACGTGTACAAAAAATAATCAAAAACCAAAAGTTCTTTTTTCTTTTCGCCGGTACATTCTACGCTGTTTTTTTTTTTTTTTTTTTTTGAAGCTACTTCGTGTCCATTATGCACTTATTTTACGAACAAACATTTTTCGCCCCTTTGTGAAATTTTAAATGACCTATTTACTCGAAAAACTGTTGACGAAGCTTTTGGGATTACAAAAATTGCGCGTACACCGAAGTGTGTACCGAGGTAAGTTCGCAATGAAAATTCAGACGATTCTGTGTTGAAATACGCAAGTAGCGTGTCTATAATCTTAACGGGAAGGTGCGATTTTTCGCAGTAGCCCCGTTAATTTTAATAAAACGTTGCAGCTGCATTTTCAGTCGAACCAATGCGGCTAAGTGCGATTTTGCTACTGTCACTTTATTTCGTTCAATGTGCATTTGCGGTAATCCCAACCGAAGTAAAATTGTACAGAAAATGATGATCGCGGGTAGATCCAAATTGTAAGCCGGTTGTATTTGAAAACACACGCACACGTGCCCTGGACCTATATATTATGGTATGTATACGACACATGTCGCATGTGTGTATATATTATATAATAGCCATAAATTGGCGATTCTCCGTTGATTCGTCGATTCAACAATTTTTTAATTATAGGTATGTTTTCTACTCGCTATTATTAAACAATTTATATTAATATTCGAAAAATAGCAGGAATTGTTGACGAAATTGACTAAAAACTAACTCTAATGCCGTTACTATCGATTACTTTTGTGCATCGTAAAATTAATTTTTACCTCGTGATACGAGAATGGCAAAATGAGCTCGTACAGTGTAACTACTTATTGTTATCGTTATTCATGTTATCGTCCAAGTATTTGGTATACACTGATCACATTTCCTGCTACAACGATTTATTTACCGTAAGAAGACTGGTTATATTGTTATAAACAAACTATGTAGGCATATTTACATTAGTTACAAAATCGCTCTCTCACTGATGACACTTTTATACGTTAACAACATTCTGAAAACATAAAAAACATTAAGTATGGTATTCGTTAAATTCAGTAAACGTTACTAGCTAACCCTGCTATATATATATACCTTTAGTGGCGTTGTGCATTTTTAAATTACCGCAATTAGTATTTCAGTTTACATTGAGATTAGTATATTTTGATTCGGCTTGTCATTTAATTTGGTTTAATACAATACATGCTTAAAGGTACTTTTTATTTTGCATTTTATTTTTACTTGCGCTCGATTATCACGTACTTTATCCGTGAACAGTAATCGAGCAAAAATGACAAAAACGTTTGATTTCCGACACGCTCGAATTTACAGAACATTATTTTCAAAAGTCACGAAAACACAAGGAGATATTACGAAAACGTTGACAAAACATTGAGTCAGAAATTTTCGTAAAACGTCGATTTGTTAGATAATCACCCGTACATATCTATAAC
Organism: Apocrypta bakeri; assembly: GCA_018906985.1. NCBI lineage: Eukaryota > Metazoa > Arthropoda > Insecta > Hymenoptera > Pteromalidae > Apocrypta > Apocrypta bakeri. The sequence continues at coordinate 8,461,023 of JACCIA010000006.1, read as the reverse complement.
ACAAACGCGCGTAACAACGTAAGAACTCGAAATAAAAAAAAACTACAAATTGCGTAAATATCATCTTGTTATTTGCATAATCGATAGAAGAACGAAAAAAGGCATATTCACGCGACGACAATAAGAGTTGAATCTCTCTCAAATATGATTAGTCCTGAGAGACTGACGGATTAGATTTGGTCTTGCGAGGCATGGGATGAGCCGTTTATCTCTGGCGTCGCTTTTCACTTTTTCCTTACCACCCGCCCCTTCGTTTTACCTTAACCCGCGCGGGAAAATGCGACTCTTGTCCTCTCACTCCACTCATCTCCGGTTACTTTATCCCAACCTTCGGAGCGTCACCCGCTTTCTTATACTTTCTTCTTCTTCTTCGTCTTCGTCTTCTTGGTTAGAGAATAATAAGCTCTATCTTGTTGGAGTAGGTGAGACAGGTTTTTTTTAACTTATTCAGCTCACCTTCGCTCATGCATATTTCCCAAAGAGAGAACTCGTGGAAATGGCGTGTACTCGCTTATTGGCTTGTCAATTTGCGTTTATTAATATGCAGCTGTTCATTCCTTTTCTTGCGCAAGTTCGAACAGTCGTGTTATTAAAAGAAAACAGTGATGGATCGAGTACTGTTTCGGGAAATTTATTGCCGAAAACATTATTGTATTTTCGTTCAAAATTTCATTCGGATAATTTACTACTTTAGTTTACGCTCCCTAAATTTCAAATAGTGAAAATTCACTATTTCGGTAGTGTGTATACGTTATTTGTAATGGACAGAATGGCGCAACTACGAAAGTACACTGAAAGCAAAGTTTTTTATCTTTAAGAAAATGTATTTATTGGAAATTTGCTTTTCGAAAGTAGAGAATGTTTACTTACATTGAAAACTTTTTTTTAAATTTAAGTAAACATCTTCGTTATAAAAAAAAAACAATTTTTTAATCAATTTAATACGTAATACAAAAATTACTAACTAAAAACTGCTTTAATTCGAAAAAACGTCTTCTTCTTTTAAAAAAGCGATTTTCTCAAATATTATAAATTGTTTTCACTGTAGTAATTATTCAATGTTCGATTAAGAGAAAATAATTTACTAAATTAATTGACTACGCTTTAAAAAATTGTAAATAGTACCATTATTCACTTTTGATAAACATTGACGTACCAATACATTGGACCCTGGTTAGAAATCTATAGGAACTTTAAAAAAATTCTTTCAACGTGATATCGATATTTTCATTCGTATAAAATGTAAACTTAATTATCCAAGCAAATCATCGTACAACCAATAATAATATTACGAATGAATTCTAAAACATCCAATAATCGTTTCATGTTTAAGTATCAATTCTTATCTGTAAAATTTTGCATAATTAATTATACGTGACACGTAATAATAACAACATTTCGCATTATTATATCTACAAGATATTAAAAATTGAAAAAAAGAATAATTAAAAATAAAATTTATTGAGTAACGAATATTAACATTATTTAATTCTATTATACGCAATCTTATTCATACGCAACAATTTATTTAATGTCAATATAATGAAAGGATTCATTGTTCGATAAGCAAAGTATTATATGAAACATTTCGTAGTAACGAGATCAAATCTGTTTATATATTTTTGAATAAATTCAAAATAATGTTCTTGCGCTCATTTCAGTGTCGATCAGCTCAACACATATTATCACCTATTTCATCTCAAACTAATTTCAACTTTGTTTCACTATCCAAATAACGAAAATATTATCACCGATGCGAATAAAATTCAACGATGAAAGTCCCTTCATTCGGTACAACTATTTTGCAAGGATTTTTTTTACTCTACATCGCAATAAAACTAATTCGACTACATAACATTTAAAGAGTATAAGTGATGTGTGCTTATCGCATACGTCTAAAATAGCTACCGCTTCATTTGTGCTTCAAAGGGAGTTTTTTGTCTTTATCTTGACGAAGTTCTACTCCCGATCGTCTTTAAATAGCTTGTTGACAACTTCGTTATACCACCGCGTACATTGTATGCATACTCTCGGAAAGATAATAGCTGACGCTACATTTGTATCTGAAATTTCGTGACTAATAGGAATAACGCGAAAGGCCAAAATCGCAAGTTCGCAAACGCAGCTTACTCAAGTCAAACTTATAACTCGAGATGGAACAACATCGTAAATGAATTTTAACAATACTGCGTATACGTATATAAGTATTCGAATTTGCGTACGTAGTTGTGTGGGCTCTAGCGCGACATTAACGCGTGCGTACAAAGTGTGTATACATATATATATATACATTAATACACAGGGAGAAAAGAGCAAGAAAAATGACATGATTATATCTAATTTAAATAGCGTATGAATTCGTGAAAAGTGAACCCGAAAATAAAACTGTTTTTATTATTTTTTTGTTCGTTTGATACACAATACAGATTTACAAAGGACATCGAATAGTGTAGTTAAAAAATCGATATTCACTGTATCTGCCATTGATCCTTGGGTACTTTAGATAAGCAAGTTGCCAAGTTACAATTATTTCCAGCTGAAAAATTAGCAATTTATAGAACAATTTTTATAAAAATAATTTATCGATTTATTATCTGCATCTATTAATAAATAAGAATACCGATTTATATAGTTAATTAACAGATCAACGTACATTTATCCTTGCAGTACTTTTCTATCGTTTCATCTAATTTCTTTTGCACTGCGTCTACCGGATTAGATTTTGAAAACTTTCTCTTAATTTCCTCTATATTGAAGGAACCATCTTCATTCATCTGTACATTGAAGTAGAATTTTTGAAAAATTAATTCAACTTTACGAATTCCTTCGTACAGTTAGATCAGATACGTACGATTCCAAATTTTTTGTAGAAACAAGCGTAGTAGCAATTCCCATCTTCTACGGTTAACTTCTCCGAATCCGCGGCTACGAATAAATCAAACAAATTGCATATAATGCAAATGTTTTAATATTACGCGTTTACCTTTTGTATTTACGGATAAAAATACTGCTTACCTACGTCGATTCCATTCTCTACCTTACATTCGTTCTTAAACTGCTTTATTGAGCTCGCCTTGTCCTATTAATACATATCAGTGAAATAAATATACTTGACAAGTGTATGAACATTGAATTCTCTTTTGTGACATTACCGCATTGGCGAGACCAGCAAAAACCGTAGCGCAAACAAAGAAAATTTGGAAAATTTTCATATTTCTCTAACGAAATGAACGTCGGAGCGATTTACTTAAAACCTGGCGAAAGACTAGAAATCTCTCTCGAAGTTTCTTCTCTTTTATATAAATAATCTAGACTACTTATCGCAGCAGAAAATGTTTCATTACGTGGCCTTTGACGTTAGTAAGCACACATACTTCCACGTAAACACGGTCTGCGCGAATATCACAACATTTTTAAGCGAATAAACGCGGTGATTTCCAATCGCTATTCATAAATTCACAACCGATATAAATTCTTGGTACAATTCCAAACATTCTATACGACCAATATTCAGCACCCTCGGCAAAAAAAAAAAAATATTCAATTATGAAGTGAAAAAAATTTTCCAACGGCTATACATAACTTGATAACCAATGTCGATTCTTCCTTCAATTAGAAACATCAACATTTCCGATGTTCGACACCCTCAGCGCAAAAAGCTCCAATCACTATTCATAAATTGATAACCGATATAAATTGCTCGTTCAATTTCAACAGTTCGACATTTTCAATGCTGGGTAACCCTCGGAAAGGAAAAAACATTCAATTAATAACTCGATAACCAATGTCGATTCTTTGAACAATTCCAAGCACTTCCAATTTCCCATTTTTGACACGGCGAGCAAAAAAAAAAGAAAAAAAGTCAATTCTAAAATGAAAAAAATTCAGTCACCGCCAAAAACCGTTCAATCTCTCTTTCTCACCCCCTCGCTATATAAGTACTGTCAATCTGCACATCCCTTCTTCATCGTTCAATCTCCAAGCAAAAGAGAAACTACAGAGAGAGAGAGAGAGAGAGAGAGAGAGAGAGAGAAGACACACCCACACATACATACACAAAGCTGGAGTGAATAGCAAAAAAGGCGGCGTCGGAGAGAGCAATCTCGCGCTGCTTGATTTGATTCTTTGTGGCGGCAAGAGCAATAGCAGATCGAGTCAGCCAAAAGACTCTTCCGGATTATCCTATGCCTCAATATCTCTCTCGTAGCAAATCTCGAGCCGATTGCAGTCGCCATTCACTGCATTTGTGCTGCGAATCATTATAAAGCCGGTATGACTGCGCTGGTATAGTCGGTCTATTATGGCACACAGGCCACCCAATTTCCTCCGACTATTATGAAACGACGACTGCTCGGTTGGCTCTTTCTTTTCGCATATGCTACAGAAGGAGCCTGTGCGCATGTATGAGGGTGGCTTTGCTCTCTCTCTCTCTCTCTCTCTCTCTCTCTCTCTCTATTGGGACACTTAATTAGGCGCTAAATTCCCACTGGTGGTTTAATTGCTCGCCACGAATATTTCGCCATGAGATATGAGCTCTGATGTCTATGCTGCAGCGTATCGAATTTCCCATTAGAGGATGGATTTGTGCTGATTCTGAAACGATGATGCAAACGTTAATATTCTATTAATTGCACGATTCCGTAATTTAGCCGTTCGACTAAGGATGATAATTATACGTACATATTTTTTTTTCTTTTTTTTTGGATACGTTGATCTTCAAATTAAATTATTATTTGTGAAACTCTTGTAAGATTCAAGTTTTTTTTATTAGAAATAAACATTTCTAACATTTTGTACAAAATTACTAAAATTCGAAGTAAACGTTAAAATGGTGTTTTACAGACTTTGACGAATAATATAATAAATTACATCGTAATTCTCTGTGCCAGATCTCAGAACTATAGTAATACAAAAAATACCAAATATCAATCTATTCGTAGTGTACAGATGTAAAAAAGACCATATACAAAAGGTAAATCCAATTTTATGCAATTGTTACACATTTAGAATTATAAAAAAAAGGTTCTATAATAACAATAATCAACTTAATTAACAGATTTGAAATATTCCTTGCTATCTTTTGGATTGGGTTTAATGGTTTTGGATTCTGGTTGCCAGTTCGCAGGGCAAACTTCTCCGTGTTTCTCTACAAATTGGAAAGCCTTGATAAGTCTCAACACTTCGTCAACACTGCGTCCAACGGGTAGATCGTTCACTGTGATCTGTCGTAAAAGTCCTTCTTTGTCAATTATGAAGAGACCACGTAGAGCAATACCCTGATCTGCGATCAAGACCTTGTAATCCGTAGATATCTTCTTGCTCAAGTCACTGAGTAAAGGGTAACCTAAATCTCCACCAAGACCTCCATCTTTTCTCGAAGTATTGAGCCATGCCAGATGACTGAAGTGAGAATCAATGGAAACTCCAATCACTTGTGTGTTCAAAGCCTCAAAATCTTTAACCTTTTCGCTAAAGGCAATGAGCTCCGTTGGACAAACAAACGTACTGCATAACAAAATACCAAATTTATTACAATCAATTTTATACGCTTTATAAGCCAATTACACAGATACTTACAAATCCAAAGGGTAGAAAAAGAGCACAACGTATTTTCCTTTGTAATCGCTCAGCTTAATGTCTTTGAAATCACCTTTCACAACAGCGGTACCTGCAAAGTCAGGTGCTGGCTTCGAGATTTCCAAATTGGCCAGGAGCTTTGAACTGGCCGAAAAGAATCTTACATTTTCTTTCAATTGTAACCTATTGGCTTTAATTACCGTTGCTGAAGCTGTAGAAGCCTAAAAGGATATCCCATTTATAGAAAAATAATACATCAGATATAAAGAATATAATAAACAATAGAACAACGTGAAAGACTCACCAATTTCTTGGCACAAGGGATCAAATTGACGAACAATCGTGACATTGTGAAAAAATAACTGACGATATCGATTGCTCTTTTTCTTACCAACGGTGTAATACCGCATCCACGCAAACTAAATATCAAAAAGGTTATATAATTTTTGGCTTTTTTATAGGTTATATTTGGGCCGGTAATCGATGTTTTGCCTGAGATGCCGTTGATGTCGTTACCGAATACGGCGGTAATATAACACAGTGCGCTTAGTACCAATTGGTACCAAGTATGTACCTACTACCGACTGAGACTTTTTTTAAACTGCGAACACTATAAATCATTATATATACATATGTAAAGTAGGGAGCAAATTTAGAATAATTATAAAATGAACGTACTAGATAAAGTAAAATTTATAATCAATATATTTTATTTAAACAACAATGGTATTATTCTTGTTTTCCAGTTTAAAAAAAAACATGAATTTTTACATATATATAATATATATATGTATTTTATAGTAATATTTTTTGTTGCTTGTTCTCAAGCACAATTCTCATCACTTTCAATGCTCTAAATTCATTTTTAATCTATAATCGATCGCTTTTACACTTTACAAAAAAATAATAGACCATCTTTCAAATTGCATTCTGTCAAAGAAGGTAAGTTACCCTTACAAAGTTACGTTTATTTACAAAAGTATCCGCGATTTCGTCGAGGTTATAACGAGGCGATTAAATTGAATATTGCGCAGCGCGCAATTTAACGTAAACATATTAAAAGTTTTCGCATCTTAATTTACATTTTATACACGATTACAATCGGATAAATTCTTTAGGACAAGAGACAACCAGCAATTAATCTAAGAGAAAAAATTATATATAATTATGTATAAATTTTTCGCGTGTTAAATTATTTCAAAATATACACGGAAAGGATGATTATACAATATAATTAATCTACTCCATATGAATTATAAAAAGAATTACGTCAGATTCGAATTTAAGACAAATTGCATGGTCGTGCACATTATTCTGAACTCAAATATATACAAGTACAGCATGGATTGTGCATGGCAACACATTTCTTATGAATAAATAATAAACTCTATAAATAATTTTTTCTCTATTTTTGCACAAGGTGCGTGATGTCAAAAGTTCGAAAGAACTAAATAAATTTATAGAAAAACAAAACAGAGAATAGCTGAATTTCTAGAAAAGTCTATTTTGTAGCAACGTCTGCTTGATTCGTGACCACATTGGCAGACTCGTCATTAACGATACGTCGATTTTTCTTGATACGCTTCCACTCTCCATTTGTATAGTTCATTTGGAAATGCGTTTCAACTTGCATTAATACAGTTGTACCGTCTGGTTGTGTCACTTCTTCAACATTTTCCGAAAGCATCACTGTTACTATGTTACCTAACTTTGGACAAGGATTGTCTGCAAGTAAAAATTTGTTGGCGTTAGTGAATGTTTGCTCGAATCTTTTCTGAGTGCTAGGATGGCAAACAATGAGACTTTACCCCTTGAACCAGCCATAAAACCCAAAATAAGAGCTTTCTCTGGTCTGGTGACTTTGTTTGCTGTTCTGAACATTTCTTGAGCTTCCAACATTTGTTCCCTCTATAAAAATAGATATTCAATTTGTATTATCCACAGAATGAGAAAAAATGATTGACAGTACAATATTACAGATACATAAATAAATCTTACCGTGAGTGAAAGTCCTCTCCTCGTGTTCGCCGTATTTGCTTGTTGTTGAGTATTTGTCGATATGCGAATTTGGGTAACGGTCTGTGGTTGCCTCACAGTTTGTACCGTGACCGGAGGAGTTTCTACCGGTGCGATAACAGGTTGCGTCGTTACTACGACTGCCGTAACTGCCGTAGGTGTAACAGCTAAAATTATTATAAATTAACTCTGTGTTTTAAAAAGAATATTATTTACAATGATACTACGTGTACGATTGACAGTCTTTTGGTTTTTTGTATTAACAGTTTAAATAGTTATGACGCTTTGACTCACAAGATGACTTACAAGGCTTATCATAATGAATTTTTGTATGGTTATCTCTAAACACTTACGAGTTTGTGGAGTAGGTGCCACAACAGCAACCGGCACACTACTGATAGGCGTACTATAGGGCTGTGGCAATACAGTAGTGGTAGCTGCAACGGTAGTTGCAGCAGGCGTCGCAGGCGTGCTAATAGGTGCAAGACCTTGTGCATATTCCGGCGTCGTTGAAGGTTCGGTCGTAGGCGTTGTGGGAGTTGTGGTTGTCGTTGCAGCCACTTTCGCTTCTTCTGCTTTCTTCTGCTGCTCCTCTAACTCCATCATCCTCTTGCGACGTTTAGCTTGTGCATGACCCAGCGGTTGCTCATTAATGTCTAATAGCTTGATACCACCATCTTTTCGGATTCGACTCGCTATCGGCGTGCGATTCGTCATTGGAGAACTTGTGAGTGCAGGAGAGCGGAATCCAGAGGTTGGTACCCTACTTGGGATGCCCTTTAATGGTGCTGTAAATATTAAAGAGTAATATTAATGCTGTCAACCTAATAAATCAACATACGATTATTCTCGAATCAACGTTTAGGTACTCACTTGTATCAGTCATTTTCCTTGGCATTCCTCTACTCCTAACAGGAACTGTGGGTGCCGTACTCTTCTTCATATTATTAGCAGCATCTAAACTCTTCTGGTGTAGTTCTGACCTAAGTGCTGCACTTTTTGGTTTTCTTTTCAGCGTAAAATGTTTTGTGGGTGAAGGCAGGTTGCCAACTACGGAAGTTAAGGCAGTCTTGTTTAGATAATGGCATTCTAAAGGAAGCATAGCAGGATCATTTTGCTTTCGCAGTAATTTTCGAAGATCGTTTACGAGTTCTCCAAAAATCGGACGATGTTCGTCGAGGTCGGAAATATCTGTATTTAGAGAGCCAGTGGAGGGAAAGGTTTTCATCGCTTCTGACAGCATGGAGACCCATAGTTCGCTGTCTAAGGAGGCTACTTCGATGATTTCTTCTAATTCGACTCGCCACTAAAAAGAAAAATTAAATCCTTAAAACACAAACAAAAGCTTGATAAAAAATCAAGTAAATACATTTTCACCAATCAAACCCAAACCTAGTCTAAATAAACAATCAAACTCCCCTCTGAACATGAAACCATAAAAAACAAATAAAAAATAATTCTTCTTATGAATAATGCATTTATTATATACATATAAATTATACAGAGTCGAACAGCCGGGACTGCCGCAGTAAAAGAAACGTACTATACATTCGAGAAACATAACGCGCGGGCGCCAAATTCTCTCATACTCACAAATCAGAAAGAGATAGATAGACAGAGAGAGAGAGAGAGAGAGCGCGCGCGCGTTATATTTATTTTCCCAAGCGCACGAATCTCAAAATCGCGTTCTAACCTCAACTTTTCGCCCGGCTTACAGAACGAATTAACCTTAAAAAGCAATCTCTTCCCTGCTTTCGAACGCGTAAACAACATTGAATTACAACCGGTCGAAGGGAAAAAGAATGAAAAAAGACGCAGAGAAAGATATACGCACCTCTTCAACGTTGCGCCTGGGTATGTGGAAGAAAGAGAGCAGCAGTTTAAGCTTGACCTGGGTCTGGAGGTCCGGGAAGCAGTCTTTGATGTTGCGCAACACCTCGGCATTAAGCTGCGAGCAAATCGAGCTACCCGTCCAGCTGTCGTTCGAGGTACCGAGCTTGTTGTGAAGCCACAACGATGTGTCGCTATCCCGCACGTTCGCCATGTTGCCCGCGCTTTGCATCGGGGGCAGTCCGGCCGCGACTGTTATTACTTAGTACGTTTTGCCTGCAACGCACACTCTGCTGCTGCTACTGGCCGCTACCGCTGCTGCTGCTGCTGCTGCTGCTGCTGCTGCTGTTGCTGCTGTTTGATGGTGATGAGTGCTATGCGGTGGCCTGCGCCGCTTGCGCCTGTACAGCAACAGCACTACAGCAGTAGCTGTGTCAGTCTACCTCATCGACGGAGATTTGATGACGCCTGATGTAAGCATGCGTTGGTTTACTTACCGATCGAGCAGTATAAATTATATACCGCGTGTCCACGATTGAAAGTTATTTCTCGCTGTGGATCAAGATTATGAACAAATTGGAAGGTTTTTGAAAATTTTTCAACGGTCCTCCAGACCCTTTGATCACTTAAAATTATTGGCTAAGCATGCACTAGTAAAAATATTGCAAAATCGATTTCACACGAAATTACAATTTTTTAACACACCCTGATAATTATTTTTTTATACAAATATATACCGTAAAAAATGATAGGCCTATTGTAGGCGAAAATATATAGATATACTTCGATACAGATAATTCGACACCCCAGGTGGCAGACTAGCGCCGTTCGCGATATACTAGACAAAAACAATGATTCACGAACACAGACGAAGACTAGCTCAACTTACGGAGTATTAGCATATAAATAAAACCTGACTGTTCACTTATTCAAAAATTTAGGAAATAAAAACCGAAGAATCGAGAAATACACCATAATCAAGCAAGACTAGTGTTTTTAATTGAATTAAATTTCTAATTTCAAGTCGTTGTCGACGATATTTTGTTCAGTGTCAAAAGTGCAGTGTTGCTCTCGTTCGCGAGTCAATGTTTACAATCGGCCCTCGCTTTCCGAGTATCAATGACAAATTCCTTTACCCATTTTTGCCGAAACGCTCTCTCGATCCCCGACAAGTCCTCTAGTGTTTAGCACCTCTGCTGCTAGTTATCAGTTTTCGTTACAAAAAATAAAAACGAACGCGTCAGCGAGTCCCTTTATCTACTCTTTATCTGCGACTGTCGAGTTGTGCGAATCTTCCTCGACGCCCCGTAAGTCGTTAACACAATAAATATGTAAATGTTATCAACGTAGAGCAACAATATGAGATAAACCTAGTTTATTTCGCTGTCTACGTCTGTTTATCTCCAACTGTGAATTCCTAACCGAGCGAAGCATTAAAGTTGGCATTGAGCACGTTCGGAACGTTTTTTAAATTTAGAGCATAATACCGAATGGCTCGTTCGAAACATCGACGCTTGCTTTGAATGCGCATAGTCCAGAGCTTCGATAAAGGGCGAAATCCTGGAATTGATTTTGGATCGTGAGTCAAGTAATGGCGTGTCAATACATTCGACCGTGTTTCAAACACATTACAGTGGTTGTAAACCATAATTGTTTATGGTTATTTAAGGGGGCGAGACAGCTTTGAAATGCAAATTACTAAATTAAACATTTTTTATTATTTTTGACAATGTCATTTATAATCTACACTTAGTCTAATAACAGAAGGGTTTACCTTCAATTTGAAAGGTCTTCGATAGCTACTTTTAACAGAAAATTTGCTTAACAATTGGTTAACAAGCCAGCTTTTTATTTTCAATAATTTTTCTGTACATTTAATTTTGAATCCCAGGTGGAGAAAATCGCCAGTTAAAAAAGTTTTCAGAAACCAGACAATTTAAGAGAAGAATTCAATAAATGTAAATATACATTTACATTTATGTATTCATAAATATATTTAATATAAATTTATAATTTTGTTTATTTTGAATTGGCTTGGCTGGTTTTTTGAGCATTTTTTTCTAATTGACTGGTTGATGAATTTTTTTTATAATTTGTCGCTTCAGACCAATTACGTATTAGTGAAGTAGGACTATAGCTTCTCATCTCATAGTACGGCAAGAAGACCAATCGTCATAAAAGTACTATTAAATACAATTTTAATGGCTAAAACACAATCTGGTCAGACCAATAGATATACATTTCATTTACCTACATCTCTTTTTAATTAATACTTTATTATCTAAAGGGAAACTGTCGCGAATATTTTTTGTACATACACTCGTCGACAAAATTATCGCAACACCTAATACCGACCGAAATTTGTCGCAACTTTAGTGATCGATATTTTAGGTAAAAAATATTGTAAGTGGGTCCATTTTTTTTTAATTAACAATTTAAGTCTCTATTTTCAGATGGCGTATCTCAATTTTTGGATCTGACGCCACCCACATTTATGTGACCATGAAATTCAAGATCACTTTTTAAGGATCAAAAATTGTATAATCATTCAAAATGCGTCTGCCTCGTAGAGCGTTTCTCCGCGGACACACGGTATATATATATTTTTATTAATATTTTTTTGCAAATTTGTAATGTTTTTTTTAATGAAATATCGTAATTTGTAATGTCGTATATGTATGATAGTCGCAATAAAAATTATAATTAATGTAGTCAATAAATAATTTTTACGATCGGTCACGATACGCTTCGGTATTGTGACGGTAAGCCAATTTCCTCTCTATATAACATTTTATATCCATCACATAATATAGATAAAGATGAAAGTGCGGGTTATGTTACAATAATATAAACATTGTCATGGAATCATTTTATTTATTTAGTTATAAGTTTGTTTGGACCGTTTAGTTACATAAATAAGTAGTTGAAAAAAAGGCGATATGTCTCTGCCCATTTGTATGACTTATAATTATATATAATTGAAAACTAGTTCAACTTTTTTATTATGAGTAAATTATAAATTAAGCGGTTTTTATTTATTCAAGGCAGAGAAACGAAAAGTTCTTTTTCAGCTGAGTAAAAAAAAATGCTTAACAGGCATGAGCGACCGAATTCAATGCTGTATCAAGACACTCAGAAGAGCTGGACCGATGATCTACCTGTGTGCAAACAGTCAGGTAATTTGATTTGTAGCCTAAATTAAAGATTCTTGTGTATCATACAGTCGTATGTTCAGGTGTTGGGTTATCGACTAATCAAATATACAGAGAAGATGGATATCGCCAAGAAGAACACGAGTGTGAAGACAAGAGCTTTCATTGCAAACACAATGATAATACCTTTTTGTATGCAGTTTTTGATGGACATCAAGGTACTAAAGCAGCTACTTTTGCTATGCAACGGATAGCAGCTGAAATTCTTCTGGGTCAGTTGAGTGGCAAATGTACAGATGAGGAGGTTAAAGAAGTTTTAAGGTACTCTATGTTTTTTAGAGAAATTTCTAAAAAAGAACTGATTTTTATGTATATCTATAGGCAAGGCTTTATAGCGGTGGAGAGAGGCTATATGGATTCTATGGGAGACTTATTGGCAGAGAGAATGAGCTTACAATTCGAGATGCCAGATGGTTTAAATGTATACGAGGCCTATCAAAAATGTCCTGACTTGGTAATGGAAATAAAATTTTTGTAATGTAATAAATGACAATTCAAACATTTTTATTTATATAAATTTACAGGTTCATAAGTTAAATTTAATTAACTATGAATTATCTGCGGGAACAAGTGCTGTAGTTGCTTTGGTTTATAATAAAAGATTGTATGTAGCAAATGTTGGTGATAGCAGAGCTTTATTATGCAAGACAGATAACAACCAAGTGCTGAGGGTAATTCAATTAACTGTAGATCATGATTTGAGTAATGAAGATGAACTACTTAGATTATCTCAACTTGGACTTAACGTCACATCTATAAGACAAGGTAATCAAAAATAAATTTAGTAAACAACATAAGTTTAATAAATCTATTGCTACAATACATTGTGACTTGCAGGATCTCATTTAGGAAATCAAGGAAATACAAGATGTTTAGGGAATTATCTCGTGAAAGGAGGCTACAAAGAATTTGAAGACTTATCTAAAGCTACCAGTGAGCCAATAATAGCTGAACCTGAAATTCATGGAGGTATTGAATTAGATGAATCGTGCAGATTTCTGCTTCTCATGTCTAGAGGCCTCTACAAATCTCTAGAAGATGCGACTGGAACTGAGCAAGTCAATAAAGAATTAGCTTTAATGGCCGTTGAACAGGTAATAAATCAAGTGGTAACAACACAAGTACAATACACATATGAGATGTATATTATTGCATTGAGAATTGTTACATAACAGAATAAAATGTTTTCTTAAAATTCAATAATGAATTATAACTATTGTATTTTCAGTTCAGGATTCAAAAAACTTTACCAGGAGTTGCTCAAGCTGTGGTTGACAAAATTGTACGCATTCACCATGATGCCAATATGAGTAATAGCAATGCAACAAATGGAAAGCGAGACGATATTACGCTTCTTGTTCGAAACTTCAATTTTCCACTAACAAACGCCATAAAAAGTCCGACATCGGCGTACAGTCCACTTCTGCTAACATCCAGAAGCACCGATGATTACAATATGACAATAGAAGAGCCTGGTACATCCACAACATCGACTGAAACATATGATGGGGCAAAAGCAGTTGAAAATAGAAAAGTTAGAATAAAATCGTACGTGGATTTTTCTGAGTTTTACACAAACTATGAAGAGAAGAAAAAGAATGGTACACTGCCGAGGAGATTTCAGTCTCAGTGAGTTGAGTTTTTTATGCAGAACGAAATAATGTGATCAATTTCACGTGTACATAAAAGCAGGTGAAATTTTAGATACAATAACAAATGTTTTTATTGAGTGAGTGAATTTTTAGGAATCTTTTAAAGTGACTTTTTCAGAATGGAGTGCATAATATTATTAAACGTTTTAACTTAATTTTATTTAAAGAATAATCAAATTTACCTTTTAATTTGAAGCTATATTTTAATCTCAATATTGATTTAAATATTTAACTGATTTATACTTTATTGTTATTTATTATGCTTGTTGAAAAAAATATCTGTTGTTAAAAAGTTTGTTATATTATTTATTCGTATAATTACATTTAAAAACATCACAAAGTTAGTGTCTGTTTAAAAGTATTTATTATTTTGAGTTTTTAAATTACTCATTTTTAACATAATATAAAATCATGCGAAGTATTGCTAAAATGGTAAAAACAGTATTGTACTTTTTAAAATCACAGAAATATTATGTTTGGGTCGATTGTAAATATTCACAAAATTACATTAGGCATAAAATATACTTTACAAATGAAAAAATAATGATGTTGTTTCAAGAAGACGTCAACAAATATTTGGACAATTTAATTCTTAGATGAAACATACGAAAGGTGAAAATTATGTCTAAAAGTATACATATGTAAGCGAAAATTTAAAAGACAAGAAATTTTCACTTTTACTCTACAAATACTTAGTCGGCATGACTTTAAGTCGGTCGAATGCGGCTTTTTCAAGACACTCTCGGTGGTCCGGGTGTGCGACTTCAATCATAGCATAAGCCCTTTGTCGCAACGTTTTTCCATACAGATAAGCGATACCGTGTTCTGTCACCACATAATGAACATGCGCTCTTGTACTAGTCACTCCAGCACCTAATTTAACGAAAAATTAAAACATTTTTCAGACCTCTTTAAAATAACGAAGTCAAATACAATCGAATTTTAGTTTCATGTATGTACCTAGTTTGAGGACTGGTTGTATTCTGCTTTCTCCTTTGCTGGTTACCGAAGGTAATGCTACTATAGGTTTTCCTTTTCCATCAGTTGCTAAAGCACTTCCTCGCATAAAGTCGAGATGTCCACCACTTCCAGAATACATTTTTGTTCCAAGACTATCAGCGCAGATCTGACCAGTGATATCCATTTCTATGCAGGAATTTATAGATGTCATTTTGTACTGCTTGGATATCACTCGTGGGTCATTAACGTAATTTAAACTCAGCATCGCTACAAATTGAAAGATCAATGTTCTTTTAATCTTTCGATAAACCATTTAATCTCTCAATTAGGATACTTACACATAAAAGGATTATTATGCAAAAAGTCATAAACCCTCTTTGTTCCAATAGCCATAGTGCTGACTAAACGGCCATTGTGTTTTGTTTTTCTTTTATTCGTAATAGCTCCTTTTTCCACCAAATCAACCATTCCATCACTGAATACCTCGGTGTGAATTCCCAGATCTTTGTGATTACCAAGAGCGCACAGTATAGCATCTGGAATATTTCCAGTTCCCAATTGCAGAGTTGCTCCATCGTCAACAAGCCTTGACGAAATAATTTTGCCTATTTCTGATTCAATTTCATTTGGTTCTGTTCCTGCTATACAGGGCAGTGGACAATCGTGTTTTACTGCCCAATCAAAGTGACTCATGTGAATCACTGCATCTCCGAATGTTCGAGGCATGTGTTCGTTCACTTGTGCTGAAATATCAATCATGTTGATGAAAATTAATTGAAAAAAACTGACAATGACACTGAAACAAATATGACTTACCAATAATGACTTTAGACATAGCTATGGCAGCTCTAGAACAATCCACACTTGTACCCAAAGAACAAAATCCTTTGGCATCAGGAGCACTGACATGAATTAGAGCAATATCTGGTATCAGTCTTTTATTCCAGAACAGATATGGTGTCTCGTGATTAAAAATGGGTATACAATCTGCTCTACCCTCGTTCACAGCTTCTCGAAGATTTGATCCAATGTACAAACTACTCGATCTGAAATGCTCTATGAATTTACACTTTAAAACAATGCAACTGTAAATTACAATTACTTTTTACTATAAAAGGTACATCAAATCTAATTACTCCCAAATTCTGGATTGGCAAAAGGGGCATCACCCTCCAGTCCCATATGTAAAAGTCTAACACCTCGAAGATTACTGCAGATACCAAATTCTGTCATAGCTCGTACCAATTCCAAAGGTGTAGCTGCTCCTCCATGAATAAACACCAGTTGCTCTACGAAAAAATAAATAAAATAATATACTATGCAAACTAATCGAAGAAAATATTTTATGAACATTTTACACTTTTGCATAGTTTTTAACAACCAATTACATATTGTAAAAATAAACTCACCAGAATTAATGATTTTGACTGCATCTTCTACGCAGACCCATCGAGGACACCTTTTGAGTGGCTGGAAAGGTTCACGAATATGTCTCCGACCACATAGATTAAAAGGCTTCGCCACTCCAATTTTTGAGAAAGCTGTCTCCAAGGGTTTGAACATTTTGACGTTGTTTATCTAATTAACTTTTTTCTATTTTATGATCACCTTGCGAAAACCGGAAAATTTGTTAGTACACGTTGTACCATAGAATTTTTAATTTCGTAATATTAATAGAAACATGATTAATTTTTTCATTTATTTTAATCGAAAATTTATTCGTTTATTACATGACGAAATGCCGAAGTAAAAAAGTATGCGCTTGAATTGCAACGCCATTCACTTGATTTGTAATATGCTTTTGTTCTCATGACTAATTTCAATTATCCGTAATTTCGAACGTCTCGTTTGATACAAACTTTTAAATGAATGAAATGCGAGCTATCCAGCGTTTATAGTATACTTCTAATCTGGGCTAGTCTAATTATATGTACATAAATAGCTATATACTATATTTTACTAACTCTACTGTCATTATTTTAATTATAAAACTTCAGTAATATCGTGGACGTTTATAATTAATTTATTTAACTCTTCGTTTGATAAATTATCAACTATGTTTTCAAGAACATCGTACAGTAATTGAAAGCATTTCAATGTACACAGTACTTTCTTTCCTTTATGTATCAATTCCCATCTGTCAACAGTTTTATCTATTTTTTCTTTTAATTTCTCAAAATAAACAGGATAATTAGTTGTACTTATCAATGACTTAAACTTATCGTGAACTTTTTTGTGCCTAATAAATTTTACCAAAATGAATATATCTTTGATTAAAAAGTTCATAAGAGAAATGTTACAACACATTTCTTCTTTAATGCTCTGCAGTTCTTTAATGCATGTTAAAAAATGAGCTGTAAATTCTTCAGAATCATCTATTATCGTCTCATTTCTTTGGCTTACAAAAAATTGGTTTACTTTTAATAAAGCTATATTTGCTATTAATAGATTCGATATGATGGTATCAGAGGATGCATAATACAAGGCTGTGCGATCATTAGTATTAGAAATATTGACATCGATACCAATATCCAATAGAAATTGAACAAATTTTGCATCTTTAGCTTTAACAGCTAAATGAAGTGCTGTTTCATTTTCATTCCCTGTTTCGTTAATACATTTCACAGATGCTCCAAAATGAAGAAGTGTCTGTACCTCTTCTTTATTACGTACTTTCATAGCTGTATAGAGAAGTGACTGTCCAGTGGTATTCACAGCATTTACATTTGCACCATGTTCTATTAATTGTTCAACAATTTCTACACATCCTGATTCAACAGCTAAAAATATCTCGTAATTGTTATTAAAATCAAGTTGTGCTCCATTTTCCAATAATAATTTGACTGCATCTGTGTCTTTCTGTGCTATCGCAGTACAAAGAGGAGTAAAGTTTTGATCCTTGTTATTTTCTTTGGAATGGTTACCTATAAACTTTCCAAATGCCACCGAGTTTACATTTGCACCCTTACTCAGTAACAGTCTTGCTCCATCTAAGCATTTATTTTTTATCGACAAGTGAAAAGGATCTAAGCCGCATGAATTTCTAGAATGAATATTTACACAATATTTAAGTAGAAGATTCATGATATCGTTATGAAAATAATTGATTCCTATGTGCAGCATGGTATCTTCATCATTTGTACACTCGTTCAAATCTGCATTATACATTATTAACAAATTAACAAGTCTTAAATCTCTGTATCTAATTGCTAAATGCAATGGATTTTCGCCATACTTATTCTTTATATTAACATTTGCACCATTTTCTATGAAGATTTTAGCAATTTTATAATTTCTACTATGAATTGCAAAATGAAGCGCAGTTTCCTTATCTCTATTTAATAAATTGAGATCAGCTTTTCTCTCAAGTACAAGCTTAATGGGAATTTCTGATTTCTGTCGTGCCATTATATGCAGAAGAGATTCCCCATACACATCCGATACATTCATATTTCCAGTGTGATTATTTATCAATAGTTTAAATATCTCTTCATCGTCGTTCTTCAAGGCAAGATGAAATGCTGTTTGATAAGTGCTCAGCGTTATGTCCAGAACATTTGCTCCGTATTTCAAAAACATTTTTACAAGTGAAGTATTACCAGTTTGTACAGCCATATGAAAAGGACTTTTGCCGTAAAGATCTTTTAAAGCTATGCTTGCATCGCAGTCTAGAAGACATTTGACCATATCTTCTTGCTTTGTTGTAACAGCCAAATGAAGCGCAGTTCTATTACTGCAATCAAGACTATCGATATCAAGCCCTTGATTCAAAAGCCAATGAATCATTTCTTTAAAACTATTTTTTACAGCAATATGAATTAAAGCCTCACCCATGTGATTTCTGTACTTAAGATATTTTTTATTACTACCCAAAAGCATTCCAGTCATTTTCATGTCTTTACTTTGCATTGCAAAATGCAATAATGATAGATTAAATTCATGATTATCAACCATATTGTGCTAATTCTGATTTGAATTCTTTATTGATTTTTGTACTCCAAAATTATCGCGAATAATTTTATTCGCAATAAATTGATGTCATCCTTATAAATTGAATTATGCAATTGATCTTTATCTGAAAAATTAAATCCACAGTTAAAATTTGTATAACATTGCAAATACTTGAAAACTTTTAACGATAGAACTAAATATACATTAAAACGTATAAAAAGTAATTTATCTTGAAAAATATTTACTATCAATAAAAAGTCAAGTTTTATCTGATCAAAATAATTTATCTGTAAAATGTTCAATCTAAATAGTAATATGGAATATTTTCAATCAATAACGATCATTATTTACTCAAAATTACGATTGGATAAAATTTTGGTATATTTCTATTGTATACAAATTGGAAATAATATCTGTATAATTTACCGTCACAAAAGATGTCACTATCAATGTTGTTGTTTAGAAGATAATAATTCACTCTAACCTCATGCAGACGAGCAAAAAAACACTTATTAACACCTTGAAGATTAACGGAACTTCCGTGTTTTTTGTACGTACAATATACTCCACAGATCACAAATCCAAATTATTTTCAAACGGCGTTTAGAAATCGAGCTGTTGAACGTGAACGCGTACAGTTACTTTGATTATTAGAACCGGTTCCTGTCTTCCGATTGTTCAAAGTGGCACAGCAGCAACCGATCTCTCTCTCTTATGCAGCGGCAGCAGTTCTGCGGCGAATCTCCTCACGTCTGCTCCTCAATCGATGTTACGATCACAACTATTCCTTTGTGAATATAGCATTTCATTGATATAAACACAGCTGACTGAGCGCACGTTACGTAAATAAAAAAAACTCAACGCAAATTTTTTGTATATTCGGTTATACGTTGGATTCTTTTATTTTATCAGATTGTTAAGTTTTTTCATTTATAATTATTCACATTTGCGCGACGTTGAATTTACGTAACTTTTGTTTTAAGTTTTTGCCGTGAAAACAAGATGTTATTCTTGTTCGTGTAGCACAATACATTTTCAATGTCGAAGGGTAAAAAGACATGTTAATTGATAAAATAGTCTGAAACTTCGTTTAATATCGCTTGGTATATAAATATCGAATTTATTGTTATTATTAAAATTGCTTGTTATTATTGGAATTGAATTATTCAACTTGTCGTGAATCTTTTTTATTAACACAATGATTTCTTATTTTTAAGTAAAATTTTATTTTATCATTCAAAGAAGACAATCGATTCGTTATAGTACAATTAAAAAATTAAAATTAATTTTCACATACTAGTTAAAAATGTATAATTATTCGTATTAATAAACTTTGAGAGCTACAAAAATATATTAAAACATTTGGGATTGTTTCGTGTGTAAAAAAAGAAAATTATAACGGTAGATCAAATGATAAAATAAAGAAACCTTTAATACATTCCTAGTATAAGGTTATATTTTTTAAACTAAAATGCGCGATAAATGTTTACGTCGACCGTTTTTACGGTAATTATATGTATATAGTAATATATAAAAGGGACGTTCAGTAATTTTATTACAAAATAATATTTGTAGGTACGCGAATGTTATTTTATCGACAGAACGTCGGTTCTTTCCTCAAAAAGCGTATTCTACAACTGATTCAAACCGGTAGTTCACTTTGAGGAAACACCAACGTGATCTACACGTCATATTAGATTTTATTTATCTATAGTTTTATGCGACTATCATTAGTTCGTTCCTTGCAGGGATGTTTTCACATTCCCGAGAAAAAAAATTATATACAATATTGATTCCTATTTCACAAGCTTTACACATATACGTGCAATGATATATATAATCGCGTATTCATTTACATGTAAGTGCAAATCAGAGTAGTTACTTAATATCATCAGCAGATAACTGTATACGATTAATTAATTTTGAATTTTAAAATATGACTATATAAACAGATCTAAATTCTGATATATAATTCTTTTTCTCTGTTTTATCGATATAGATCTCTATAGCCACACTGATTCTGTGTTTTCACAGTGAATAGTCTTTAGAATATGGCAGAGTAGCAGTATTACACATCTTACCAGTGAGCACGGCAAACGCGAAAAATGCTATTTTAACAGATTTCTCTTCCTCGTATCAGAAGTAATTAGTAACCTTTTTTCTGTGGCATTACTTTCAATCTCTCGAAGGCGGCCTTTTCAAGAGCTTCTCTGTGATCTGGATGAGCTACTTGGATAAGTTCGTATGCTCTTTGTTGAAGAGTCCTACCAAAAAGACTAGCGATTCCCCACTCCGTAACCACATAGCGTACCAAAGCTCTGGATGTAACAACTCCGGCACCTTTATTAAGGAAAATTACAAAATTAAAGTTCATTAAGATCGATACAATTTATAGAATTCATTGGATCATTTAATATTCAAATGACATTCACCATTATTCAACGTAGGGACAATTTTTGTGGCACCCTTGTTAGTCGTAGACCTGAGAGCAATAATAGGTTTACCCAAGCCATCTTCGCTCATCGCAGCACCGGAGATGAAGTCCACTTGACCACCGAAACCAGAGAACATTCTCGTACCAATACTGTCGGAGCTAACCTGGCCAGTAATGTCAACTTCTATACAGGAATTGATGGCAGTCATCTTTGGTTGTTTAGCAACGATTCTTGGATCGTTGACATAATCCACGCGCAGCATCTCTATCAATGAAAGTAACTCGTGTCAAAAGACTTCAGTAATTATCGAAATGAACAATTGTTCTCACCTATGAAAGGATTGTTGTCCATAAAGTCGTACAGCTTATTCGTGCCGACACAAAATGATCCAACGATTCTACCGGTATGCATCGTCTTTTTACTGTTGGTGACGCAGCCCAGGTTGACGAGATCGACAACACCGTCGCTAAACATCTCACTATGAATACCAAGATCTTTGTGATTTTTAAGCAAAGATAGAGTTGCATCAGGAATGCTACCGATACCGAGCTGCAGCGTTGCACCGTTATCTACAAGATTGTCTGCGATATTTTTACCGATGAGTTTTTCCTCTTTGCTAGGCTCGTTGCCACCGTGCGATGGCAGAGGATTATCGTGAACGACGGCGAAGTCAATGTGACTCTTGTGGATAAGGGCATCTCCGAAAGTTCTTGGCATGAATTTGTTCACTTGTGCTGAAAATACCAACGCATTTTATTAACGTGCGATAACATTAATTTGACAAGTTCTATACGTTAAGTAAATCATTATCAGAGGTCAGAGGTAATCAAACTTAAACAAATAAATAATACAAAGTGTATAACGTATAACTGAATTTAGTAGTATAAATTATTTTCCTTTTGATTAAAATTTATTTCTAATAAAAAATTAAAATGTTTACTCTATACATACCTACGATAACTTTGGAATGAATGAGAGCAGCCCTTACACAATCAACACTGGTACCCAAAGAGCAGTATCCCTTGGAGTCTGGTGGGGTAACGTGAATGAGGGCGATATCGGGTTTCACATGACCTTCGTTGAAAACTTTAGGAATCTCGTGCAAGAAGATTGGAATACAATCAGCACGACCTTCGTTCACAGCTTTTCTTACGTTTCCACCAATGAACAAACTCACGGACTTGAAATGTTCTAAATGAAAAAGTCATTTCATTTCATTATTAAACATCAACATTCGAATCTAATTGCCTACGAGTACCAAACAAGCAAACACATGCGCATCGAAATACTTAGGGGCTGTGTCTTTTCAAATCCACTTTTAAATTGTCGCAATGAAGATAAGCAATACGGATAACTTATCGAAACCTTTATCCGTTACATTTATCGATTTTCACATCAGGTTTCTCGTTGCATAAAAGTCATTATAAAACTATTAAGTAAATACCAATGCTTCATAGGTGATATAGACACTGGATTTATCCAGACTTGTTCACCTTGAATTCGAATCGAATGTGCAGTCGACAGAATAATACTTAAAAAAAAAAGATTTTTCGTCGGCAAAATAAATTACGACAACATACTCTCAACTTCTTTGCTAGCGAATGGAGCTTCGCCTTCGAGGTGCATGTGGAACAGCCTGACATTGGAGATGTTTTTCTTGGCACCAACAGCTGTCATTCCACGTAGAAGTTCAACTGGAGTCGCCGCTGCTCCCTGAGAGAATACGAGATTATCTGGAAAAATAAGCATAAAACTAATTAATATTTGTTCACTCTGTTAACGATATATGCTATAATAAAAAATGAGATTTGCACTTAAAAACGAAAGATATCTCGATTTAATAGCGTTTGCAACATTTAATTTCCAAGCAATTAAATTAATGATTCGAGAACATTTAAACGCTGGAAAAACGTATGCTAAGTATAAAAAAGTTTCTTTATTAAAAAATAAAGTTATTGAAGTTAAGTAAAGTCGTTTAAAAGATCAAACTTGTACTGTATTCGCATAACAAAAATACTATATGTTTGGCATTCTTCATATTGTTTTGAAAAGTGTATTATTCAAATAAATGACATGTTTAGATTCGAATAAATATTTTCCTACGATTATCTAAACAAATTAAATAAATTTTTGTTCATTCTAACAATCTTTTTCAATTCAAGTACAACACGACTTCCTTGTATTCGGAAAAACACGAGATTAGAAGAAACAAGAAACAACTATTTAACAGCAATATTTTCAACGATAATTTATTACATCGCACTTTAGTTTATTTATAATCGCTGTAACAAAACACAGCACGACTTCCTATAGTCTCAAATAAACAAAAAAAACAAAATGAGATTAGAAGAAACAAGAGACAATTATTTGACAGCAATAAATTCAACAAATATTCGAATACATTACAATTTAATATTTTTTTCTTTTAATCTGCACTAAGTTCCACAGTAGGCAGTAGAGATTCATTCGATTCTGCGGATGTTGACCATGTGACAAATCGTCTTAATGAAATCATTGCTTTCCGGACAGAGGATAATAGACGCGTAGCTGTACACTTGGATTATCTCTGTAGATAAATACAGACTGAATTCACGTTGTGAATGCACATACACATTGGCAAAACTGGCGGCAAAATAATAATTATTTCAATGTTTCACCTTCGCATTATCCAAAGAGATCGCTAATAGAAATGAACGAGAATTTGGGGCAAGGATCAATGTTGGCAATTCGAGGGGCTATATATATAATAAACTACACGAGTAAGTAGTGAAATGTTATTTTCAGAAATAACAGTGCAATATATAGTGTTTGATGACCCAAAACTATCAATTCATTTCTAATGTAAGCGATCAACCTTACCGCCGAGTGGATTTCGGCACTTGTTAGACTCTACTGAAGCATATATAGCTTTAAAAGGAATTTGAACAATATGTTTTTTACGAAGGAATTTCGATTACTCCAAAACTTTCGCGTCGAAATCATCGATCGTATTACAGTTAGCAAGTGCCATCACAATGGAATTAATTTTTTTTTTTGCTTACATAATCTTTCTGCGAATTATCGAGAACATTCGAAATCATCGCTTTCGCTCTTAACCTACAATAAAATAAAGTTCATAAAAATAGAATCTTATCATTAATGCGTCATACGCATTAGTGTATCAAGTATTACAGACAATGGTTTTTTGTTATAAAAATAAAGAAACTTAGATACACAATGTCGACGATAAGAATTATTTATACAAACAAATGATGTTAACGCGTAGAACGAAATTTAAACAGGAAAGCTAAATTTATATTCGAAGATCGTTTTGCGTATAATAAGAAAATTCTGACTTATTGACGATAATACATTCTTCATTGATAAGGGCGTCAATCAAAATTAAGATATCGATAAGACTATTATGTAGGTTACAAAACTTCTCAATTAGTAAGCAACTAGACGCTTTTAATTCGACAAAGAGTGCATTAATAAATTTACAATCGCAAATACCATGAATAAACCTATAATATTTAATAACTTTATCAACTTTGCAATTTTATTCGCTGTTGTAACTACCGGACGCTCGGCAATAATCATTCGCATACTGTATAATTGATTCAAATTGGTAGCAATTTAAAGTCTGCTCTGCTGTTTTTACACGTATATGTATTCGTTTTTTCTGTTATCGCAAGCATGTATTAGTTATTTATATAAATTATCGATTATTCGCAAAACAAAAAAACAACAATCAAAGTACACAATTTACGCTCACCCTTTCCTCAAATCCGTTCTGAATTTTGCTTTAAAACGAAAACGTTGATTTCTCATCTTTCATTCATGATTATATACATACATATAATACTCATGCATTTAACTCGCAGTTTACAAGCCGTCGCAATATCGCTAACAGTGATAATACAGACAGAACGTTTACGCAGAAATGCATCGAATTCGCGCACAAAAGAGATACGAATTTTCCGGGACTTAAGAAAAAACGATTCGCAGAACCAAGTTACAAGATTTCAGTCGATAATTCACATTACGGTCTTCTTAAGAATCTTCAAAGCAGATGAAGTTTGCAAGCAAATGAATTATTCATTTACCAAACACTCTTTAGATAATCTGAATCAGACGTTATCAGAACGCAGCGGCATACAAAGCCTCATATGAAACGAAAGAACGAACGATCGAATGATAAATCGTCGTGGAGTCGAGCCCACGACGAAAATACCTTGTGCGCCTGTGTGTGTGTATATATATATATATAGTTATTTACTCACCAGAAGACAATCCGGCTGATTCGATGGCTTCCTCAGCGGTTTGGACCCAACAAGGTTCCTTGTTAGGAACAAGCATCGATGGCTCGTTTACGTAGGTAAAGAAGTTCTTGGCACCGGCTAACGCCGCACGGTACGGCCTTAAAGCCGACAAATTTCGCGATAGACTCGTCATCTTCTGGAGCGACATGATTACTGGTTGTTAACGCTGTGCGCTGGAGACTCTGTATTTGTAAAAAAAAAGATCGCGTTAAAATGTTTAAGAAAAAAAATCGATTCTTACTTGTAGTTAAATTACTGATTTCGAATGGGGATGGATGGACGAGAGCAACGCAATGTCTTATCGAATTGTAATTTGAAAATATCGATTCGAACGTTTTAACGAGTAGCGAGAGAAAAATGACAAAAATATAGTCGGTTACACGTACGCACTCACGGACACTTGTATATTATTGTAGCGTCTGATCTAAAGTCTATATATATATACGTGTACGTATGCGTGTATGTGTATAAATATAGGCTGACCTTCAATCTAGAAATTGTAAACAGATTTTCTAACTGTTGAAAAATATTTGCTCGTAGAGCAGAAAGAAACTGTACAAATCGCGGATAATGCGTGAAATAAGAAATGTTTCGCGAATTTCCAGGTTATGTAAAAAGTTCAAACACTCTGCGGTAATCGATAGAACGTTTGTTCAATCGGGAATCTAGTTGTCGTTCTAAACAAAGTTGCTTACTCATCGCGGCAAATTTAACGCATAAATTATTCAAAGAAAAACTACAATATTATTTCCCACGGCAAATCAACAGAACAGCTCGTAAGTCGAGGAGACGAAATCGATTAATCTTATAGTCTTGCAGTGAAACTACGGACTAAAGCATTCTCCGACTCGATGAATAGAACTACAAAATTATAGGTCACAGCCGAATTTCCTCATAGTTTCTCTCCTATAATTCTCGGACACAAACGCGTAGCTTCGATTTTTTTCATTATTATTTGCCGATAAGCGTAATGAACAAATCAACGAAATGATTATTTGCAACTGTATATCACTTCGACGGAATAAATTACACCGCACGTATTTATCCATTAATTGTTCAAACGAAGATCCAACTTCGACCTCGACGTCTCTTTAATTTACCTCGCCTTGTTATTCTGTCGATGCGGCGGTACGACCTATGGCGTGGTTTTCGCGCGACTGCGACGAGCTAACTAAACTCTTCCGTTGGTATCCCTACAGCTTAGCTGATATTGTCGAGCCGTAGCGGCACTGTGAACTATTTTGTATACGTATATCTATGTATATATATATAGAGTATAAATTGACTATATAGAATTACATAGAAGGCGGTAAAAACGTATACACGCTATATCCCTTGTGCTCATGCGTATAAATACTGATGAATAAATAAATGTAAATACTTATAATACTGCTCATTCAGTATGCAGTGTAGTTTCTCTCTGGTGCTTTGCTGCCTTCGCGCTTCTGACGTCTCGAGTTAAACGTGAATTTACCATCGCGAGGTGGCGCGCCGATAGATCCGCCGTGTTGTACTCTCTCCGCTCGTATTCCCAGGCGTGTGTGTGTGTTTTTTTTTCGAATTTCGCAGTGTTATCGAAAGATACTTTTGTTCGTTATGTCGCTCTAAAAGAACAGTAACACAGTTAATATCGAGTGTTATTACGCGATTATCGCAGCGGTTATCGTAAAATTAAGATGAAAATCTGCGCAACGCAGCAAACGGCGTACAAGCGATAAAAAAAGGACTGAGCACGAAACAACCACCGGCTAGTAATTTGAATAAAGACGAATAATCGAGAATTTCAGATTATTTTCGGTCGTTCGACGATACGCGCATCGAGTACGAGTGCGTGTACTTTATGCACGCGCGAGTTGATTATTTTTGCGAAATTCACATAAACATATAGTAAATAGAGAAAGAAATTTGAAATTAGCGCCAAGCCTCATGTGACAGCTCGACGCATTAGCAATACCGCTCTAATCAAAGCTCGAACAAGAGCGAAGGCTCAGCCTCCGTAGACACGAGATCCAAAGTAGTCGGGATTTTGCTCAAAAACATTAAAAATCACATTCTCCTCAAAGTCTCGGGCGATATCCGTGAATTCCTCTCGAGTCGACGTACGTTAAACGGCTTTTCTACTTAATTCAACTTGACTTCGCTAGTCGCATCAGCTCGAGCCACGTGATCCCACGTGCTTCGCTCTCGCTCTCTCCGTCTCTGTCGCAGCTTCCATTACCACATTTCCCCGACGGCAAAAACCGTCTCTCCTCTCGAAATAATAAAGCTCAACCGATGAACCTCGATCCTTCAACCCTTGATTAATTCACCCTCGAAGTGGTCGGTTGTAAAAAAGCATCGTTTTTCATGTATTTCGAGCTCGTCTCGTCTCTCTTGCACTACCCCCACCACCGCCAACTCGATCTATTCCCGTCTCGCTCGCACTCCTGTCTCTGAGAGCTTCTGCTACACAGGCGCAGAGCGAACGTTTCGAGCCAGTCGAAGCGTAGGATACGTTCGTGTGGGAGCAGCAGCAGTAGCAGCAGCAGTACCAGCATCAGTCGCAAGTTCTCGATCTTTTGACTCAGCAACCGAGAGTTCACGAGACCACTAGGATGTACTCGAACACTATCGGGGCCCAACAGGCCCAAAAGGAGCACGTCCTCGCTGTCTCCAGAGACTTCATTGCCCAGCCTCGTCTAAGTGAGTATATATATATATATATATACACACACACACCTTTTTCTTCTCTCTCACTCTCGCTCTTTCTCTTTCGCTGTATCGCCTGACATAGTAGCCGTTAACACTGCTCGATCTTCGGATGCGGAGGATATTTCCTCGTCTCCTCTTTCTTCCGACGATCGATACTGGCCTGGATAAACTCGTTCTAGGTTAGAATTTCGCTCTGGACACGATTCGGTCAATGGCGAGTTTCGAGTTGGTAGTCGCGCTCGCGAAGAGTAGACATCTTACGCCGAAAATTTACCGAGATGGGCGTATAGTGCAACTTTTAGGTCACACGTATATGTATATACGTATCGATCCTTTGGCTAGTCAGCTGATCAATCCATGCTTTGACTAATGGGCGGCTTTAATATCATATGGGATTGACAAGGAAGTGAGATTATTACGTTGGCTTTCGAATCGTTACCGCGAAGACGAAGATATAAATGCCAGCGACTCAAGCCGAGTGGAAGCCGCGGCGTAGGTCGCGTGTCATGTGACTGCAGACGACGTATGCCTTGCGCACTCCAATAACGCCCGTAGTTTTTCGCACGGGTTTGTCACGCGGAATCGATAGATCGCACGATGGTTTTACGTTGAGTTTCGTGATTTTTTTTTTTTTTTTTTTTTTATGGTAGAACGAACTATTCTTTTTAGACACGATTTTATCGAGACTACTTTTGGAGGTCAGGTGATAGTCGAGCGCGTATTTACTCGGGCGTATCCCTTCCGGCAAGTGTTCGAGATTTTTGGAGAATTTTAAAAAGATTTTGATCGGTTGTTCAGCGCTTGGTTGATTATTCAGGATCGTTTGGGCTTTATTAAATTCTTTATTGTTGCTTTTGTCGGAATTTTGTTGGTATCCGTCCAAAATGACTATTTTCGGTATCATCGAGTACTTACGTTTTAATTTTGTGTCCGGTTTCGGATATATGATATCGTGGAAATTTTCAATTTTAATGTAATTTTTTGGTTACTTCGATTGCAACGATCGAATTTGTTTTGTGGGCATGTTTAGAGATTTGGCATTGTGTCAAAATATTTGTAATATTTTTGTGCTTTGAAAACAATGATGTTGTAGATATTTTTGATTATAAAATGCGCTTTTTGAAAGATTTATAAATGAAGTTGCGGGACATTTTATACATTGAAATTAATAATGAACTCGTATGTTTTAGCTTACAAGACAGTGTCTGGTGTAAACGGACCTTTGGTTATTTTGGACGAAGTTAAATTCCCAAAGTTTGCTGAAATCGTACAACTTAAGCTTGCTGATGGCTCAATTCGTTCTGGTCAGGTTTTGGAAGTTTCTGGCTCCAAAGCTGTTGTCCAGGTGTTCGAGGGAACATCTGGCATTGATGCCAAAAACACTCATTGTGAATTTACTGGTGACATTCTTCGTACACCAGTATCTGAAGGACATGTTGGGAAGAGTGTTCAACGGCTCTGGAAAGCCCATTGACAAGGGACCCCCTATATTGGCTGAGGACTTCCTTGACATTCAGGGACAACCCATCAACCCCTGGTCTCGTATTTACCCAGAAGAGATGATCCAAACTGGTATCTCTGCTATCGATGTGATGAACTCCATTGCCAGAGGACAGAAGATTCCTATTTTCTCAGCTGCTGGTTTACCGCACAATGAGGTAATTACCTGTAGTAATTACTGACCCAACAGCTTTACAATAATTAAATACACTCATTGTTTAAAATAATAAATCAGACTATAACGAATAACATAATCGTGAATCTTCGTATTCCAGATCGCTGCTCAAATTTGTCGCCAAGCTGGTCTGGTTAAGGTACCAGGCAAATCTGTTCTCGATTCACACGAGGACAATTTCGCCATCGTTTTCGCTGCTATGGGAGTTAACATGGAAACCGCTCGATTCTTCAAGCAGGACTTCGAAGAGAACGGTTCTATGGAGAACGTGTGCCTATTTTTGAACTTAGCCAACGACCCAACCATCGAGCGTATTATTACACCACGTCTTGCCCTTACGGCCGCTGAATTCCTTGCCTACCAGTGCGAAAAGCACGTCCTCGTCATCCTGACAGATATGTCCTCATACGCTGAGGCTCTTCGAGAGGTAAAATTGGATTTTATTTAAGAGATAATAATAAACAACATTTGTAAACAATTGAAAACATATGACTAATTTTAGGTATCGGCTGCCCGTGAGGAAGTACCCGGACGACGTGGTTTCCCAGGTTACATGTACACCGATTTGGCAACCATTTACGAACGTGCTGGACGTGTTGAGGGCAGGAACGGTTCTATTACTCAAATTCCCATCTTGACTATGCCGAACGACGATATTACTCACCCTATTCCCGATTTGACCGGATATATTACCGAGGGTCAGATTTACGTCGACCGTCAACTTCACAATAGGCAGATCTACCCACCAGTCAACGTGTTGCCTTCTTTGTCACGTTTGATGAAATCTGCTATTGGTGAGGGTATGACCCGTAAGGATCACTCTGATGTATCTAACCAACTGGTGAGTATTGTTATCTGCGTATCTTTACAGTACAGAATGAACAGTTATCGCAAGTGAAATATTTAACGATGTACGAATTTTCTCAGTACGCTTGCTATGCTATCGGTAAAGACGTACAGGCCATGAAAGCCGTCGTCGGTGAAGAGGCTCTGACGCCCGACGATCTTCTGTACCTCGAGTTCTTGTCGAAATTCGAAAGGAACTTCATCTCTCAGGGATCTTACGAGAACCGTACCGTTTTCGAATCCCTCGACATTGGCTGGCAGTTGCTTCGTATCTTCCCTAAGGAGATGCTTAAGCGAATTCCTGCCAGTACATTGGCAGAATTCTATCCTAGGGATTCCCGTCACTAAAGCGTCAACGAACATCCACATCCAGCATCTTCGTAGTTTTTCAATGACAAAAATCATACGCAGACGCAGCCTAATGTGACTCGTGGAGAGAAGTATGTTTATGTACCGTTATGTTTTGCTGTATATTATAAATTTAGGAACATCGCAGTGAAATGAATATAACGATTTTTTTCGACTCAAATTTGTGTTTGGGAAAGGGTAAGACCGTTTCCACCGATTGAAAAGAAGAAAAACAACGCCCCGAACTCATGAAGTTCGGAAATTCATATTGTAAACGAAAATTCTTCTTGCATATTGTCGCTGATACAACTGACAGGTGTTGCTTCCGAGGTATTTCTAGAAGTCAACGCCAAGGTCAAGTGTTCAAAAATTTACCATCTATCGAGTGGAAAATAACTTCGTGAAATACCTCCGGGTACTCAGGTCAAGTTGTTATAGTGTTTAATCGCAAGTGGACATGGGAAAACGTTCATCAGTAACGCAACCACACTACTTTCTTGCTTTTAACAATTTAACATTTGTTGGCAGCAATAGTAGTCAAATCATTTGACTTGCGTATTGTTTATTAAATAACGAAAGTATGTTATGAGTAAAATAGAAAATGCCCATGTCTGACTGCAACTTGTTATATATCAGTCAGTATTACAGTATGAAGGAAAATCAAGTGCGTCCAAGTCTATTTCGACACGTTACGTTGTTTACCCTACATTCCAAAAGCAAAATTAATGCTAAAACTCGATTTAGGAAATGAAAACGTTACTAAAAGAATAATACCGAAGTTTCACACATGTACAGTCCCTTGGAGCAAGATTATACACAGGTCTATTATATAGTAGGAGCAAAAAAAAAAAAGATTTTTTATCAATTGTAAATCTTAAAATAAATGTAACGTTGATAAAATTCAAATCGACTGTACGAGTTTGTTATGTGTCGATAATCCATTTTTAAGGCCCGTTATTGGAATGAAGAAAAAAAAACATTTAATTCGTCATCGTACTATTAGAATCCGATTATTAAATACGATTAAGAATTGGTAAACGTGATTACTTGTTTCTTTATAAAAGGTTAACATTTTCTCGATGTTAAATTAAGAAATGTGAATGTATTATAACTGTATAAAAAAAAAAGAAATAACGAATTTATCTTCAACTTGTTTCCTTCTTAGTCGTAATATTCCTCAACCTTCTTTAACACACGTTTTAGTGTAAAAATTGATTGTTGCGTCGTTGTTGCTATCATAACAATTATAAAAAGCCGTTATCACTGTGGCATAATATGTTTTTTTCCATTATAGTACCGGGCTCAGTTAAAGAATTGTTAATTTAAGAAATACAAAGGAAGTTACGTGATTCTTAAAAAAAAAATGTAATAAAGGGATTACGATTGTAACGTGCTGATTTTGTCAGGAATATCGACGCTACCGTATCTACACGTAACGAAGAATTCAATTCTTTTTTCTTAAAGATTGTAATATATTACGATCTTTATTTCTTACTTAAGAAATGCTTGATTTTATTCCGTTATTTTTGTATAATTTTAAGGCGAAGCAATATTATGTTTGATGAAACAAAAAAAAATGTATTGTGCATAGGAAAGAAGTGATTGTTCGATTTGAAATAAAATATTTTATTCGAATAAATTGTTTCAATGAATATACAAGAAATATAAAAAAAAAAAAGATTCAACCTACACAACATGTAATTAATAATTCACTGTATATTTCAATGTCCAATATCCCAAGTGTGTAAACTTCAAGAAATATAATCCTTTTAGCATTGAAGATCAACTTCAATGTAAACTAGTTTTTTCTTTTTTTTTTTTTTAATCCAAACTATTTTATAATTCCAGTAAAAAATCGGGTACGCGATACGTGCTCTTGGACGTTATCCGAAAAGCGCGTCCGAAAACGAAAAAAAAATTGCCGAATATACTCGACTAAAATTACATACTTTCACTGAAAGCGTATTTACAAGTACGTGCGTACTCCAGTCGAAGAAAGAAAGAGTACAACTAAAGACTATCAGAAATACGAGGTCGAGGTCGTTATTGCGCGCCTAACTATGCAGCATAAAATGTGTACGACTTTGTTTTCAGGAAGAGCACAATGCAATGTTCTTAAAAAAAATCGATCTAGTGTAAATATTAACGTGTGATGTACGGTACATTTTGTAATATTAATCGATTTATCCATTTATTTATTTATTTCAGTATTTAACGGAGCGAATCTAGGATAGAAACTTTTTTTAAAAATAATATTGCATAAATATCTCAAGTAAATGCAGAGATAAATTAAATTTGAGTATTACTATAGTTATAATTAAGAATGTTTTTTCGAATGTTTTGAAGCTCAAATTTAAAGTCCAGTCGCTTTGAATTTGAATTGCACTAAATAATACTGATGTTTTCAATTAATCATCTTTACATGGATATTATGTACATTACTTATGCAGATAACGAAGTAAACGTTTTTTTTTTTCGAAGCATTCGTCCGAATGATGCAAACGAATTTTGCCTATTTAATAAGTCACTGTAATCAACGCGATTGTCTATGACAATTAAACCAATGGTACTTTTAATAGTTTTAAAATTATAGAGTATAATCATTGTTAGATTCATTTTTCTTCCAATTTAACATGTTATTAAATTAATAACATTGATAGTAACAAATATTAAGAATTTATGAATTAAAGACTATTAGTGTATAATAAATACGATCCCCTTACAGATTCACAACTATAGATATGGGTAGATAAGAGTTTGAGCTTTGGGAGAATTCCTTTGAAAAATGTTATTCTATAAGAAACTCGACATAATGATGATTAAAGGGCGACTTTTCATCGAGTATGAGGCTTAAATATTTTGTAGAACAATTTTCCGTAAAACACTCAATAATAATTATTTTTCATATTTCATATACATATATATGTACATACCGGGATGGAATGTCAATTTTACGCTTTAAACATTCCAATCCATTCGAATCACAGCTCAATAACAATTCATTCGGTCGTGTCGAACAATGCAAAAAAAATTTGTTAAACTAGCCGAAGCAAGGCACGTCTGACGTTAGAAAAGGCGATTGTACAGAGAGCTAAATGAGCAATTGGTCAAATGCAGTATAAGAACCGGGCAACCGCGCCAAAAAAAAATGCAACGAAGAATCCGCGTACTAACGTACACATACGTGTATCCACGTATGCAGATGTATTTATATTGCATATATATATATATAGGTAAAAGAGTATACATATACACATATATATCTTGTACGTAACACCTGGAAATCGAGATGCGCCTGACGGCGACGAGTCTGCGATTCTCTGCATGTCTCCGCCACAGGGCACACATAGAGGTATATAGCTCACACACAGACATACTCAGAGCGGCTCTCTGCGTTACCGCTAGCAGCTTGATGTAAGCGCTTGCGCGTGCAGCGGTAGTCTATCTCGCGCTCTTAGAGAATTAGACCACAAGTTCGATCCGTATTATACGCAGGAAAAATAGAGATCGAGTAGGAAGTGGTGCGATAGTGCGCGCGAATGAGTGGATAGTGGAGATCGTCTACCAACCGTAGCTGGGTACATCTCCAAGGTAAGTCAAATGTTTTTTTTTTTCGATTTATAGACTCTTAGGTTATTTATAGAACTATGCGAGGTAGGGTCGCTCTCTTCGCACGTGCCCGAGAAAGTGAGGTTATGTTCGCGGTTTATCATTGCAGTTGTGTATGCGTATTACTCGGGAGATGTCCGAGCTTCATTTTTCATCGAACCGACGACGTCGGTCCGAGGGTTAATCGTTATTTTTTTCTTCTTCTGGATATCGTAACAGTCCTCGTTACGCGCATACGTCGAAAGGGTACTTGTTTCGCTGCTATTCCCGTATCTGCGCAGTTTTGTTTTTTTTTTTTATCAATGACATCTGCAATCGGCTGTCGTGAGAAACACGAGCTGTCTTGGCTTAGTATAATTCACGCTCATAAATACTTGGAGTCGATGCGTGATTTTGAAATTAAACCGGTTTTTTTTTTTGTTAAATCTACTCTTGATGTATATATGCTGTTTATGCTCTATATGTATGAAAATTAACGAACGTCTCGCAATCGATGGTGGACACCTTTTCTCTAAGGATATTTTACGTCCGAAGATATATGTTTTTATATTTGCAATTGTCGCTACACTTTGATTGGATTTTACGAATTGACCGAGATTATTAGTTAATAACGAACGTATAAAAAGAAAAATGCGAATAAAAAAAGAAACTTATTACGGCTTGGTGAGGTATGGAAGGAATATTTTTAAATTTTATTTTTCTTACTTGAACTACCTCCAGAATATTTTTGCAAACATTATTTCAGCGCGTGTTTTTTACAGGAAAATTATAGAAACCTTCAAATTAAGAAGGAGATATGTTAAAACGATTCAGCCGTCCCTGACCCTTTCTATAGCTGTTATCGACGTTTTCCGTCGGTATTGTTGTTTTGCAATATAATCGTATTCTGATTAATTTGCATATTCTCCATTGAAGCAAGATATCGTGCTTATTTTACACCGTTCTATATTAAAATTTGAATTTCTTCTTGAAAACAACGCGCGATTGCGTAACGCAGCTTCGCCCGTTCAATAATCGAGGATGAACCGCGAGATTTTGTCACGATGCGCAATTGCAATAAAAAAATATCGGAATGTTGTGGAAAATTTGTAGTTTCAAATTCCTTTGAATGCGTTATGGAAAAAAATGTTTTTTTTTCTCTCACTTTTTCGACGAGCAATTTCATCGTTGCGGTAGGCAATGGCGGTAGAAGAGATTGGAAGGCGGCATTGAATAATCAAATTGAAAATTCTGCACACTGATACAAAATCACTGGATACGAAGCTCCTCTTATCGCGATTCGCGAATCAAAACACGTAATGGACACGAGGTGAAATCGCCGCGCAACTTACCGAGAAAGCTTCGATAGACGATCTATAGAACAAAAGGATTATCGGTACCTATACGTTACGCATCGAACGAAACGATTTTGCGATCTGTTTTGTTCAAGAGTTTGTAAACAGTCTGAGAATATTGGCTTTTGTGTACTCTTGCTTTTGGGCATCCAAAAAAATAAAATCTCTTTTTTCGGATTTGAATTCGTCGACAACCTCTGTTTTAATTAACAATAGACTGAAATGTTTGATGTATTTGCGAAAATGTATTGATGCAAAAATCGCTGAATGAGTATGGGCGAAATTTCGTTTTCGGAATGAAAATTATTTTTTCTCGAGTATACGGTAACGCGTGTGATAATTACCAACACACGTGTAATAGTATAAGGTGCGTAATAATTATTCGAGTCGAGAAATTATTTTTTCGAGTGAAAATAATTTTGCTTCGTGCATTAAGCACGCGGACAGTCGAATCGACCGTTTAGTTAAAAGAAAGAAAATAAAAACAACGCGGTATCTATATATTTGGAGAGTGAATTAATTATACCTGTTCAATCGAAGCAGGTCATCAGCACCGAAACCTGTCTACACGTTCGATAACCATTTTCCCCGGGAAAATTACACAGCCCATTGTGTTGTAAAGTTTTTTGTGCAACATTACACTAGGATATTCAAATTCAATTAACGCGACGAGTTTAATGAGTCGAAGCGCGACAATAAAGAAAGTTACCCGAGAGTAGACACAGGAAATGCATTGTCGCCTCGATACAATTTCAATCGAATTGTCTTTCAGTTCCGTGTCCTTTTTTAAATCAAATACTTAGGAGAAAATAAGTCTCAAAAGTCTTCCTGGGTTTCTCTACTTAAATTTTCTCGTTTTTCGCTGGAAGATATTTTTATTGATATCTACATTAACAATTGTAAAAGTCTCGAATCCATCCACGAATATTTAAAAAATATATGTGTGTCAAAGTGTGGTATGCAATATTTTTAAATGCCATCACCATCGACATCAATCTTTGTTTTTTTCTTGTTTTTTATTTCCAATTAAAAAAAAACAAACTATTGGAGCCTGGGGTATAGGTCTGCTGTCGTGCTGTAGCAAAGCTGTCATTGCTTTAGAGAGAAAGAGCGGGACTGTGCACGAGACGCGCAACGCGGTCGTGTTCCGTTGGCCCATTATCTCGGTACTAAAAGAGCAACGTTTAATTTTAAACAGCGCTATAAGGCATCGCGAGATCTTCTATTTTTCGCGTAGCTTCTTTACTGTTGAAGCTTGTCTCTTTGCATTGGGCCCCGGCTGTTGTCTTCTTTTCTTTAATCTGGTGAGTAGCGGTTTATCTTTTATCAGGATATGAGATGATATGGTATATTTGAAGAAACTACTTATTGAGCTTTTGTTGACAGAATGACGTTTTTATCTCTCACTTTCTATTTAAATCCACGCAGTGGTCGATGCGAAGTGAAATTCTATTATTTATTAACAGCATTGATTAACAAGAAAAAAGTTTTCCTGTCAATTTTATAACCTATTCTAAACAGATTTTATTTGTTTATTATGTGGTTTTTATAGCAATGAAAATGTTAAGTTAAGGTAAAATTGAGAAGTTTTTTTTTGTCATCTTTTGAGGTTGAGTATAAAGTTGAGCTATAAAGGCCCAACTAATTTGAATTCGATAGGCACAAAAAAATTAATATATGTAAAAGAGACTGATTGCAAATGTCAGTAATGCTTATGGAGACACCGAAATAAATGTTTTTGGATCTAAAAGTAATCGTCCTGGCACGACAAATTTCAATCTACTTAAAAACTCTCGCTACAATCAATACGATCGGCAACAATTTTAAAATCAATATAAAATCGATCCTTATTATCTAAGCCGATTCAGTTGATACTATTTTTAGTAGTTGTGGAATTTCACAGATTAAAGAAACATAATAAAGCTACCAATACTGTTGTGAATAATTGGCGAAACAACAAAATTTATAGCCTACTTAAAAATTCACTATACGACGAACAATACCGAGAAATATTTATCGATTAATTATACATTTTAATGAAACCCATTTAAAGTCGCAAAACACGCGTGTTATTTTTCAAAATCAAAATTTCTTCGTACATAACTCCTAACTATGTATAGAACTTTTTTCTTACCGCAATTACGCACACATGTGCGACGATCAACTTGTCGTACGATGCACTCATTGCTGCGAAAATTATGAAAGCGGCCGATAAGTAATTACATACTACTACTATATTACTACTACCACTACTACTTGCACTGTTGCGTATGCGCTACACTACTACTAATACTACTCCTGTAATCGACGTTTTTCACGACTGTATGGAGCTTATCTTCGTAAGCGACAACTGCAGCAGCCGACGAATCAATCTCATTGAAAGTCATTAACGTTACGTACTGGACCTTATTGTGCGTCAATCTGCCGAGGCTTGTTCATTAAGGTTCGCGAGCCTCGCTATATGCAGTAAACACTATATATGCGTGCGCGGTGATAATTCCATCGAACGATGTTCTACTGGCTGATGGAAGGCGTTGCGCTTTCGCAGAAAGAAGTAGCCAAAAAAACTCACTGGTATCACTAGAGGCATGAACAAATACAAAATTCCGATACTTTTTTTTGAATTCCATAAATATTAAGACATTGCTTTGAAACATATAATATTGAACTGTCCAATTCGCGATTATTCTTGCGATTAAAAAGATGTCGCGCAATATACAGTATACATACTATATGTAGTATATATTATGTAAATTGAACATCGGTTAATTACATAATTAATTTCTAATTAATTACATAATAACCACTGGACTGTCGCTATAATCATATTGGAGGTAAGAGAAATGTGAAAAAATTTTCCTAAATCTCGTGCGTTTTTCTATCTACCTTAATAAATTCAGAATTAGTAACACTATGACAAACAAATGTTATCGCTAATTCTGTGAAGAATTCCTGGCGATGTCGAAGACAATAGTCGCTTAACATTTTTAATCGTAAACAAATATCTTACATTTACATATACAATAATAAGGCATCTTCGCTTATCTAATTTGAGCGTGTTTCCAGCCATATCGAAGTGGGCATCGAACCACATAAAATCGCAAAAAACATTCCGATCATTACACTTGGTAATTCAAGTGGGTTTTAAATCTATATTTATGATCACTGCGCCGAGTAAATCATTTACCTCATTATACTACAATGAAAATTCTGAAAAAAAAAATAAAAACAAGCAACGGCTCTACCCTTGATTAGCGAGTGATACATATGCGCGCGGATATGTCGTAATCGCGCAAAACTTTTTTTATCTTCGGTAAATTTATCAAACTCGAAAGACTGCGTGGTCCAAAAAGTGATCTTCGAATTAATTAAACTATTCAGTATTATATATACACGTAAACTTCTTTTAGCATATTAAAAAATTATATCCTTCTCGTTGATTGATCGAACGAATCAATCATTTTCGCAAGGCCTATCACCTCGGTAATAATTCGATCAAGTTCGTACTCACGAGACGTTACAAGTATATAAAAGAAAAAAAAAATATTTCGTATACTCTCATCTTTTCTTTCTTCGAGTCACATCGCGCACGCGCAGAGGCGGGCGATTTTCAACTATACCCGTGGCTGAAACGTCGGTCGCGCGCCAGTCACGATTCGCGCTACAGCCGCGGCACATACGGGCAGCTGTTGCACGGCTTCCGCGGCTGTTCTGCAGTGCTATACTACGTGCGCATCGGTGAATAAGTGTACACACAGAGAGAAAGAGAGCCAGGAATGATAATGACTGCGAGTTAGTTCGTCCTGTAGCTAAGGCTTTTTCTTTGGGGAGTGAAGTGTCGGTTACGTGTATGTGTGTATTTTATATGAATATTATTATTATTATTATTAAAATTATTGAATTAAAAAGAAAAACAAATAATAATAATAGTAATGTTGTTCAATGCGTCAGGATTTTTGGTGCGATCAGCAGAGATTGTTTCGCTAGCGATTTTTGAATCGAGAATCGAAGGTTCGCGGAATGTTATATATTCGAGTGAAAGTTGGGTCGAATATTGCGAGAACAATCGTTCTGGTTCTATTTTCACTGGCGTTCACTTGAAGACCAGTTTGCATTTTAAAAAAGGAGAACAATGTCTTCTCTCGGTGTTATCTTTATTGTCGGAAATGTACTACTTTTGCTTACGGTTATCGGTTTACTTTTTGAATATTTTGTTCTAGATTTATACTTTTCACGTGGTGTATATATGAAAATACGACTGGTGCTTTGCATAGGTTTTACGGCCTCTTGAAACGATGTCTATCAATTCGAACGGATTTGTTGCATTAAAAAAAAAAATAAATAAAATAAACGAGAAAACCGTTACTTGATTTTCCATAATTGAAAGTCTCGATAGATCTGTTGGCCTAGCTCATGTTTTATGGATACGTTATAATCGATATTCGAAAGATCCTTACGGGGGCTATCTATCAGCATTGGAATGACAATAATTTTTGATAAATTAATTATCGTTATTCTACGAGTAAAATCGAATTTCAACCGCAATTCAGCAATTGCCAAGCCTTGACCGTTGTTGAACGTTGTTCAATGTTAAACGTCAAAGGGAATTTCCCGCATAAAGTAGCCGTGAACCATAAGCATTAGATGAATTGAATAAGTTGGCTCGCGTATATCCTACAGCGTCGAATAACTCGATGACATTGTTATTATGTATTGTACAAATGTAATACTTGTAATGGATTGTTATTACGTTGTGTGCATTGATCGATCAAATATTATCTAAAAACACTCGTTAACTCGCGTGTCATTAATTATTACCTTTGTTATCGATCTCTCAATCTTCGATGAGCAATCGACCGATAGAATCTCTGCTCACGCACGGTGTATCATAATAATTTTACGCACAGAATCAAGGAGTAATCTAATATATTGATCTAAAGAAATTAATAACAATTAAACGATCAGTGAAAGGAATGATAACTCGCTTTTTTTGTTTAGTTTGGATAACGCCTACGTAAACATTGCTTTTTGCTGCGGCTATATAAACGAACATAATTGACGATAATTAATGACAAAGCCTTATTATTCTAGGCATCATCGACGCTTAATCAGAGTATTATTGCGAGATGCGTCCTAGCGAATGCAGTAAGCCGTGAAAAAGACTAAACATATATCGATCATCTTTGTGTAATGAGCTAAGAGCTTCAGTAGGAAATGATTCGATATCTGTTCTTGCATTGCAACGATCGTTTTTACTGCTCACCGATAATAATAGGAGACAAAGAGCAAATTACTAATTAAAATCGTGTACGACTATTGATTAGACTGAAATATTGATTTTTAGCATATTAAGATATTGAGTCGATCAGGATGAATTGAATTGTATATAAATAATGCAGAGAACTGATTTAATATAATTAATTCATTTTTTTAGAACTATATATGCCAATATCGCGGAGAAAAATAACGATAGCTTAAATTAGGATCTTTATTGTTTTTGGCAGTGATTTACGCTTTCGAGTGTATGTGAGTGTAAAAATAAGAATATCTTGTGGGAAAGTACAAAGAGAAATGTAACTGCAGTTTCTCTGTAATAATATTATTCAAAGAATCGTAACGAGTGTATTATTAAATAATATTAATTGATTGAAACATCCAAAGTATTGCAAAGCTCAATTTAAATGCTTTGAGTCCATTGGGGAAAAGCGCATTGACTTTGTTCTAACTTTCTTCGCCTTGACTTTCTCGTAAAATATGTTATGATAAATTGTTTTTCAGTTATACCATCCGGATGCAAGAAACAGTTAGTAAGCACGTATTTAAAAAAAAACAATCGTCATTAAACAACAAATATATTATAATTTTTTTTAACGTAATTATACTAATTAAACGAATTCTGATGATGATTGCGCTATTTTCTCTATATAGATAGAACTTAGTCGTCAATGCGCTTCACTGAAAAAGTTACACTTTTCTAAGCGTTTTAATACTAATCATTTATCACTGCAATCAAAGCGTATCTTTGAAACTCTAGTTATAAAGTAACTAACGGCTAAAGCAGTTGCGGAATTAAATATTACAAATTTCTAAACTTTTATTATCCGATGCTTATTTTCCAAACGAATAATGCGTGGAAAATGAAAGTTTCGATTAAATATAGTCAGACCAGGCAAACGTGTAGTCAAAATCGTACCGCAGTAGGAAAGAGGAAACAAAATTGCGCTTTAATATTGCAAAGCCGCAATTCGATTCCCCGAAACAGGTAAGCATAATTTTATCGCTTTAG
Organism: Apocrypta bakeri; assembly: GCA_018906985.1. Lineage (NCBI taxonomy): Eukaryota > Metazoa > Arthropoda > Insecta > Hymenoptera > Pteromalidae > Apocrypta > Apocrypta bakeri. Next base: position 8,418,300 of record JACCIA010000006.1, on the reverse strand, counting down.
CCACAGTACATGTCAGCGAACCGTAAAAGCGAAGAATCGACATCAGTCGACACGTGCATTTATTGTAGACATCATAATTATATTTCATTAACACTTTCTCGTCTCTCGCGATGGCCGATTTTGTAAAAATGCGCTGATTCTGTTTCTCTGACTCTTAAGTCTCCATAGGTCGTGAAATCGTCTTCTTGCATTGGAAAAAAAATTTCGGTATAACAAAAAAATATATTTACAGTAAATATTTGTTTAAACGTGCTAATTCGTTATTGCAAAAATGTAATGATTTACTAAATAGCTTAACACTGTACAATTAAATAAATACGGGTTTTTATTTTAAAAATATTATTTAATGCAGTACTGTTTTACTGAAAATGATTTTTTAATTCAAGTAACTGCATTTCAAAAAAGGACAATTTTTTTCTCTCAGCTGGCAAACATCATTCTTTATGCTTTGATTGAATAATGTTGTCTGATTAAACGATTAATTACTTTTCATTGGCAGTCTAATTAAAATAACACCAAACGTCAATTGTTATATTTATTACAATGAAAGATAATCGATACAAAAAACAATTACTTTAACTCCTTGATTCAAAAAGCGATGTAAATTAACGCATAACTAAGTACTAATCCTTATCGCTGGCTCGTTCTCTACGTGACCCAGGGAGGAAAAAAACTTAGCTTTTCTCGAGTTTTCCACTCTCGACGTATGTACATTTATAAAGTTGACCGCCAGATTCCGTGTGAAAGGAAACTAAGCAAATATCTCTATCAGTGTGACATTGTAAACAATATAAGTGCAGTGTACTTCTTGCTATCGCTGACTCGCTCGACAGAAAACGAAGCAACTCGGGATAGTTAGATCTCAGTGTTTCGTGTGGTATCGATGAGGAGGCGCGATTACCAAGCAGATCGATCGGTGATGGGACAACCGATCCGATCGATCGTAGATGCCAATTGTGCCATTGCGTCGTTATTATAAGCTTTTTCGTCTGAAAAAGAGGAAGTGCGCAGCAGAAAGTAACGTTGCTTAAGAACGAAAGAAGATAAAAAGAGAAAGGATGGACGGACTCGTCGAGTTATTCCTCTTCTGTGGAGTGATATATTATTTTCTTAGTTATAGGTTCGTTAAAATTTTATTACATTTTTCCAATATGAAATGTTTTCAATTTTGGGGTAGGAAGGAGGCGGAGAATGGAGCTATACCCCCCCCCCCCTCCTCCTCCTCCTCCTCCTGAACGTATCGATATCACATTACAGTCACGCTATCACTACGTGGTTCACGATACGCAAAGAGAGGACTATTTCGTATCGAAATGTTGATATCATCATCATTACCAAAGAGTTTGAATTTTTGTCGATGCGCGTGAGATTATTTATAATAATTAGCACGCGTATTTCGCGATCTATGTAGATTGTAGCGTGTACGAGAAGAAACGTGAAATATATACGAATGAAATTTAATTCAAAAGCACGTACGTATAGGTAATAGATTTGAACTAGAGACCGATTTCTTAATACTTGTCCCGCCTATTTTCCTCGTATGACAAACACCTGTTACAGAGAGAATTTTTCCTTAAATCGATCATTCGAGAGAAGTCTCGGCGTAACCCTGAGAAGACGAGAATTGGCTCGAGAAGGTTATTCCATACTCGCGCGCTACTGCATAATGAAGAACGACAATTTTTTTGAACCCATATTCTCCATTGCAGTATATATATATGTATATATATATATACAGTAGCTCTGAGGCCGTCTACTTTTTTAGCATCGCCAAGTGTCCAATACGTCCCCTTAGAATCTCGTGCGTACGCCCTCCTTTGGAGCAATATCAAAACTGAGATCAATCGATAAAAAAATAAATTAGTTCAATCGTCATACCAAGAAACATTTCGTATTATGTGCGATTTAATGAAAAAATCGTGAGATTCACGAAGGTGTGGTCAACGAATCTGCGAGAAGTTCGCGGATTAATAAAAACGTCGTAAATATTCTGGGGTTTCGACGGCGCTCACGCCGCATCGCCGCATGACCGCATCGAGTAATGCAATTCGATATAATTCTCGTGTACAACGCGTATCTACTTTGCCTAGAAATGAAAATGCTCTTGATTTTCAACCGGTTTCACGCTTAGGGGTACGGACCTGCAATACCGGTGCTGATGACTGTTACGTCACGCACACTCACACACACACCATCGTGCTAAAACAGGAAGCCACGATTTATATAATGCATACTTTATATATTATATTTTATACATAGTCAAGCGATCCGGGAGAAGGAGGGAGGATTATTTACAATCGAAGTTCTTTTTTATTTCGCGTTACGATAGTCACTATTTACAGGCGTTGAAAAAAAGTTTGCCATATTTAAAAAAAATGTGTACCGGAAAAAGTTACTTTTTTTATGTAGAAGAGATTATTTTATTGGTTTGAATCTGAAGACAGTTTTTAGTTTAAGTATAGGCAATAATATTTTTAAAAATTTCTCACGAAAAAAGCCATTGGAATTTCATATTAATTAAAAGGCGCGCGTTGAATTCAAACCAATATTTGTATCTACCAGTAATGCAATTTTCTTGACATTTTTTTTCGGCGTGGAAAATTACGTGGATAACCGATTGTAATAAAAGACATTTAATTGACATTTAATCACTGCCAAGTATGTAATATAGATGTACGACATGTGACTATAACAAATAGAAAAGGGGACAATCATTCGAGATTTTTTAGAGAAAGCGGATTATTGTGAAAAGAATAATAAATTACAAGACTAAACACGATTATCAAGTGTGATTATAGCTCGCGATTAGTAAATCGTTATATTTGTGACACCAACAAAACACCAACATCAACACCTTTTTAAACGTCCTTCAATTTAGCAATTAACGCTCGTGAAGACTTCTTTTTTTTTACTAATTTTTATACAGTCTCTTCTCGTAAATGGATTCATTCGAAACTGTACTCCATTATATGCTATTACTTTCTATGCGCTATTTTTAATGCAAAATTATGCGCGAAATAATCAACTTATTAACGTTCGAAAATTGACAGCAACGAGGCATGTTAAAAACGAGGCAAATACGCTCTGAGAGAAATTCAGTCTCTCGCAATAAAGTTCCATTGTTTCAAGAACTTTGACCTTTAACGCAATGGGTCACGGGTGTGTTGTGTGTTTACACAGATAAATCAGCGCGCCTTTGTATCGTAGCTAAATACTGTTAATGTCGGGCGATTCTCGATTAGTGATCAGGAAATAAATGAAGCAAACTGCGATGATAACCATTAATCGTGCGATGTGTTTGCGCAAGACAATTTTTGTTATTGTCATTTGTAAAATTAAATATTCCGTTAATTTTTATAAAGTTAATTACTCCACGTTGACGTACGTTCGACGAATACTCAACGATGAACCTTACAACGATATTCGAATGCATTGAGTTAAATTGCAATCCGAAATTGTATTTTAAATCGTCGAATGCAATTTTTTTAATAAACCGAGTTAATAATTTTTTACAATATGCGTTATTGCATTGCAAAGATTACAGTAAGAAATACCGCAAATAATAAATATTCCACAGTATCATCTAAAACAATATATTTTTATTTATAGGTAAACTCTCGCGTCCCTTGATTTCACTCTTACTACCATTTGAAATTTTTCAACGCATACGTCGTAAAAAAAATTGTCATGCATCTTATCTCTCGCTGCAATTGCGGATCGATTCATCTTTGTCTAGCACTTTTGAAAGAAATTCTGGCCTAGTATGCATTGAAAAACACCAATGAGTGTGTCTAACGAACGTTTACTCTTGTCATTGCGACGTGCAATCTTCGGTTGCTGGTACGACGCACTATTCAGTTTTGATTATCTTCGCCCGAGGCTTTTTTGTAATTTCCTAGTCGACTATTGCTGTTTGTTGGCATTTTCTTTTTTTCTCCGTTAACGGCCTCGGAGTTTGGGTTAAATTTGCAAGAAGTGCCCGTAAGCCGAACTAGCAAAACGAATAGTTACTTGGAAATGATCGCTGATAGTAGAATAAAGTGTAATCGTTGTATAATTTTTTGATGACAAATAATTACGTTTAAACATATAGAACATTGTAAATGGTGATTTTTTTTCAGTGTTCGCGATCACGTGTTTACTCTCCACTGACGTTGTTCGCATTTACTTTCATGTTTCTGTGTTATAGTCATTCACTTTTTATGCGGAAGTTGCTTCTCACCTATTAATAAATTGCGCGCTATTATTTCTAAACACGTAACAGTAGGCTTTCGTGTTACGCAAACAGTCGCAAGTCAATTTCTTTTGCACATACATATTTTTACGGTATATTCAAATATGGCACATCAAACATCTCAATTTTATATTTTACAAACTCATTTGTTCATTGTTTGAGCCATCGTTGGATTCCGTTCTCTTACGCTATGCCTTATTATCTGCATCGGTAACCAAATGCGGAACTATAATATGTCCCATTGAAAATAAAAGAACTTTTTCATCCACATCGATATTGACGTAGTGGGATTTGATCGAAAAGAAAGCTTTAGATCCATTGTGTTGTTCATCCATTCAAATTTTCTTTTGAAATTATGCAAAAAAATCTTTATCCACTTCGTCGCTGACAATGTACGATTCGAACAAAAAGAAATCCAAAGATTCGTTATTTTTTGTCAAAAAAAAAAAAAAAAAAAAAAACATTTTTTTACAGAATTATGAAAATTAAATGATTACCCACTTCGATTTTGACGCAGGAGATCCTTGTTATTGATCGAAGTACATTTTTTACGAAATTGTGAAAATGCAATTTTTATCCTCTTCGGTGTGTTGAAGTAATACAATTTGAATGAAAAAAAAATATAGATCCTTGTTATTGATCAATATACATTTTTTTTATTATAAAGTAATTTTTATCCTCTTCGGTAAAAAAAGCTATTGATTCTTTTATTGATCAATGTACATTTTTTTTTATTATAAAGTAATTTTTATCCTCTTCGGTGTTTTGAAGTATTACAATTCGAACGAATAAATCCATAGATCTTTGTTGATCAGTATGAATTTTCGTTCGAAATTATGCAAATAAAAACTTTAGTAACTTTGTCGTTGACATTGTCCAGTTCGATAAAAAAAAGTCTATCGATCATTATTGTTGATCAATATAAATTTTTTACGCAATTATAATATTATCCTCTTCTGTGTCGAAGTATAACTATTCAATAACAAAGATCTATCGATTTATTCATTCGATCAGTATGAATTTCCGTTCGCAATTATGCAAATAAAAACTTCATGAACTTCATCGCGCACTATGTACATTTCGAAGAAAAAGAAATTCATAGAAATTCATCATTTATTATAAAAATACATTTTTCTACGAGATTACGCAAATGAATTGCTCGTCTACTTCGTTGTTGACGTAGTACGATTCGATAAAAAAAAGTCTGTCGGTCCTTGTTATTGATCAATATAAATATATTCTTTCCAAATTATGCAAATAAAATGTTTGTTACAGAGCCACCGACATGGTGGATGTGATACAGAATCGCATTCAGGAAGTATACGCAAGTTGGCAATCAACTGCAGACCCAGACAGAATATCGGACGATAATGTTCCAAGACTTTCAACAAATGGTACGAGCTCATCGGTCATCTATCTTAATCTCTATTCACATTTAAAAACCTCTTCTACGCATCCTAAGTAGATGATGTTCATTCATTCTTAGTCTAACGCTTGAAACATAATGAATCTAATACCATCGAAACAGTCGTATAACTTATTCAAAATCCATGTTAAGTTTTCCAATCAAAATCTGGTCTCCAGTGTGACGTTGAAATTTCATTTTACATATTAAGAAAAATTTGAAATATTCCAGAATTACGACGAGCTGGACTGGCGGTTCAAAAGCGCGCAGTCAAAAATAAGGAACAGGCTCGGATCGTACGCAACAATTCTCTTTTTCGGATTAAAGAGTCCGAAATTTCAATCGCTGATCCAACCAATTCTTCGACGTTTCTCTACTATTGCTGCAATAGCTGTACACCGACATCGAGGGTACGTTGTGTAATATTAATATTGTTAACGTATAATGAATAAGATACGAGAAACTTTCTCATAACTCTTGCCAGTGCGACCTTTCGAACTAATTAATCAAAGCTAACAATGCAGATTAATTGTATATATATGATATATATATACATATATATATATATATCACGGGGTTGCCTCAACTTTGTAACGAGGTATCGGAACCAGTTTACATTTTTCACGTTTACTTACTTATTGCTAGATGTATTAATTCAATCTCGGCACTCGGCGAATGTTCTCGTTAGTTACATTGAACAAGCTAAATGTTTATAAATAGAACGTTGATCATTTTATCGCAAATTTTTTCAACGGAAACAATAGAGCAAATAGCAATGCCAAGCTTGTACAGTAATCTGCTTTTCCGCAACGCTAAAGTGTAAATAAAATAAAATTATTTTCGCAGAAGATCGGTTATTCCGACGACACTTTCATCTATAATATTTATATGTACGGCGAACCAACCGAGCAATCTAGTTTATCAACCGATGGTCAACGCCTACTCCTCTTTCTTAGTTCATCGCTTCCTCATCTCTCGTGCGCTAAAAATACAAAAAGCTTCATAATAGCCAGAACATTGGCGACTGCCACCTCCGCCAGCAGTTCTTCCAAATTTCCCGAAGCTTTCGGTCTATATCCGTGTGAGAAATCGGCGAGAAGAAAAATCGATAAAATCGGCCGAAAAATCGGCGCACCGTAAACATTCACGCGATCTTCGTTTTTACGTTTCGCAAATGTACGTTAGGCGATCGCATTGCGAGTTTCCTGCGTAACTGATAACGATGCGCGATTTCGAGGCCAATTATGTAATTAATGCCAAGTCGTTTGTTGACTTAACGAAAAGTGTGCGTTTGCGTGCGTGTTGAACTTGCTTGTCGAAAATATGCGCTATGAGTATAATAATAGTCGATCGGGAGATTTGATTTAGAAACGATTTTTTTTTAGTAAAGCAGTGCAAAGTCTGGCTATATTTACACGGCACTGTCAGCCAGTTGCCGCGGCTTTCCTTAGATTGCGACAGTACGTTTGAGAATTTCGCCGTTGCCTTGTACACGTACGAGTTACTTCCCACGGCAATGATTATTCATCTCGTGATTATGGTTTTTCTTTTTCCTGCTTTCTTGAATCGCTCGATTTCTTTCAATTTTCCGACGATGAAATTGGCTTTGCTCATTGGATCAACGTGCTAAATTTCCGAGGCCACGTGTTTGATACTCGTGTAAATATTGCCGGTTGTTAACGATTAACAAAACGCTGTTTTTCTTAATGGTTTCGATATTTCCTACGAAAGCACGATTCGGTTCGAAGATGCGTTTATTTACGTCGAATAAAAAGTCGTACGCGTGAGATTGTCGGTATACAGTCGATGTAGTTGCGAAAAGTACGAATTAACAATGTATGACGAATCAACGGGTTTCTTAAAACGATGGCTACGTATTGTAGTTAACCAGGGCTACTTGGAGACTACAAACGTGAGTATCAGAGTCACGATTGTATGATGCAATTTTCGTGGAATGCACTCTCTAAATTTAAAGCGGTGAAAAAAGTTAATTTTTTAACGTACTATCTATATTGGATTTCTAATCGAGGTATTGTTCATACTACTAATGAGTTGTGGAAAATCTGTTGAATCAGAATTCATTCTTAAATGTAAAATTGCTATTGTATATTATAAAATAAATTGTTAGTGGCTTCATTTCTCGCTGCAAGTTTCTTTAAAAGTACAAATTTATTCATACATGTTATACAAATGAAAATATTTATATAACTTTCAAAGTCGTTTCTTGAATTCGCTTTTTGCAGTCGACGATTTATTAGCGTTAAAATGCATTGTCAAGTCAACGTTTCAAACGTAAATAACGATACCATTTACTGCTTCGAAAATTTTCGCAAATCCATTTAGTACATTTAAAGAGTACCGCATTACGTTTGCTGTCGAGATCCAAATGGGTCGTATTGTTATATAAAGTAATAGAAGAAGCAAAAGAAAGTTTCTTAAAGCGATGTCAAAATTCATATGAATTTAATGTTTCTGTCTATGGTATAATAAAGTGTTTTTTTTTTTCGTTGTTTCAGGGTTCTCTAGTTAATCTAGCTGCAAAAGAACATCACTCGAATATAAGAAATCTCCTTATCGTCAATCCAAAGCCGAATATTTTATCAAAAATATTCTCGCACACATCCCACGTGTTTAGCTTTAAAAAGTACAATTATCCACAAGTTACAGAAACTGTAAGTAAAGTAAATGCGATCTGACAACGCGAAATGTCCAAAGCTTTGAATGTGAAGTATTCGATACTCATTTTCATTCTATTTGTACGTAGGTCCTGGACGACGAAAGATTGAAAGATGCGATACGACAGGATGCTCGTGACAGAAGTCGAGAGGAAGGTATCTCCGACTGGAAAGCTCTTAAACAGAGCGAAGCTCGTGCCAGGTCGATTCTAGAGCGTATGCAAAGTTCACTTAGCGACGCTGTGCTAAGGTTCGCTGCTTGGACACTCTATAAGCTCCTTCCGTGCTTTATCCAATCGGCGGCCGTCCAGAGTCGACATATCGAGATGCTCCGTAAAGCCAACGAGACGAATCTTCCTCTTATTTTTATGCCTCTGCATCGAAGCCATTTGGATTACATCATGATCAGTTTTCTTACACTGACGAATAACATCAGGAGTCCTCTTATTGCGGCAGGGGATAACCTACGGATTCCGCTCTTTGGGTAAGATTTTCATTTTGTTGATCGGTTTATCGATTGAAGAAGAACGAAGAGAGTAGATTTTTGTCGATTACGATTTTATTCATTACCTTGTTTCTTGCTTGCGGAAGCGTTTGTCAGTCTAACATTACTCCTTGGCGACGCATTTTAATGAGAATGAACGAGGGATTTCAAACGTGAGTGGTTATTAAGAATCAGATTCAAGCATTAGAGTATTTATAAACACTGGTATTCTTTCTTTCCTTATTTCCAATTAATTTTTTTTTTATACAGCATGAATTTCATCCCACTCGCCCCAATTAGCGCATGAGCGAACAATCATTTCTCATCAATAAAATTTTGTTGTTTAAGTTAAAGGTTAATATTACAGTTATTTACAAGTCAGAATTGTTATGAACAATTTATTCAAAAATACTGAAATATTTAATGTCAGGCTGTTTTAGATTCGATATATCAAATGGTAATGGAATATTATGCGAACTTCGGGAAGTGTATTTTCAGAATTTGTAGACCTTAAACTTTATTGGTTTTCATTTTTTAGACGCACTTGTTTAGACGAATATTTCCCATTAGTTTTTAGAATTTTAATAAATGTACAGCTCTCTTATCCATAATATCCGAATGTCCAAATTTTAGCATCCATCAACACTGGTAATTCACTTCCTGAGACATTGAATATTTTCCAGTTTTTTGACTAAAAAGTTTATAACAATTTCCTCAGGTTCTAACAGAGATATCTACAAAAGAAAAAAATATCACTTTAGAATATCTTTGACTGAATTTTTTTACACCTGCTCAATATAATCGCTTAAATGTTCTATATAGTTCTGAAGTTTGTACATTACAATTAAGAATCATCATTATATAATTTAAGTTATTTTAAGTAAAATATTGTTAAGCCTAGTCCTGTTTTTGTATTATCAAAGCATTAGTAGTCAGAATTATGCTACGCTTGTGTGTTAGTCGATAAGCTTTGAAAAAAGAAATAAAAACTCTTAGAGAACATTTGTAATTCAATGGAACTAATTGTATCATTTCTCGTAGCTGGCTAATGAGCGGATTGGGTGCCTTCTTCATAAAACGACGTCTGGATCCAGTAGCCGGACGTCGAGACATGCTATATCGAGCTACTCTACACACTTACATCATGGAATGTCTCCGTGCTGGTCACAACATCGAGTTCTTTGTCGAGGGAGGCAGAACGCGTACCGGCAAACCGTGCATGCCTAAGGGTGGTATACTTAGTGTTGTCATCGATGCCTATATGGATGGGACCATTGAAGACGCACTTCTGGTACCAGTCTCTATGAACTACGAAAGACTTGTCGATGGAAACTTTGTTCGAGAGCAACTTGGTCAACCCAAGAAGATGGAAACCTTTGGATCCACCATAAGGGCCATATGGGCCACGCTTATGGGCGATTATGGCATTGTTAAGGTTGATCTTTGCCAACCGTTTTCTTTGAAAGTAAGATGTTTTTTTTTATTTTTGCTATTATTAAAACGAAGAATTTTCATGATGAAACAGTTTAATATAGTGTATAGTTTATGTATTTGCGTAACTTGTGCATTTTAACAAAAAAAATTGGCAGCGGTGGGATTCGAACCCACGCCTCCGAAGAGACTGGTGCCTTAAACCAGCGCCTTAGACCGCTCGGCCACGCTACCACGTAGTTTCGGCGATCTAACTTACATGCCGGAATTCACAAAATTGTTTTGTTATTATGTCGATTTTGACAAGAACTTTTATCTTTATTTCGAATTCGATTCTGGGGCATTACACATATACCCTTTCGGAACTTTGAATCTTTTGAACACAAAATGTAATATTACAAAGCTAAACTTTTTTTCTTAAAAATACATTTAAAAAACTTTATTTAATAAGACCTACCAGTAGTTAATACTATCATCGTTTGTGGAGATATGATTTTTTTTCAATTGTGCATCTGGTATAGGCTACAGCTTCAACACTTTGATGGGCTTTAAAAATTCACAGCTCAAATAAGGTTATTTATCAAAATTATACTTAAAAATGTTATTTAATTAAACATACCGGCAATTGATGTTCTCATTCTGGGCAAAGATAGAATTTTTTTTTAAATTTTGGTGTAGGCTACTGTTTGAATTAGTTAATATTTTTAAAATTCAAAAATTAAATAATGTTATTTCTGTATGGTTGTGGGCTATCGAATTGAGTCTCGGAATTGAAAAATATCATTTTCTTGTTTTTTATCAGACAAAATACATTATTTGTACCATGAAAAAATACGATAAATGTTCAACTCACTAGTCTAAAACGACTGTCATTATAGGCTATCGAATTGTATTTTATTAATGTATTTATATTTTTATTTTTAATTTAAACAATTAAATTATTTACAAGTATGATACATTTTCAATTCGATAGCCCATATGATCACACAAAAATTACATACTTTAAGCTTTGATTTTTAAAATATAATGTTACCGTCGACTTCTGTTAGGTCTTGTGAAATAACGTTTTCAAAGAACTTTTTTAAAAAAGTTTATCATTCTAGTACTAATCTATTTTTTGCTACCGATATTCAAAGTTCAGGGATATCATTTATACTTATAAACGTTCTTCGTTATAGTGTGTCTAGTTGATTGAATATAACAATAACAATACTCTAATAATTAATTTGTCATTTTCAGGAAATGATCAAATTTTTCCAAACACAGCAACTAAAGAAATTAACTATTCCTAGTCCCACGGAAAGGCAATTAAAGGTTACCATGTCAACGTCTTCTTTATATGGAACAGACGTTGTTGTGGAGGAACATCGACAATTGGTCGACAAAATTGCTCGTCACGTCGTTTATGGTTTGCAACGAATTATTCTGTAATTTTCGCTTAAATCTTTATTCAAATAACTCGAATAACCTTCTTAATTGTAGATTGCTCAAAATCAACACCGATAATGTCGACCAACGTCGTCGCATTTCTGCTACTCAACAAATTCAGAGAAGGCTGTACTTTAGATAAATTAATTGAAGCTTTCGACGTTTTGAGACAAGAACTGGAATGGTCCAAACGGGATGTCGCCTTCTGTGGTGAAACCATTGATATCATCAACCACGCGGTAATTAATAGACGTCTAAAAATAACATTTTTCCACGAACGAATTAAATTCGACGAAAAAATTCTGTTCATTTCAGTTGGAAATTCTAGGACCGGGTTTGGTAAAGCAACAAAGACAAGAAATTACCGATGCAGTCGATGGTTATCCAATCAAATCGCAAGTAGTTATTGCGATTAGACCAGTTTCCATTCTACCCAATGTCATAGAACTTGCTTACTATAGCAATACAATGTTATTACACTACGTGATGGAGAGTGTAGTTATTACAGCCCTGTATGCGGCTTTAAAGACACAAATTAATGACCCACGGGCAATAGCTGCCAACGATATTACCGTGACTCAAAGCGTACTCGTAGAGAATGCGTTAGCTGTCTGTGATATACTCAAATATGAATTCATATTCTGCAAACCTTGCCAGGACCTGGAGACGATCGTCATTTCTACGATAGAAAAAATCACGACCACGGGCATTATTTACAAAAAAGAAGTAAGTTCTGTGCTATTTTTATGAAAATTCAAAAATCTTTCCAACTTTCTGGATACATTTTCATATTTAATATTTGCTTTCTCAGGAAGGTCTTCTGGATCAAGAAGCTTGGAGTAAGAACTACTCGAAACAATTCGATGATAGCTCCGATGAGGAATATGCAATTGAACATGATGCTAAGAAAATAGAATTTAAAGTTAGTTTATTTATTGGATTACAATTAACTCATGCTTTATGTGTGTATCGGACAATTGATAAAAATTTAATCGTGTCTTTTCTTTACTTTACAGCTTAGTTTAGAATTGGAACACTCTAAGAAAATGGAATTTTTGCACACACTTTTGAGACCACTTATAGATACCTATACATTTAGTGCTTTCAGTTTAAGAAAATTGGTTGGTCGATCTCTTTCGGAAAGGGATTTAGTACAAGAAATACTTAGTGAAATTAAGACAAATATAGACCAGGGAATAGTTAATTACGGTAAGCTAATCTATTTATTATCATTGTTTAAAAAATGCAATCTAATCACAATTAATATTACAGGGGAAAGCTTATGCGTCGATCCAATAAAGAATTCGTTAAAACTCTTCGAAAAGAAGAATATTTTAGAATGCCATCCACAAGAACATGTAAAAATATACTACTTGAAAGACGAGTATGATGATGATGCAGCTGCTAATGCAATTTACGAAACGATAGCAGCTTACAAGTGGACAAGAAATACCGACTGAAGAGAATTGCATAATGGAAATATATTTTTGATTCATTTCGCGAAACCGTTCGAAAATGCGATATTAAGAGACTTTTTTATGTGTCGTAAGCAAACAATCGACGGAGTGTGTATAGATGAATACATTTAAGTCCAAAGCGAAAATGTATTATTCGTGTCGAATAGCACACCAACGACGGGTAAGACTATTTTTCAAAGCGGTTATTGAAAATGATAAGCGAGAGAGAAATTATTAGAGCTTTTATTGTTATGTAAATAGTTGATTATCGTCGAATTGTGCGTTGCTAGACCACGCGCAGTCTTTGTTAAATACAATTTTGTTATGGATTTAGAATTTAAATTTTAATAAAATATACATTTGAAGACAAATGTACGTAAATAAACGAGAGAAGTAATGATAGAAAAAAAAATATTTGACTAGTGAATTATGGATATACTAATTGGATAACAATTTCTTAAGGTCATGCAGTTTTTATCATCGATAAAAAGCGAGTTTATTTTTGACGAGAGTTCGGACTCTAGGTTTTCCTTCGTTCGCAACAAAGATACAAGTAGCTCTTGGCCCTGTTGCAAATCATGAACGAGTCCTTTATTGGTTTTCAAATATTTTAAGTTTTTTTCAACGTTGAATATTTCTTTTTTTATCTGTGTTTGTAAAAAACAATAAATATTTGATTTTGAAGATATTTTTCTACGAGAAAAGAAGTATTAATTATTTCAACAACTGTACCTTTTTCTGACCAGATTCAATATCGTCTATTGCCTTTTTCGTTTCAGTGCATTTTTCTAAAAAAGCCTCATTTGTTTCGTTCCATATTTTTAAAATACCTTGACTAATATCATTTACAGTATCGTCAATCTGCTTTTTTAAGAATCGTATATTTTTCATAATATGTTTTGATTTGTTTGTTAAACACTCGAATTCTTCTACGTAAGATTTTGAATCTGTAATCCTAATAAGATTTCTCTTGATATATTTATGAATCATAATACATAGCGCTTTCACATCTAATATTGTATCAATTACCTTTTTATTTCATCATCGGATCTATTAACAATAACAATCCACTGTAGCCTCCGCAAAAAGTTTTCCAATTCGCTCTGAATTCTCCTTCCCTTTATCAACTTAAAACAATATCTATTATTCCAGCGCCGCTTCATTATAAAAATTTATTACATATTATACAACGAATACTTGAATTTCACAGAGCTCCAATTCTTTTTCTAGATCTACTTGGTTTCTACGAAAATATTCAGTCTCTTTCATCAGCATTCGCTCCACTTTGTCATTAACGAGTTCGCTTTCTTAAGTGAGATTTTTAAATTAATAACATTAATAAATACTATACAAGTGGATAAATAAAAATTGTTTAATTAACTATATCTGGTTTCTCTATGATGAAGACATTCTTGCGCTATTTGCAAAGGAGCTTCCATATTTCCAATGCAACTTTGCAATTTACACTTGTAATCTTGTAGCTCGTTATTTTCTTCAATTACTTTTTCCAGTGTACTCGACAATTCATCGAGCTTTGACTTTAGGAATTTCATGCTATGAATTTTTTCATTTTTCTTATTCTTATTTTCGCCACTATCCGCTTTTAATTTATTTTTCTCTTCTCTACAAAAAAAAAGCACATAAATCGGCGATGAACCATTTCGATCGAGCTTCCTACGTGTACATTATTGCAACGACCGATGATGAGTAAATAAATGGAAAAAATTTATCGACAGACATATTATACCGAACTAAATTGTCCAAATTTCGAATTATCGGTTTGGACATGGTAAGGTTCTCGGAAAGTTCTTCCATGAGACTATTGTGATTTTCAAGCCATTTAGTGGACTCGTATCTCGTGTTGAGAGCTGTGCGCGCCGCATAAATGGGATTTCGATTGAAGCCGTTGACCAAATTCGGAAAAGTCAAAGGAGTTGTACTCATGCCTTCAGGGACATAACAAGGAAGTGCTACCCGGTTGGTTTCAGGAAGCGAAGGGCTAAAAATGTAATTTTATCGTTAACCTGCGAGAATTATTATTTGTAATTACGAGTGAAGAGTTTAAATCCTACATTGCGAAAGCGTCGACCTCCTCGTATCCTGTAGTAGCTTGCCACGGATAATTTTTCGGTGTATATAAAGCCATTATTACACGTTAAACCGGATTTAATTTTCCGTTACGTTATGAAAAAAAAATACACAATAAGACCGGTAAGGTTAGTCATAGCTGCATTTAGATCTTATTCAACTGTTAGCCACACTAATTCTTGTATTGTACATTACGTTACATTACCTTGTCAGTTTTAAGGCTGACGGAAAGAAAAAATCCTTTTTTTTTTAAATTCAATAGACATAAACTGAATAATATAGTAATGCTCTTCCGTATGACGGTCGTGTCTAAATACATTTTCGAATAAAAATAGTTTTTGATTTTTCTTTTCATCTAAAGGAAACGATGCTTTCACTCTGGAATTAGCGCATTTTTTTACAAAATTACATTATATTTTTATTAATATATCATTGTCCTTGTCCGTGAAGAGGTATTGAATTGTTGTCACTGCTGTGCAGCCAATTCACTTGGCTCACTTGTCAATCTGACAAATCACTTTTTTACATTATTTTGATGGATCTTCAAATAGAGAAACGAAGGTGGCGGATTTCACTATAAGAAACGATACTTCCGGGACAAAACTCGTTCTTTGAGTAAATTCTTTTGAGTCAAAAGGAAAAAAATGATTAAGAAACACGATTTTTAGTCTCATTAAAAATTTTATACAAAATTTTCGCATTGGTAAAATATTTTAAAATTACTATTAAACAAACTTTAAGCTCGGCATATGTAATTGTGTCTGCGTTAGTCATCGTGAGCATTATGTATTTTTAATATACCAAAAATACAAATTTTCTTCGTCTCTATCAATTTGGATGTAAAAGCCAATTGAACGATTTCCACTCGGTAACAATTTCGAGAAAGAGAATTTCGCGCTCGAATCCAACGCGAATCCTTTTAAAACGGAAGGATCTTGAAAGAAATTTGGTTAAATTTTTACTCGAAAGGGATAATTTTTTTTTATTGTCTTACATCGAATCGTGAGTTTTTCAGTGTTTTCTCATGTCTATAGCTACGACATTATACACAAGATATATCGAATTATACAGTTGACATTTCGTATCATAGAATATTTAATTAGAATACAATAATATTTATATAAAAATAATTATGTATAAGTACAAATTAAACATATAACGCGCAGACAATTAGGAAGAATCAATGTTGGTCGCAATGAACGAGATTCCTTTGATTATCTAACAGACACTTCATTATTCTCGTGGCAGTTCGCAACGGATCAGGCTCATCTAAGAAACGGTAATTTTGCTTGTCTCAGACATAAATTTGAATCTAAAATAGAAGAAAAGAAAAATCACGTATAAAAACTTACTGATTTGTCTGCATTGTTCCAGGGACTTTATTATGAAAGCTAAAGCGTAACCCCTTTCGTCGATCCTTCTGTACAAATGTTGTACGATTTTAAAAATGTCAAAGTTCAAATTAACTTGTCCTTGCGCGTTCATCTGTGTAGTAGTATAAGATATATGGCTCGCTCGTTAACGCTTTAATCACACTGAGAAATCACTTCGATATTTATAAGTACTCACAATGCTAGATTTTTTCAGCAGACAGAGCGCATACATGTCAATTTCTATATCTCTCACTTCGATGCTGTTATCGTTCTCGTTTAACAGCACTATAGAGGAAAGCAAGAATAATGCGTTATTTCCTTTTTTCTTTTTTCTTTTTTAACGTTCTTTACATCAACGAATAAAAATTGCGGATTCGATCGAAAAATTATGCTGTGCATAAAAATACTTACTCTCGCCATTGCCCGATTGTTCAATGCAGTCTTTATCCAGCAAGTTTACGGCTACGGTTATCCCACTCGAATTTGCGCAATTGTGAGTTTTCGGAATTTCTGTGGTTCCGGATGATTCCTCGGCCTTTTAAGTACAATAATTGTTCCTTTATAGGGTTGTGTATGCACGTAACGAGAGAAGATATGAACTATTCGCTCAGTGTGTAAGAATTGTATTTAGTGGGGCTTATACTTTTTCCGTAATACCTGAACTTTGAATGTCTGCGATGAAAAATGCAGTACTATTGCAAACCCAATTTTTTTACTTAAAAATACATCGACAACGTTATTTACCATCCTGTGTAGAAATACGATTTTTTATTTGACGATAGCTTTGGTATTGGCTATATATCGTTAACGTCTTGAGGAATTATTTAAATTCAAAGCTCAAAGTATGTTATTTTTGTGTCATTAAATGGGTTATCGAATTGAGAATGAACTTGTAGGTAATTTAATTGTCGAAATTAAAAATATAAATGTAGTCATACATTAATAAAACACAATTTAATAGCTTGAGTTAAAATTGTACCTATTCGCAAAATGAGACCATCGATGTCCGGTAGACCTTCTTTAAATAACGTTATTATAATACTGTTAAGAAAAAAAGCTTAGCTTTGTAACAATATTACACATTTATTACAGATTGTCAAAGTTCGGGGGAGGGAGTACAAGCAAATGAAACAAATGTCATCCCGCGTGAGACAATAACAATATCAGGAAGTTATTTTGAATTCGGTATACGCTTATAATGACCTAATACTTATTTATCATTGAAATATCAAGAAAAGTCACTTACCCGAACCGCATTCGCGGTTAAAAAAATCATAATAAAATAAAATATATTCTCCATGTTGCGAAGCACCAAAACCTACTTCCAGTCGCAGTGATCAACAGTTTACAACTGGGAAATCGGAATATATACATTAATTTTATTCTCCTCACACGTATGACTGAGACTAAGAACAGTTTGATACGATTAAGTTATCGCAGAAACAGTTGTATGATTACAATAAAATTGCGTGTTTTGCGAACTTAAGCTTTCGTTTATACGTCGCTGTCGAGAAAATAATTATTTTCTTTGTAGATTACGTGGAATAACTGATAGCTATTTTTCGTATATTCTATGTAAAAGCGCACTAACGGGTGTTGTATAGAAATTGGCAACAAAGATTCGTCGAATAATTCAAATTTATTTAATCGGATAAATAAATCACGCAAATGAATCATAAATTTTACAAGGTTCAATATCAGGTGAGATGATGCTTCTACTTATAGACGGGAATAAGTACAGCTTCTAATGAGGTCCAAATTCTTAATCGAGGATATCGATGGTATGGTTTTCCATGAAGCACCTGAAAAGTAGGCCAGCGGTCTCGCAAGAGTCCTTACCCTCTGTAAAATGCAAGAAAAATTATTAGACAATAGTTTACGGGTCTTTTTTCGAAAAGGAGAAAGTCTACTGGTTCAAATACTCACTGAGATCTTTGCATTTCCCGATAATCTCGTTAGCCTTGCTTACATCGACGTTCGCTATGGCGGCCTTAGCGATAGCTTCATCCATGTCGAAGGTATCATCGGCGCGAAGCTGTTAAATTGAAAAAATGTATTATTTTTCAAAAATAATTCTTTTTTATCTATTTTCAATGCGCTGTTTGCGCATTGTATCGCAAAATTACAATACTTATCAATCTCTTTTTTTTTACTATTATCTTATATTATAAATGAATAATACTGTGCCACACTAATACTATACAATAGAATATGAGAGAAATGGAAAATAATTTACGATAAAATTATGTTTACCCATTTACATTGTCATATAAGAGTATTTGATACAATTTAAAAAAAAATCTATATACTTACAACTCCAACTTTCTTCAGCATGCAAGAAGCGAAGCAGTCCACTTTATCATCAACAGGGACTGCTCCTCCCTTAATAATATCTTCGATGAAGGCTAAACAATTTTTTTACAATGAAATTATTTAATTTATGCTACACAATAATTGCACAGATTAATATTGATATAGATATACATACATCTGTCAAGTCCATTTTCAGAAAGGCAAATGTCTTCATATTCCCTTAACTTGGCTTTGTGCTCTTCTGACAAATTTACCTAAAGTAAACGTTGAATCGGTAATTTATTATATATTTATAGTATATAGTGAATTTACTATAAAAATGCGTCTCTCGTAAACTAATCGACTTAAACAAAATTAATGTTTGCTACGGAATAATTTACTATTTCAATCGAATCAGGAAAAAAGTTTACCGAGTGAGCACCAGCGACGAGGCAAAGGGCCAAGACAATAGCGAAGTTCTTCATGTTGAAATTGAAAAGTACCGACGTTTGTGTCGTTTCGAAGCAACTATTACGCAGCTTACGATTGTATCGCAAACACTGAGTGATTTTGATCCACCGACGTCTCCTTTTTATACGAACGGATTAGCAACTGTACACATGTATATATATATACATGTATACTCGTTGGTCATAGTTGACTGCTTACGCACACGTACTATAAGACACACGCATATACACATACACCTATGAACATTAAAAGTGAGCTTAAGCGTGGCTCTGCTGATTATCGATCGTCATTGACATATTATTTAGTCTCGACAAATGTGATTCTCAGTAAACTTAATCGAGAAGTGCATTTACCCAAAGCTCCGTTTACAACGTCACTTTTTATTCCGGACACGTAAACGTGCGCGAGATTTCGATCGTAATTTACATCGTTGTTGCTAAGAGATTTACAGTCGATAAAAAAAAAAATTAATAATCGATGCAGCGGTATTGAATCAGCAAGCAAACGGGAATAAAATATACCGAAAGAGATGTCAGATTTGGATTTTGAGGCTGGAGAAGCTATAGTTAAATAATATATTATATTTTACAATATTTACTAATTTTAACAGTTGCAGTACATTTTTTCCTCGTACAAATTGTCAATTAGCAGTTGAACTGATTTCATGAATAATAATAATAATAATAATAATAATAATAATAATGAATTTGTCGCATCCTTGCAAGGATCCAATGAATCAGCAAACGCATCATACCCAAGATTTAGTTACTAGATATATATATTTGGCTCTGAAGAATCTTAATTTTATGTATTGTACTTTGCGTATCGCTGGATATATATATATATATATATACATATATAGATATATACAGATGATAATTTGTGTACTGCATCAGCCAGGATAATTAGCAACGACGAGAACCGATATTAAATCTAACGAGTGCAGTCCTGCATTTATGATTCGGCAAAAAAAAAACTTTTATTTTTCATGCGATAAGCTTCACGGCCGTGAGCGTTAGATAAAAAAATAAAGATCCTACGTCAATTGCGTAAGTTAAATGGTTTACAATGTGATGAAGCACTTCTAAAAAGAAAGCCTATTTTTTCAGACGACTATTTTTAAATGTATGCATATATGCACTACATATATATGTGTGCATACTATATATGGGTCATCCTGTAAACACCCCAACGACAAATTTCGACAGATTTAAATTTCCATTTTCAAAATTTTTATACTTTTGCGCGAAACCAAAGGAAGACTTTACTATTAATTATCCGAAATTTCAAAGAATTGCGCATGTGAAGCGGTGCTCAGGAGTTTTTTTAAGTATGGTAATTATAAGGAAAATATTGTTATCTTTAATTTATACAGAATTTCCGCTTCTAAAGTGCGAAAAGAGAAAGTCGGACGGTTGCGTTGGAATCTCCAGTCTGAGGCAAAAAAGTGTCATTGAAATTCAAAAAATCATGACATATCGATATCTAATAACAGAAAGAAATTAATATCGTAACTATAAATTTTAGTAGAATTAATCCTTCGCACTACTGACTTAGTCTATTCAATCCGATTAATTTTTTACATAAGTACAGTAACGACATTGGAAATTAGAATATCGACAACTATCAAACACGAAATTTGAATTCGAATAAATAAAAATTGAAAAATTTAAATTCAAAATTGAAATTTAAAAAGCAGTTGATCAGATTTATTTGTTATTGGACGTACGAATACATCTTAATATAGAATAAAACAGTTTGCATTAGGTCTCGAAAAGCATAATCCAGTATTGACAAAATAAATTGTTTTTTTTAATAATGAAAGTCGACAATAAAAAGCTGTTTACGTAATTCAATTGTCGACGTAACTTAGGAGAAAGTAAAAAATGCCCGCATTTTATAATTTTCTAACGCGGTGTCAAAATTGGAATTTTCTCATTTCCGGCGTCGAATGATTATCTTCCGTGCTTAAATTAAACATTTAAAAAATATGGTTAAAATAAAAAAAGCTAAGGTTATAAAATTCATAAAAAACAAAAGCACACGTAATTTGACTTTGTAGTTTTAATTATTGCTGAAATTAGTTATCGTTATGTATAAGAAGTAAAGCCAAAATGTGATGCAGAATTTTTTTTTTAATTTCAAAAAATTAAATGCCAGACTTCTTACAGGCTTGACGTATAAATAATGTATTCGTGTTACAACATATTTTCTCATTCCTCCTTTAATTCGAGAAGCTAAATTGTCCTCGGCTAGAGAACAGCGATTTCACTTCCTTTCTAAGATCCAAAGAGCTACTCCAATGATTTTTCAATTCGCTAAACATACACTTAACTAAATTGCAACCAGTTTTACCTAAAAATAAATCATATACTTAGAATCAATATTTCAAATAATTTTTTCATCTCTAATCGCAAAAAAATTAATAATATTTATTCTCGTACCTTCGTTACATGCATTGTAAACTGCAAAGAAAATTTCCCTTTCCCTGTAATCCTCCGCTGCGAAATAAGTTTCAGCTTTGTTCGTATCGATCGTTCCATTTGGTCTCATCTGCGAATTGCGTTAACAAATGTTTAAAATATTTATAATTAATGTTTTTTATTCGTTGAATTAAATTTCACTTACAATTTCATAATCTCTGTAAACGCAAGCAGCAACGCAAAATACTTGCTCGTCAGTGAGTTTCGGCACTGGTTCTAAGGCGTCGTCCAACCCATCGGTTGCATTGTTACGGAATTCATCTGAATTACGACGTAAATTTTTATTTCGACAGTTCAATCGAAGGGAAATTTTGAAAATAATACTTGTTTGTACGTACTTGGATTAATTCCATATTCCAGGAGACATACGTCTCTAATCTGAGGTGTTTCGGATTCACTTTTATTAATAAGTATACCCTGTTAAATAACGATTAATAATTATTTCATTATTATTATTATTGAGAGGTAATTTCGGATGTATAAATCCAATTATGTAATAAGACAACAAGGTAATTTTACCCTTGCGAAAACTCCTGTAAGACAAAAAGTGCAAATGACTATTGCAGTTTTCATGATGATGTCAATGACACGTCTCAACGCAAGTTCCTCGTTAAACTGAAAATAAACTACTTATGCCACTTACTTTACCTTTTTATAACCTGAAATTTACGAGAGATTGCATTAAAATACCCGCACTTCTCTACTGCTCTCTCCCTCTATCTGTGCGATAACATTTAAATTTCTTTTCATTTTTTTTTAATCGTGGCTAATTTAACCTGTGCTTCCTACTGAGTGCGCTTTTACTGTAAACAATCCCAATAAAAGTATGCATAATTACAAAATGATAAATAGATGACAAAATAATCTTAGCGACGTTGAAATGACATAAATAAGAAAAGATATCAGCTAATGCATTTCTCGAATACAAAATTCCAAATACACGTTGGGACATATTTTTTATATTTATATTTTTTATACTGACAGTGACAGAAGTCAATTAACATGCTAACAATGCAATATTCTGATGCACTTAAGCTTTTAAATTAAATATCAAGACACAAAATGTACGTGTGTGTGTGTGTAAAGTCATAATATTAAATGCGTATGGCAGTGGACAGTTTTACGTCGATCAATATGTGACATAAATGTATAGCGTTTGTAGAATTGATCGCAGTCGATTCACTGCAATCTAGAGATGCGATTTATTGAGTTTCGGTACATTTCTGTGTTCTTGATAGCAGCCTGCAAGTTTGCAAACGTCGTTACCAGCTAAAATGAATTAGAACACATTAATACGGCTAAAAGCCACATTGATCAATATATTTGAAAATATGGGTTTAAAAATGATAATATACCCTGTTGTTTACATGTACTGATAATATCTTCCAATTTTCGTTTAGCTTCTACTCGTTTTTCCGACTTATACGTATCGGAAAGAATAACGTCTAAATTAAACGATCCGTCTTTTTTCATCTGTTAAATTGCATTAATAATTGTATTTTTTATTTATACAGTATAGAAAAAGTTGCAGAGGATTTACGTTATCTTTTTCTCGTTTTACATATACGTACGTATCCTATCGTTTTAAACATACACGCGAAGTAGCAGTTCTTTTGACCCTCGGTAGGATTAGTAGGACCTATATTGAACACACATTAATAATAGAATTTAAAAAAAATCCAGAAAAAGTATTATATATTTTTACATACATACACTGTAGAACAGATTTTTAGGCCAAAAATGATTTTTCTTTGGTTAGTTTTAAGAAAATTATTACTTCAATGTAATACATACTATTGATTGTAAATTGAGCTTAAATATTCATTTAAATTACCGTGCTGAATAGTTGCAAATAAATGTAAGATTTTATTACAAAAATAATCTCTTCTCCTTAAAAGCACATTAAAAAGTCATTATTATATAAGACCTACGAAAAATTGGTATAACCATCTTGTGCAGTGATATGATCTTTTTTTTAATTTCAGCTTTGATGTAAGCGACAATTTAAACGACATTGTGGATTTTTAAAATTACTATTCCATGTAGAGATACGATTTTAATGTAAAAATGGACTTTGTATATTTTGAAGATTCGTAGCTCAACTTACGTTAATGATAAATATGATATATTTTTCATTTGATATAGAGTAACGAAAGTGACATAGAAATAACATCATTTGAGTAGAAATACTTTGATTAAAAAATAACACAATGAAGCTTTTTCCTTCAGAAACTCATTAAAAATAAAAACAGCAACATTCATTGATTTTTGAATCTTTAAAATTGATCAAGCGGTTCCAGCTGTAAGTTCGTCAAAGCCAAATTAAAAAAAAATCGTATTTCTACGCAAAGCATAGCATCTACGTTTGTAGCATTAACTTCTGATAGTATATACTTTATTAAATAACATTTTTACAAATGTACTTTTAATAAAAAAAGATTAGAGACATTCAAAGTTTGGGGTGAACACATTTAATGTGTTCAAGTAAATTATTCTATACAATGTACAGTATAGAGAATAATTTGCTGAAAATAATTTTAGATTAAAATAAAAATTATTCAAAGCCAAAATATCGTATTTTACGTAAGCAAACATTTTCTTCTTTTAAAACAGCAATCCTATATAGTAAATACATTTTCTTAAATATATCAACATTTTTTCAGTGCAAAAAAAAAACTAATAAATACCTGGATCGAGGCCATGTTTAACGAGACACGAGGTCAGGTCGTCATCCCTGCTGTTGATATTTGTAGTCGTTTCCTACGGCGATGGGCCAAAATGTTCGATACAAAAATCATAAAGAACGCGCGTCAACAAGTTGAAAATAACGATAAAGTTACAAAAAAGAAATAAAAATTCATTTAAATTTACAAAGAAAATGTCGAATTATTAATGAGAATAAACGTACCGCTAGAATCCCTACGAAAATAGAGAAGAAAACAATAACCGTTTTCATGTCTAATAAAAAAAAAATGCAATGCAGAAGTTACGCGTCTATATGCGTTTATCGCAGTCAATGAACGTTACCGCACTGACACGCTGCTGACTATGAGATAAGTACAAGCTGCGACCCTTTCACGTGCTGCTTGCAGATTGACGCTGCCTGTGAAATTAGAGCAAGTGCATTAATCCGCACGTACTCGATTGTATGTACGCATTAGCCAGCCGTTTCAATTTATCAACATATATACGCGTAGTTTTCGAGAAATGTACATAGTTCAACGAGGATAATATATTTTATTATTAATTTTATGCAAAGACATTTATATACAATGACGAGGAATGAGCGCTCGATCGAGTCGTGTGATCAGTGCAACGAGGTGTCATCTGCGGCGGGTTAACTTGAATTCCAGAAGATTTTTATAAATCCTTTGCGTTCAGGCAGTTGAAGAATCTGCAATCGTCTTTCCCAACTGTAGAACGAATATTATTGTGCTTTGTAGTCTACTGTAAAGGCACACGAGTGTTTGCGATAATATTTTAGTACCTTCGGCTCTGCATTCGTCGACAATCTTGGTGTATCTCAGTTGTTCCGTTTCGGATTCTTCGGGCGTTTCACCTTCGCAAAGCAGCTCGATATCCAGTGATCCATCCGGTTTCAACTGCGCATCAAACAAAATTGCCGATCAGCAATCTAATCCTTTTCAATTTTATCTTATTAATTTCGATTCGGATCGGCGCAACGCCAAACGCGACCGCGATCGAATCTTTCAATCGCAGGCCCGTAAGTATGTCGCGTTCTATATGTGTATCGTATACAAATTAAATCTGGTTTCATCTTGCGAGTTCCAGGTACGAGCGTGTAAAGACTGCCTGCAAAACTTCAAATTGTCCCCGCCTCCCTTATTAAAAAATAAATAGATAAATAAATAAATAATTAAATAATTAAAATAATAATTTCACGAAGTCCACCGATGCTGCGCAATTGAACGGGTAGAACGATATTTTTTTATACTTCGTATAGCAACGAGAACAAAAAAGTAAAAGTGTGACGCGAATAAACACGAATACTTACCCAGTTAAATCCTTTATAGACGCAAGCTGTGACACATCCTTTTTTTTCTTCACTTAGACTAGTATATAAATCATCGTTCTTGTCAATATCTAGTTCAAGGACCGCTTCAAAATGCATACAAAAATATATAATGTCGTTAAAATTGTTATTACAATAATACCGGAATAATAAAACGTTTCACTATTATTTTAATAGCATAATAAAGGTTTGTTGTTAACGACGAATAATTATTATTAAACGTACCAGGATCAATATGGTAATCGATCAGGCATTGCCTTACGCTAACTTTGACTTTAGACGAGCCATTTTGTAATTCCGTTATGGTATTCTGCAAGTAAAGGAACGTTTAGTGCGCACAAAGTCAAATGAATATGTTTGAAAATTCGTATACAATGTAAAATTACTGCTATAGCACTGGCGACGAAGAAAGCTAACGTGACTGCGACGACAGATTTCATGATTCAAAGTCTGCGCGCTTGACCCGTCGAAGCTTTTATTAAGCACTAAATTCTGCTCCAGTCCTCTCTCGCTTTATATAGTACAGATTGTTGCCGTTTAAACATCATACGTAGAGATCTGTATTACCTGTTTGCAATGACAAAACGTCTAATTTACCATTGAACGTAGAGGGAATAGAGTTTTTTCGACGTTACATTTTAGTCTTCGAATTTCACCGCTTAATTGGAAGCCTATACTTGACGTGAACATTTTAAAGCGTCCTATTAACTCAGTGCCCAAGTAAACGGTGAAATTTCCAATTTGGAGTGATTTTTCACTCTGGAGTTTAGAGTGTGCAATGATCAACGAGACACTCTGAGGCTGGAGTGACATCAAAATATCATTTAGGCTTACGATTTTTCTGAAATCACTCATTTCCGAGCGAGTGAACTTTTCACTCCAAAAGCAGAGTGATTTGTTGCTCTGGAGCTGAGGGTAAAGAGCTTTGAAGTGGAGAACCAAAACATTGGGATGTTATTTTCTTTATAAATTTAATTCTTCTTTCAATAATTCTCATTGGCATGTTTATTTTTATGGCAAATTTTCATTATAATTTTGTAATGAAATCATAGTACACGCGTTCTTGTTATTCCTTAAACAAATATTTTGATCGATTAATATTAAAATTTGTTAATTTATAAGAGTAAAAAAATCACTTCAAAAGCTGTCAATTACTTAAATTTATTTTACTTTAAGAGTCATATTGCTACAAATCACAGTGCTTAACTCTCTATATAGTGAATTTCACCATTGCCCTTTTCTGCCCTTTTTGCCCAAAATTTAAGTGTGCAAATCAAAAATAACCATTGATAATTTTTAATTAATTAGTTTACTAGAATGTAAAGACTCTAAGTTTCTACTCCTATAAGCTGTCAATTCATCTTCACTTTTTCCCTCAAAGTCCTTAACTTTGTATACAGCGAAACTGACCGCTGTCCTTGTCTGAGAATGAAATTTCAATCTTATACCGCAATTTTCACTCTAAACATAAGCGCGTAGTCTAGAAATGTTTTTCAACTACAGAAATTAATAAAAATGAATAAAAAAATTGAAAATAAAAAAGTTAGAGAATAAAACAGTCCAAAGTGATGCGAACCGTCTTTGTCACGAGACTACGTTATTGCTAACCTATCGATGAAATATAATTATATCTTTTGTGATACGATTTGTAAACAGTATTTTCGTTTTGAAGTTTCTTTAAATTACTACCAAAGTATACAGGCGATTGCATTTTTGCCTTTATACTCTTTAAAATTAATTTTCACGATGTAGTGAATTCCGCCATTTGATACACTATATTTTTGCAAATATTGGAAATAGATATTTCGTAAAATGAACGTTCGCTTTTTAATAAATTATAATCTCGAACACACGTAAGCATAATTAATAATACACGTTCAATCACATCAGAATTGCTTCTTGAACGCACGCGTGAAATAATATAATGTACGTTTCAGAATAAATTAGAATTATTGTAAGTTGATTTGTCGTGATAAAAGTTTATTTAGGTTTCGTAGAATAACAATGTCGTCATATCATTATCAACGAGTTTTTGGATATTTATCAAAAGCAAATAATTATGTAATTGACTATTTGCTAAAGTGTACGATTTGAATAATAAATTAGATACGTTTTGTTAATCGCAATAGAAAATAATATCGAACGATCCTGACTAAAGGTACAGCAACATTCGGAAGCAAAAGTAACATTATTTTTAATCGATAATTAGCAGTTGGAATAATGCATAAAGCAATTATTGTTTATCAAACGCCGTGTATATTATTGCGTAATATACCTGGAAACTGACGCATATTACATTTGAATCTTGTTTAAAACAAAATAGCTAATCGTTTAAAAAATATAGTCACGTCGTGCAAGTATAACAATAATACGCTTTTAACGCTTTGTCATTGCACAAGTTAGAATCGAAATATTCTTCGATTTATTATAGCTCCAAATCGAAGAACCGTTCAAACCGCTATGAGTTATAATTGGAAATGACTCTTTGTATAATTTTTTTTTACTCATTTATTGCAGACTAAGCATCTATTCCGGTTACTTAGATCGAAAAACATTCATTTCGTTACCTTTATAAATGTAAATCCTTACATTAATAATCACATTTTTTTTTTAACAAATACGTCTTTTATGTAATTTTGAACTCAAAGTGGTTGGATCTTTGTAATTTCACATTATACTTTATCTAAAAAACTTGCGAAACAATTCTTAATTGTGAATAATAAAAATAAATAATATTTATTTCTATCTTATATTTACTCAAAGTAAAAATTGAATAAATAAATAAATAAATAATTAACTTTTGCAAAGAAGAATTTTCGATCAAGAGGAGCTTACTTATTTTCTTATCCTTCTTATGTTTATACATTGAATATCCGTTAACGAAAATGTAGTATTATTGCCAAGTTAAACTTTTTTTTTAAATGTTGGATTCGACGAAGTTCACAAGTTGAGCAACTCAATGGATTGTTAAAAATCCAAACTCAAATTATGCTATTATTTATTTATTTATTTATAGATTCATTTAGCTACATCGACTTTTTTTATTTTCAACGAGTCTCAGAATGAGAAAAGCACGAATTTGTCGTTTTTTATTCAAATGCATTAAATTTTAATGCGATTTGAGCTTTGAATTTTAAAGGCCAACTCCTAGTGAATCTTATGAGATAATGTTTTTGGCATAAATTTCAGAAACAGGATTTAGTTTCGTAATAATTGCAATTTTTCGTTACAAACAATCAATGCCAGAGTGTGCGATGTCTAAAGCAGATTTGAAAATGTCCTCCTTATCGCGTGTAACTAACTCGCATTGTCTATACTATGTATGTGTCTCTGATATATATATATATATATATATAATAGGTATATCTTATATATACATCAGTTAACACGTTATAATCAACGCCATCTCGCGCTGATCGTTAGGAAATTCGATAGAATAGCTCTCTGTGTCTGTATATATATAATGTATATATGGGCACTGCACAGCGTACAAGGTACAACTCAGCCGTAGGCCTATAGGTATACCGCTTTTCATGTATATTATATATATATATAGTGTAATTAGAAACGAATGTATCGACCGAGAAGAACCGCGTGACCATCGACGCGGTGCTTATTACAATTAAAATGTAGTGTGTCTAGATCGTGGTTCATATACGTATAGGTATATGGTACAGTACAAATCCGAGGACATACTTATGCACTTTATATCTATAGGTATGTATGTATATATATATATATATATAAAATATATAGGAAGTACAAGCTCGACGGCCATATTCTATCGATTAGTGAATGACAACCGTTTCTCCAATCCCCACACACAAAGGCAATCTCAGTCGCTCTCTCGCTCTTGCAGTTGTGTCCGTGCGTGTGTGTACAAACAAACGCGTGAGAAGAAGCAATCACCCGTTTCGAGACCAGATACTCCCGTATCCGGAAAGTCAATCTCAACGTCGTTTCGTTTAAACACTCGCGAGGGAAGATTTAAGAAGAAAAACTGGCTGGAACAGCGATGGCTGAAGACGTGCTAATAACCTGTCTACCCGACGAGGTTACCGAGCTCATCCTCGAGAATCCTCGGTTGAGCATGAACGACGTCGTCAGCGTTGCCCTTAGCTGTAAACATCTTCACCGCGTCGTTCTTGCAAGTGGCAAACTCTGGAGAACAAAGTTCTTCCAAAGGCAAGTCTTTCTCTATACATGTATATATCTCTGAGACTTACTTTATGGATAGGTAGATATATATACATGTATGTTATTTTTTTTCTCGACGCGAGATGTATTGTGTATAGCGAGGAAGGAGGAAAATTTTCGTTTACACATTCTTGCGTAGGATTTTCTTATCGGGGAATAACTGGATTTTGTTTGATGACGTGTTTTTTTTTTTTTATTAGGTGGCCCTCTTTGAGGGAAATCTATGTGGAATTGAAGAGACTCCACGAGGTACAGAATTGGGTACAAGAAGTGCAGTCGAACATTGCAAGTAGAAAAGCGGTGATTAATCAGTTGACCTTGATGTCTGCCAAGTATTACAAAAATCAAGAGTTGTCGCATTCGGAGTTTGAAGATTTTGATGCGTTATTCCGTCCAGAGAAGGGAGCCCATCCCTTTGCTTACCACTTTATTGTTCACGAGCTGATAAAGCTCATCGAGGAACCTGTCACGTGAGACTTGTTTTATGTTTGTTATTTGGCTAATTTTCAGAATGATGTTTGGATTGACTTTGGTATTTTCTATTTTAGAAGCAGCAATTTAACGAACAAATACTATGCATATAAACTCATTCGATATATGAAACAGAATTATTTGGCCGATGAGTGGCACAAGTTTATAGAGCTACCACCGGAAAAGCAGCTGTTAGAGAAGGGTGCTACGCTAGTAGCACAGTGGAGTCAACCGGAGAGACACGTTACTTACAGTTATGTCTGTGGTATGTTGGACAAGATTGTGGAACAAGCTAAGGAGGTTTTAAGAGAACGATATCCTTCCCATACTATATTTAACACTCCGGCAAAGCAGTTAGCCTATTGGAAAAATAATAACATTGACGATAATCAGTGGTCCATTGAAGAAACTAAGCAAGTCATGAGTGCTTTGTGCGAAGTTATGTTCAATCGATTAGGTTTTCACGGAAACAGTGAAATGTATTATTCCTCTGAAAATTCATTTATTGACAGAGTGAGTGATTGCAATGGCTTTTGTATTTTCTTGCAAAACGATATGAATATTATTAATTGTGTGAAAATTTTCAGGTTCTCGAATTAAAGCATGGTATTCCCATTACACTAGCAATCGTTTTTGAAAGTACCTGTAGAAGAGTTGGTGTAAAGTGCGAACCAATGAGTTTTCCATCTCATTTTCTGTTGCGCTGGAAAGAAAAATAGTATGTCTCAATTATAATTTCACATTATCTTAGCATTTATTATTTGAATACTATAACTTGATGATTTATCATTTACAGTACAGGTCTTTCAAATCCTGATGGAGTTGAAAACTATTACATTGATGTTTTTAACGGCGGCCAGTTTCTAACACGGGAAAACTGTCCACGAATAGGTGGCATTTCCAAATGTCCAATAGAACGATACAACAATTTAAATGCAGCTACAGCTATAGAAGTAAATTATCTGAAAATTCATTAGAAATGTAAAATTAAGAATTAAACTGAATGCTAAAAGAATATCGTTTATTCTCAGGTGGTAGAGCGAATGGCTAATAATTTAGAAGTGGCAGGTAGACAACGTACTCATTTAAATGGAAGAGCAGCGCGGTTACGTTCTGCCCTTGAATTACTACATATGGTACGACCGCACGACACAGGTGCTATTCTACACTTAGCACGATTCTACATGTTATACCAAATGGATTTAGCTAAGTTAGTTAGTATATTAACTTATATAAAAAAGGTAAATTAAAGTTTAATTAATATTAAATAATAAAGTAAAAATCAATTGGTCATCGGAAATAAAAAAAAAACATGTTTCTTATTACATTTTAGGATCCTGAACTCACATCTAGAGGTCCAGCAAACCACATTTTACAAATGCTTCAGGATTACGAAAAGCGCATGAATGTTGTTACGGAGGTTAGTCTATAATTAAATTCAAATCAAAGCAATACGTGAATAATAATATTAAAAATTTTAAATTGCTTTTTAATAGGAGGTCCCTGAAGTGAAAAAACGAGCAACGAATGTAAAATTCGCGATCGGAATGATAATGAAGCATCAAAGGTACAATTACTTGTGTGTTATAACCGGATGGGATCTACAGTGTGAAGCAACTCCTGAATGGATCATTGAAATGGGTGTTGAAGAACTCGATGCCGGTCGTAACCAACCATTTTATAATGTGTTTGCAGAAGATGGATCTTCTAGATATGCGGCTCAAGGTAAATCATGGTTTATTGTAATTTTCATTTATTGTTTTTGCATAATTAATATTATAGTGAGCATTTTATTTCTGTAGAAAATTTAGTCATGGCCGATAGCCCTCGTTGGGTCAACAATTACGAAGTTGGAAGATATTTTTGTCAATTCAAAGGAACTCATTATGTACCCAACGAAGAAAAGTCAAAGGAGTATCCTGAAGATGCTGAAGTACGAGAAAAGCTGCTTTCGAAATATTTTTGATATTATTTTGAGAACTTGTAAATATCTTCTCAAACATGTTGATACATAAAGTGCGAGGTGCTTTCTTACTATAACATGTACAAAGTATTTTAATTACTATGTATTTAATAATACATATTTTATTTTTGTGATTTAGAATACCAAATTCTATATTCAATTGAACATGAGTTTACACTAAGAGAATACTTTGCTGATATATTTTTTTAAACTTGTATATTGTAATGATTTAGTACTTATGAAATCATTTAGCTGGAAGTTTCAAATTTAGTTTCAATGTTTACAGAATTATTGTTAGTATCATGCGTTCCCTGGTAGATATGCTAGCTTATTATTAGTTGTACTATTATAATTAACTGTGCAATGATAATTTAAGATAATGATATAACTTTAATAATTTTTTAATTATGATTTTGGTCACAAAAATAGTGTAATTTAAAGAATACATCAAACAAATATGATTTTTTACCAGGGATAATAGTAATTTTAAATTTGCCTAATCTTAACATTTTCCTTCACTGGCTTGCTAACGTTGACATAAGGGTAAATCACAGTTTCGGACTGGTCTCGAAATAGTCTGTTCTATATCATGTTATTGATTTAAACACATCGATAATGCTCTATCAGCAAATTCAATTCTCCCAGTGAACTTTCAAAAGAGTATTATAATATAGCGCGCGTAATAGATTTAATATTCCACTACATAACACACGAACATTTATTCTAGATTTGATAATATATCGAATTTTTCTATAAAAACTCGACATAAATGTTAACTATGTAAAATAAATTTTGAAAACTTTCGAAAACTATCATCTAATATTATGTAAATAATTGATAATTTTGGTGTTACATTTTTTCAGCTTGTCTTTTGTAATCAAATAAAAACGTATTAAAATTGTAGCAAAAAGAGTTTCATTCATTTGAACAACTTCTTGCTTCAGTAGATATTCTATTGGCAACAATATTTACTGCATTAACTGTACCGGTTTTCTAATGTTATTCGAACTTGTAAATAATTCATAATTCAATGACAAAAATCTTATGAATGTAATAATGCATAAAATACGATTTAAGAAATATTATTAATGCAAAATTGAAGTTTTTCAGCTTTGACGCAAATATTAAAATTATATAAATTTCCATAAAACTAACACATTATCGCGTTTAGAATATCATCGCTGTACAAGTAAAATGAAGACGGATAGAAAAATAAATGCACATACATAGTTTATACTGAATAATTATTATTCAAACTACAATTTATTTACATTTCATACGTGTTTACGATAAAAAAGACTCGTTGGACTGTCGATATCGTTGTGAGTTATTCTTGTAAGAAAAAGGCCGAGTATTATATAGAATAAAGTGTTGGACTTCAGTGAATGAGTAAAATAGCGTTGCTCTGCATGAGACACCCCAAGATATTTCCTCCGGTTTCACAAGTATTGCTGCCAGTTTGTGTAATGCAGTTATTGAAAATCTGGTCAACCTGATCCTGCGGCAGATCCGAAGGTATCTGGTCACGGGGAAATTGACTGTTGATACTTCCGTCAGCATTCATCTAAAAAATTCATCATCGAATTACACAATTCTCAGTTATAAGACTGATAAAAAACATGATATTCACTTACGATTCCGACTTTTTTCAGGATGCAAGCAGAGAAGCAGTTAAGTTTCTCATCGAACGTCACTGGTTCTCCTTTCTTGAAAGTGTCAATGGTTTCTGAAATTGGAATGGTTCAAGATAGAGAAGCTTAGCTCGATTGAATTTTATAGTTACAAAAAACATATTTTCAAATGTTATGAGCGGTAAAGTCTTGGAGGCGAATTATGCACATTGCGTACCTTCGCTGACTCCAGATTCAATAATGCAGAGGTCTTTGTATGCCTTCAGTGACTGCTTTTGGTCTTCGGTCATTCCCTAAAATTGAAAAGCAAATGCATTACTGCATATTTTCGAAATACGAGAGTCTCGAGAGCTATGGGTTTTACTAAAAATGTGTTGGAATCCACCGTAGAAAACTTACAAATTTAAAGAAAAATTTTAAATAAGTTTTTTGAAATTTGGATTTCGGAAATTTTTGCAGCAAAAAAAAAATTGTTATGGATCGTATTGAAAAAATTGGACAGTGTACTTTGACTAATTCTGAGACATTTTCATTTTTAGTACGATTTATAAAAGTTTATGAGGATATAAAAGAAGTTAAAAGTTGAAAAGTACATTTTTTCGTATCGACAAAAACCCCCCAGGGTCCAAAAATACGTTTTCCGGTAAGACAAGAAGGCAAAGAGACTTTTGAGTTGGAAAGTCAATTTACTTTAAAATCAAATTTTCGACATGAAATAATATTTTCTTGTTTATTTGTTATCATTGAACGGTAAATCTCAATTCGACGAACTTTTAAATGCCACCGTAAAAAAGAGCGACTTCCAAAACAGTGAAATATGTCCTCCGCGAATTTTTTGCAATCGTATCTGTTCAGAATAATCCGCCAAAAAAGAACTTCGATTAAGTGGTAATGTTAAAGGATTAAAACATTATCTACCATAATCCTTTTTTAGTGGTGAAGGGGCTATTAATTTTTCTTTTTAAAAAATAAGCGAATTTTAAGGAATTTATCGTATATCGAGATAAAACCGAAAAAATATATTTCGACGAATTAATTAGCTTATCAATGTAGTTACATTAGTTTAAAAGACACTATTAAAAGCCTCCAATCCTCGTCTACGTTTTTTATCATAATATTAATGTTATTCCTTGGATTGGAGTCAAAAATAATTGTCACCCACAAATGTCGAAGCCCCATCCTACATACTAACGTACATCACTGTATACAGTAAAATTGACCATTTTCCTGTTCCGAAATTGAAAGTTCGCTCTGGCAGAGTAACGAAATTAATTGAAAGTGAAATGAACCAAAGCGAAAATTCACTCTTGTAGAGTAATTCGAGCCCGTGATAGCTCGAGTCTTCGAATGTGTACAGAAAAACACTTGAAAAAATCTGAAATTTCCATACGTACCAAGGCACCGACGAGGCAGAAAGCGAAGACAATGGCGAAGGACTTCATGTTGACCGGATGTAGTAGTTGATTCTTTCAAGTATGTCTATGACTTTTAGTTGAGAACTGAATGCAGCTCGTTGAAATCGCGCTCTTTTATACGCTCCAGATTTACATGTTATCGCGCTCTATTATATAGCGATTTACAGTTTGCTCCAAGTACCCACCAATATTACCTTGATTTTTTTTTACTTTTTCGTTGGACGTACTTCGCGCCGGAGAAGCTTTTCCAGCGAATTATTAGATAGTGGGAGTGTTTTACACGAAAACATCACGAGTTCATCGCGGAATTAATTTTGTTTCGATTCTAAATACGCAAACCTACGCATATTATAATCAATATTATTAAAAGTAAAGTCGTTGATACAATTTTCAAAACATTTTACAATAAGCCGGAGTTTGAAGGAATATGACAATCATATCCAGCGTGTGCTATTATTATTGTACTCGATTACGTTAATTTTCTGCTACATTGTGATGCTTCAAAGATTTGATGTAATAACCGATATTTATAAATATATATAACTTATTACACTTATATATAAAGTACTAATACAAGGAAAAGTTGCAAAAGTCAGTGTCTCTTGTTGTTTAATTATTATTTAATTTCGTATCGAAAGCCGAAAAAGTCAGCGACACTGCTTGTGCCGAAATCTGAATTGCTGACTCTTATTGTTTTATTGTTATTTATTTTTTAATTTTTTTCAGTCTTATACATAGTCAGACAATCGTTGGAAGCTCGACGATTCGGTCGATAGCATCTT
This sequence comes from Apocrypta bakeri, assembly GCA_018906985.1. Lineage (NCBI taxonomy): Eukaryota > Metazoa > Arthropoda > Insecta > Hymenoptera > Pteromalidae > Apocrypta > Apocrypta bakeri. The sequence goes on along the minus strand of JACCIA010000006.1, from coordinate 8,381,987 downwards.
ACTTGTAAAAAATCGCCTTATGTAAGGACCGTTGATCGGTTCGAGGATAAACTACGGTAAGTGGTTTTATTTATACTTTTTTTTTCTCTGTCGTCTTTCTTGAAGGATGTGATTCACCGTTCGGAGGCCTCTATTTTGTTTTGCCGTTGTATTTACACCGGAAGATGTAGATCAGGGTAGAAAGTGTTCTGTTGACGAGAAACATTAGGTAGACACACTGTGCGATTTTTGGCAATAGCGATTCGTTGTTTCGGAGGAAACAATTAGTTTTTTTTTATACGTTTGTGATTTTACTGGGTGTGCACTCGGTATCTCCCGCTTGAATACTTAAAGGGATCTAAGATCAAATAAAAATTCAAATTTGCCGCGCCGAAATAAAGCTGCGAAAATATACTATAGCATAATAAATTGCATATTTACTCGTTACACGATTATTGCAATATTAATTGTTCTTCTTTTAAAATGTTATAATATACAAATAACACTCAGATCTATAACATTAGAAGACTTCGTAAGGAACGTACTTTGACTTTTCTTACTTTTTTCAAAATTGTCACCAGAAACAAAGTATCGACGTATAAAATAGCACGAAATAAAGCGAAAAAATCTATTCGACGCAAGAGTACAGGGATAACGTAATACTGACGTAAAAATGTCCATTATGTACATCTGTAATGGAACACCTGCTATTAAACAACGTGTATAATTATAATTTTATAACGAGCAACAATTTTCGTATATCATTTCAATCAAACTCGTTAATAAGGGAAAAAGAAAATCGATATTGTTTCGCGGAATAGATGTGAATATCGCGAAGTGTCTATATAAAACAGAGACGTTATAATATAGAAGCGAGAAAGAAGACACAGTGTCTTTGAGTGCATCGACTTTTTTCCCAACATGATGCTCTTACTCTGTGTTATTTTTGCTATGTGCTGGACTGAAAATAATTCCGTATGTAAAGACTACTTAAACAATTTTTTTTTTTTGCTTTTAATTTTGCGTTAAAAATGATGTGCATAAGTTACATTCATTCAGGCATTTACAATGACGGAAGAACAAGCGAAGAATCTCCGAGATCAACTCGAATGCATTAAAGAAACTGGCGCAGACATTCGTAAGACAATCAATGATATCATTCGTATATTTGTATTGCTAAGGGGACAAGACAGCTTTGGGCGAGGCTATCTAAAATTATATTATGTTTATTAATTGTTATGTAAGTTATATTAATTGTATTCTTTATTATATACTGAAATTGTGGACAGTTAAACAAATGTATACAATAATCCAAGATTAAATAATCTTGGATGACTACGTATAGCAGGTTGTCGATAACTCATTCTCCCTAAGATTCAAGGCGATTCAAGGGATCGATTGAGCTGAAAATTCGAATAAATAATAAGTACTATTTCATTCATTTTTTACAGCGTCAATTTAGGGGTTTCCAAGCGAATGAGCGGACAATAATTGTACATAAATGAAATTGACCAAGATTTAAAAAAAATAGTTAGAAAGTCAGTTTTGAGGTTTTAATAACTTTTCTAAAGGTGTCTTGGCTCCTTAAAGCGATACGCTGAAAATAATGCAAATACAAATAAACAACTGACTCTGGGCGATTAAGATTTTTTATACTTACAGAATGGCGTCATCCGCGCTAAAGTAATTCGTATAGTGTTTTTGGGCTTTATCTCCTCTTGTAATATTTTTTTGCTTTATTAGCAAATTTCCACGGGTTTTTGAGCTGCGTAATCAACGATTTTTCACCACACTATATTGTGTTTTAATATCATTGTTAATTCAAAGAATAATTATTTTAGAAAATCAATCGCGACCATTAGCTATAGAAAAAGTTTTTTTAATAGACATTTTTTAATAGAGAAAAATCCGTGGCAAGTTTTGTATTATTTTCGAAGTTCAACTCAAGCTGGATTGTTAAATGTATTTTCGCTATTATTTATATACATACGCAATAAAATAATTTTGCCTTTTAAATAAAAGTTAATGATGTTTAAAGGTACATTGTTGAATATAAAACATGGGATTCCTACTCTCTACGACGATAAAGTAAATTGCTTCGCCGCTTGTATGTTGGAAAAATTAAAAATCGTGAGTTAACTTGCATTTTTATTCTCCGAAGCTGCTAATACAATACAAGAATAATACAAGGAAATTTAAATAAGCCAACTTTTATTCAGATGAAACCCGACGGAACTCTCGATGGCAAAGTCGCCCGCATCAGAGCAGCAAAGAGTATGTCGGAAGAAAAAATGAACACTGTTATTGAAGCTTGCAATCCCAAAGGTAAATAATCATATTTTAGATACTTTTACTTCTGTTATTTCTACAATTGATTCGCGTTAAATTATCAATGTTATTTTAGTTGGCAAAAGTAAGTGTGAAATTGGAGGCGAAATTTTGGAATGTCTCATAAAAAACAATGCTGTCCCTGTACAACGTTAGAATGCCATTTCTCAGTTGACTTTCAACAAAATAGTGTAAAATTTAGTTTTCGTAATAAAGCATAATTGTTTATTAGATAAAATGCTGTGGATGTATTGCAAAGCCCTTAAATACACGATGAGATTGTTTTATCTATTTACTTAATTATTGACCAGAAGAATTTAGAGGTAAAATATTTACCTGTGCATTGGCTGGTACATAAAACTTACTTAAAACTAGAAGTCTTAAACATTGCGTAGATATTTTTTAACATACGAGTAAAATTTTCATTCAAATAAACAATTGTCAATTTGTAAATACAATTAAATACAATAGATTAACATAAAACAATTGATATTTCTTATTCGTAGACGAAATGAGGCTGTTAATACATATAAGATATGTATTAACAGCCATTTTTATTCTTAATCCACTTTTTAAATTTATTTTTTCCTCCTATTCGATTCAAACACTTTAACTCCATTCGTAGTGAGTTATAATTGCCATTATATAACTATTTTTGTCACCTATGGCTTTACTCTTTTTTTTGGTAGAATCATATTCTCATTTCTAGTTTTGGATTCACTAGCCAGATTTTTATTCCTAAGTTTATCATAATGAAACATTAAACAATATGAATATTCGTTGAATATTCGGAGGATTATTTTGTATTATTTGATTTTTATCGAGAATTCTTAATATTTTCAATTGTACGTTTTGTTGTACATTTATGGTGGTTTTATGTACACCACCCCAAGCTATTATCCCGTAACTTATATTATGCTATTAAAGAGAGCATAATATTTCCATAAGTGTATTTGCGTCCATGATCTTTCTTATTTTATGACTTTACACTACTGTTTTAACGAATAATTAACGTAGTATAACTCAGAACTTTGATTACTTCACATCAAAACTCAGCAAACTGCAATATGTGTCGGGCAAAGTTCCACTCGCGTGTCGCAGCAAGTTGGAAATGTCTTCAAGTTAAAGTTTACAGTTCATTTTCGAATTAATGAACATTAGAATAATTGTATATTTTTAGCGACAGAAAAATCGATCGTGTGACTCATTATTACATATATATATATAGTATATGTTGGGTAATTCGGTTGAATAATAGCGGGTTATCAAGTATGGGTAATCTGGGCACACCGGGTGGTATTTCGCTGAGTAAACGTCGGAATGTTGCACAACGAATGCAAATTCTGTGGATTATTAGTAGGATGATAAGTATGAGAAACAAATTAATCAAAGTCGAGTACGACATATTAAAGGAACAATTTTAAGTAATGATTTTAATTTTGCGTACGTGCACGGGTGCGTAAAAAAAGTAACCAATCGATACAACACCCCAAGGCTGATAAGTGTAGCAAAATTATCGTCGAAATAGATAACGACGTATCTGCGAAGAAAAATATTTTTCTTTTTGATAATGAACTGTTCCTTGGAAAACTTATCGGTAAGTGGAGTATTTTCATCGAATTTGACTCATTGAGTTAACCCCGTAACGTTACAAAGACACTCTGTCTTATTTCTCCGGATTATTAAGAGTAGAAAATGATTTCAAAATGATTTTTTGTTGTTTTAGAATTTTTTCATCTAAAACCTTCTTTAAACGATGGTATCTGAACTTGCAATAATGGCAATTTTTTGATCCTGGAGAATTATAAAAATTTAACAGAAATTTAACGAAATCGTTCTAACTTGTTTTAGAGACGATTCATAAGAATTTTTAATTTTTTCTTTAATTCTATGGAAGAACATTTTCTATTCTGAAATAAAAGTATTCTGTGACATTATTGTAAACCTTATAGTTGCCGTAGAATACAGTTGAGCCTATATTACTATTAGTAGAAACTATATTATGCTCAAATCGCATCCATGCGTAGCAAATAAATCTTTTATAATATGACTTTTCAAAAAACCTTTATAATTCATTTTTATTTATTCCTCGTAATTATTTTTTAATTAATTCTCACCAATTGTTGTTCATTGGCAATTTATAATAGTCTACGTTTAACGAGAAAATTTATGAATTTTAAACAACCAAACCGCCAAAATTATTTGAAAGGTACAATCCGTGAATTTATACGGTTTCTTTTATAAATGAAAAATGAATTTCACGTATTACATATTTGAGCACAGGTGTGAGTTAAAAATTTGGTTAGTTGGTAAGTGTGAAGAGGCATGTCTTGGAGAAAAAGAAGCTAAACATATAGAAGTAGGGTAGAACGTAGTAGACATGCAAACTAGAGTATTATATGCAAAATTAGCGGACTTTATTGTAATTACGCCTCTTTATTAAAGAGAAAATTGTCATTTCCTACTCTTGAATAAGCTTCGTAGATTGGATAATTTTCGGGCTAGTTCTATAAATTAACTGAACAGAGAAAATATCGCGGGAGATTGTTGAAACTCTCGAAATGCGGCTCTTCGCTTTCATTCGCGTACTTGGCATAGTTCTATTAATCAATGTAAGTAATAACAATGGCGATACTATTCATTTTTATTCGCCCAAGTGTATATATACATAAATATTTATGAATGTGTATATAAACAGTACAAATCCACTATTTTGTTTCCGTAAATCAGAATTCATCAGCGAAAAGTAATTTAGAGAGATTCCGAGATTACGCGGAAACTCTGAAAGACTGTGCGAAGGAAAATGGCATTAGCATCGAATCGTACGCATACGCATCAAGGAAAAATAACACCGATGGAATTTACGAGAAATCCAAATGCGTCGATGCTTGTATGTTCAAAACCTACAAAATTGTGAGTAAAATAACAAATTTTTTCTTATAAACAACCTTATCAATCAAGGAAAAACATTAATCTATCCCAGTAGGAATGGAGCAACGGCCAGTACTGATATCCCGCCAGCAGTACCGTAAATCAGTACTGGACTGCTAAGAAAGATCTAAATTTTAAAGCCAGTACTGATACCGTATTTTAAACCAGTATTATGCCAGTACTGGACCAGTATTCATCTAGTACTGTACTAGTATCGTACCAACATTGTCGTTTATTTGACTTTCCGTTTTTTTATTTTTATATTATTGTAACATTATTAAATTTATTTATTATGCAAATCATAAATGAACGATATTATTTATTTGATTATCCGATGTAAACACTTCGTCGTCTGTTCTTTTTTAACATTATTTTTAATTGTATTCTCGCTGTTTTGAGATCATACCTAACTTTGGTTCCAATTAGGCACCAGTACCGGCTGACATTAAACGGATGAATACTGGTCCGTTGATCATGTACCGGCAATTCTTACGGGGTATCTTCATGCAATATATATATGTAAACACGCGCAAGGAAAAGATGTATTTTTTACATATCCTAAAATTATCTTATCATTCAAGTAGAAACAAACAATATATTTCTCTTTATATATATATATATATATATATATATATATATTATGTATATAATACGCTCACAGGAATAAGGAATTTTGTAATCAATGTAAAAACAAGTTTTAAAAATGGAAAAAACCTCGAGGCCAATGAGAGTCATTGATCGGACGAATTAAGTTGCGCATAATATATTAGTGCCAGCGCGGCGTCGGAAATCTCACCCTTGAAAATATAGTGCGGTTATAGCCACGTATACCAATGTTTTTTTATACCGGCGATTATTTTTGTGTAATTTGAATAAAATGAGCACGTGCTTATTGCAGCTTTATTTTACAAATTGGTATGATTATTTTATAATCGCAGATGAGATCCGACGGGACGATCGATATGGAGAAGGCTGTTGAACATTTGCTAACGGGTACTGTGGGAAGTAAAGCGAGAGATTCCATGAAGAAGAATATTGAATCTTGCGAGATAAGAAGTTAGTGAATATCGTACATAAATTTCATTTGCTGGACTTTTTTGTCTAAATTTTCTATTTTTTTTAATAATTTATAGATGGCGACAATGAATGCGAAGTGGCTCACACGATGGTCAAGTGTGCTTTGGGATATGATTGAATTTGTAAAGTTGCGCGTTATTGCCAAGATTGTCATTCCAAATGTTGACATGTAAATTGATATACTCATCAATAGTAATATATCGTCAACCTAACGCATTATTACACATTAGTAATTTTTTGCATTAGTAATAATTATCAGATAATGATAATTATTACTACGGCGGATTGTAATTCAAATCAAATTTAAAAACCCGAACGACTAATTAACGAATATAATAATACATTTGTGTCTTCCTCTATTCTGTCATTAAAATTTCACTGCGAATAATAAAAATGAAGATTTATTTTCAAACAATGATAATTTTGCCAAATACATTTTCCATCCTAAAAGCGCTTTAAAAGTGAATAGTTAAAAGTGCCTCCATTCGCAGCATTGAGTGAAAAATCCAACTCTGTTTTACGTAAGTTACAGCTCGGCACTGATTATCCCATAAAGAGCCAGCTTCCTTTTTGATTTTCGGACCGATTGCAGCGACGCAATTCCGTTTTACAATAGCAGGTATGGTATTAAAACTAGTTAGTGTTCGCACAAACTTCATACGATGAATATACATGTTGTAGCTGCTATTCTACTGCCTATCGCTATACAGGCAGCTGTGGTCGATGCGAATTCCGTGAGTTATAATTTGTGCAATATATTTCGCTAATTATAGAAATACAGTTAAACGAAGGAAACTGAGTTTATTGCCTTTTTTCTATGTATCTGTAGAATGGATTCGTTGAATTTACCGTCACAGACAACGATGCGAAAATATTTCGGGATTGCAAGAGTAAAATAGGAGTTGCGGAAGACGAGGCGATTGAAATTTTAAACAACCATGAAAAAAACGCAAACGACAATGTTAAATGTTTCAATGCTTGCCTTTACAAGTCTTACAACGTCGTAAGAATATTGTTTATGTTTGCATATTTTGATACTTTTCATTTTTTCCGCTGTTAATTGTATACCTTCACTGCGGAGCATGAATGTTAAAATAAATTTTACAGATAAAAGATAACGGAATGGTCGATCCAGAAGCTGCTATAAAATATTTTAAAGTCGAGCAATTGGAAGGTGACAAAAAAATAGTGACTCAATGCAGTGATGAGAGAAATCTTAGTAAGAAATATGTATACATATATATTATTGTTTAACTTTTACGATGTTTCATTCATGACCATAAGTGTTGTTGTATTTTCATGTGATATAATTGAATTTTAGATAAAGAAAAAAGTGACTGCGATACCGCTCAAGCTATGGAGTCATGTTATTACGAAATGAAGAAAAAAGGACATTAGATATATTTTTTGAAACATTCAAATATGCGAGGAATTTTTGTTGCTGTTGTTTAATAAATAATAATGTTAGTAATAGAATAAGTAACGTTTAATTGTTCAATGAGTTATTGTAATTAATAGATATCAAGTATAACATACATTTGAAAAATTGGTCAATACGAGAGCCTATAATAATAAGCCTAAAACGCGATTCTCGAGTTAAGCCAACGGTAATGACGGAAAATGAATTTCTTCGAGGCCGAGGACAAGGAATAATAAATTATAATTACTTCAAATGAACTTCTGTTTACAGTATTATGACCGAAGAATGAAGATTAATAAAAAAAGAAGTATACTCATTGTTTCATAAGTAGCATTTATGTTAATAAATAGTAAAGTAAACAAACGTGTAATTTATTTAATATCGGATGCTCACCAATTATTACCAAAAATAATTTAACGTCTACTATTGTTTGGAGAAACTGTTATTGCGTGATTGCATAATATAATGTATTAACAACATTGGAGTCTGCAAGATCCATAGTGAATTTATGAATTTGAATTTTATTTAATTATGTTGTATAATATCAATACGACAAACGGAGTTTTTTTTTTAACTTTTCGAATTATAAAAATCAGATGCAATTGGTTCTGGGCGTTTCATGATTATTGCTCATGCAGTTGTATGCTAGTGCCATTGTGTAAGTAATAGGAATTAAATTATATGCGATACATAAATAAATAATTGTGCATTTCGTCAAAACCTTATACCTGCATGTGAAATAATCAACGTTTGTGCATTGAAAGAAAATCGTTTGAATAAAAAAAAAACGATTTCTTTGGATAGTCCTAGAAGTATATTGATATTAATTTGAAAATTACTGCAAATATTAGTTTGAGTGCAATTTTTTTATTTTCCGTGCACAATTTAATGCATTCAAGCACATTTTTATTTGCATACAGAAGTAACGTTTAACTGAAAACAATTTTAGTTTTAAATAAATACTTTTTGTAGCCAAAATATAATTTGTTAATTACAGCAAACGCGTTCTTCATTCCATAAGCAACTTTTTAATACATAATTTTTTATTTTAGTTGAAACTGTTACTCCCACGATCATTCGAATATATACGCTATATTTCGTTCAAACGTTTAAATCAAAATATTTTATTAGACCTCGTTCGTATTCCAATTTTGTAATAAAAATTCCACTTCGAACACAGAAACATTAAAAAAAGTGGTTTGATTAACTAATACTTGTACACTCATACGTTGTGTTATTGCGCCTCGATAGATGTCATAATTGACCTATTATCAATTTACCTTCAGAGGGTGTATCGTCGAAGATCCTATTTATCGATATCAGGTGAATAGCAATAAAATGCAGTGTAAAAGAGAATCTTCTATATTTTGCCGCCTGCAAAATTATATTTAGACTTTGGCGAAAGTCGATAATGCAGGCAGCTAAAGATTTGCAGATGATAATGCGCAGCTGGTTTATAAGATTACTTGATTATCGATAAATGCAACAGACATTTAATTTATTTTGAAAATTAATATAAGAAGGTGGTTTTATTATACAGTGATTGTTGTAATTATATATACAATAATATAATATCATATCATAATTTGTGAATCGATAGAGGACTTACTGACAGGAATTCCGTTTTGATTTAAAAGGAAATACGATAAATATATCTTCAATAGCTCGTCACGAGAAAAAGCTTTTCGAAGCAATTCATTTTTTAAATAGAACAATAGACGTTTATATGAGAAATAATGAAAATATAAATATTTTATTTTCTTATAAATTGTTAAGCTTGTACGCGCATGTCTTTTGAAATATATTTTGCATACCGCAGAAATTCCAAGTCTCAAATGGAGTTCACCGTATTCAAAAGAAATTTTCAATTCACGAGATTTTTTTTCGCTTGAAAAGAATCATTTATATGAATACCAGCGCCTCGAATTCGTAATCTCAATACTCGATCAAATAATTTACCTACAGTGTGAATAGATTTCGGCGTTTTTCATCTTTCATGTCTAAACAAACGTACACATTGTATATTATTAAAAAAAAATTTATTTAAAAAACTTCAAATTGAAAGATAACGCAAATCTTTGAATCGCAGGTGTTCATTAGCCGTTGCAATGCAACAAAGTAACTTGCGTAGTTTTTCCGAAATACGGAACTTCAAGCGAAGGTCGTTAAAGTCTTGGATTTTCCTAATTTTTCATTCGTGAAATCATTGAAAATCATCGGCGCGAAAACGTTTCGCAATTAACCTGCTATACGAGTACATAAAATAGCGAATAAGCCAACCAAAAAAAAAAACGAAATTATTATCCGACCGTAGCGAAATTTTTCGTTTAATCGCAATATATACTAGATTTTACCATCACAGCCATAAGTTTGGGTGTTCTATCGTTAATGCGTACAACGTACTTAAAAAGCTTGTAAAAATCCATCGGCCAATTAAGTGGAAGCGTATATGTACCGGTTTACCTTCATCGAGTAACTAAAGAAGGTACGAACGCCGATGAGAATCTCATTTATTGTTTTGTTCTGTCGATGTGCGCTGAGATGGGAATACAGCCAGTGGCTCTAAGATAAAGTGACAAAAATAATCTTCGCCCGTCTCTTATGGTACGTTTCGAACGTATATAGAAATTATACGCGGATTCTTGTATTTAAAAAATGATATAAAAAATGAAATATCATAAGTATTGAATTTCAATTTGACTTTAGGTTCCATCTGAATGAATGGTATTCCTAAAGAATAAATAGAACATAAATTGGCAATGGGGGCTCGAAAATAAAAGGACGACGATTTTGAAAGACGATATTGCTGTGGGGTATAATTTGCGTTTTGCTGTACTTTATTCTAATACATATATAAATTGTTGGTTTCTTCCTTTTGAATGTTGGTTCTAATGTACAATTCTATATATACGCTAACTGATGCGCTCTAGTAAGTCGGAATTTATAGATCTGTTTGCTTCTAAACGAGTTTCTTTGAGGCTCTTATCATGGGAAACCCGTTAGCATCTGCACATATTTAATTAAAACTAACAGAAGGAAATGTGTTTTCACAGGAGAACGGAATAAGTGGAACAAGTGTTTAATACTTGTTTTGGATTTTGAAGTTTGGCTTCTCTCATTTCAATGCCCGTTAACGCGAAAATTCGATCCGCCGATACAGCCGCAGTTTATACCTGCGTATGTATAAAATCTCGAATTTCGAAGGAATAATTGTACATCCGTAGATCTGCGAGATAACTCATTGGCGTAAACTAAATCAAACGGCACTAGCGATGTTTACCTGTATCGAGCGTTCGCGCGTCACTGGAGAACCGGCAGAAGTGAACATTCTTATTCGACCCTCCCACGCTGAATCTCTTGAATCGGACTTGAATTTTTTTTCTGTATCCAATGACGTTTAGAGTATTTTTGTCGTTGCTCAGGTGACACAGCCGAACTGTTGAGGTCATATTTTTTCTTTAACCGAACGTTGCCGTAAGGATCAAATGTTTACGCTAGCTTTTTCAAAATTATGAACCTGCATTCCTCCTGTTTGTTTGTTTGTTTGTTCGTCGGAAACTAGCTTGGACTGCATTTTTTCCTCGAGATCTTATTTTTTCCAAACGACTTGCTCCCAAAGTGAGCTGTTCGCGGAAAAATTTCATGTACGTCACCCCGAGAGAGGTAATGATGTTGAAGTTTCGTGTGCGATACACAAGCCGAAGTTCGTATACCGTGTATTATAGCTATTATCTGGATAGTGTGAAAACGATATTTTTATTTAAATTTTAATCGCTGATCGCTGGAACGATTGCGACGATTAATGCATTTGCGCAGATGAGGTTTTTTTTTTTCGATATACATAAAACGCATGCGTAATAAGGTGTGGATACAAATGCAACCCGAAGACACAATTATTAATCGTGTACAGTTTAGTCGTTAAGTAATTCGGGTTTTTCCCCTTCTGTACTCGGAATTACATTGTAAAAGCTGGAAATTTTATCTTTAACCAAGATTCGTACGGGAAGAGTATATGTAGATTGATTTCCATGCAACGATTTACATGTGCAGGAAAAAAATATCCGCACTTACAACCCACACCTATTGCTACTATTTATACATCGAACGAGATAAAACGTTATATTGCAGAGAAATGTACATAAAAATGTTAATGAAATCATTTGGAAAGTTGGTCGAAAAAAAGGAAGGAGTCATCTCTTATAATTTTATCTATTGGTTTTTTATTTCCGAGAATGCACGCCAGGACGGATCGTACCCCCCACTACCAATGGTCAGACTCGATGACGACTAGGTATAAAGAGCCTGGCGAGCACTCGATCGAGCAAGAGTCTTTGCCGATCGAATTTCAAAGAAGGAAGCTTGTGTCGAGCTCTAGTGGTACATTTGCAATATTAACATGTCATTCAAAATACTGTCTTTGGTCGCCGCTGTCGCCATAGTGTTTGCCTTTGTTTCTGGTAAGTTTCATTCTGTTCGGTATACGCGTACGTACTGGCAAACGTTTTCGTTAAAAACAAAAGCGAATATTCACTGTAGTCTTTTTTAATACTTAACAATCGTTAACGTAATTATTTTACTTGTGAACCAGGGTATATAAATAAAAGAATGCAATATAATAATTAATGCACATTTACGTTGTAATTATGAAGTGGTACAGCAGAGTGAGTTTGATTCTTTTCGGTGCGCATCGACGCCTTGGAAGACAAACTCGCAATTCAAAAAAGGCTTAAAAATATATATATACATAAATTTATTCAAGATAAATGTATACATCTATTATTTTTTTAATTGCCTGGTTTCCGAAGCATTTTTCTTTTCTTTGAATTTTTCTTTTAAATCGAATAGTATTCTTAATAAATAAATAATAGTATAGTTAAGAAATTAATTTTTAATTTGTGTCCATTTATTTATTTGTTAACTAAAGTATATACAATAAAATTTACACATTTGTTACATTTAATTTATGCACATATATTTTATAAACAGAGAAACAGAAAAGAGAATGGTATATATAATCTGTTTACTTTTTAACTTGCATCTATTTATTTATTAACCAGAGTACGTACAAACAATTACAAGATAATTATTATCCATTTATACGTCACACAAAGTAACTCGTCGTAAAAAACTTGTCCTTTGTGTATATTTTGGCTCTGTATAGAACAAAGACTCAAACTAACTCAAAAACTAGAAGATCAATATACATTAGTTGTATTGCTGAGCATCTCAGTCGATGCATTTTCTCTTACAAAGTCGCTTGTTTGAATTTAATTTGTTTAATTATTCATTTATTTAAAATTATAACTAAAACTCATTCATTTATCAGGCGAAGACGCGGTAGAACCCAAAGCTGCAGGAACAGCTGAACTTGGTCAAGTGTGTCTAGGCTGCATTTGCGAAGCAGCATCCGGTTGCAACACAACAATAGGATGTATCGGTGACATTTGCGGTCCATTCCATATCACCTGGGGATATTGGTCCGACGGTGGCAAACCAACTCTCAATGGACAACCCGCTTCGGATTCCAGCGGTAAATAACAATTTTTTTTCGTTTCTAATAGACAAAGTCGAAGTGTATACACAGTACCGATTCAGAACTCAACACTCGTATATCCATATATAATTTCAGCTTACGCCAACTGTGTGAATGACGCCTACTGCGCAGCTCGGGCTGTTCAAGGATACATGGATAAATATTCTCAGGTAAAAAAGAACCACGAAAATATTATATAACGTCGATCCGATAAAGAACTCGTTAGAGTATAAAAAAAAAAGAAAAAAAAAATATCTGAAATGATATTTTTGATCTGTACAGGACTGTAACAACGATGGTGTGATCAACTGCGATGATTACGCTCGTATTCACTACCTGGGCGGTTACGGATGCGGAGGAGCTCTTGAGAAGAAATACGAAGCTGCTTACTATAACTGTCGCAACAACTTCGTGCAGCAACTTTAAATTTTTCTTCCTCTTCTTCTTCTTTTCTTTTTTTTTTATTAATTTTCATACTCGCAATGCGACATAAATCTGCTCTCGTTAATTCAATTTGAATACATAACGTTTACAGCGTTAAGTATGACACTACGCGAAATTCCATTGTTTCGCGAGTATTCGAGCTTTGTCTGATTTTGTTAAAGTTATACTATTTATTTTCTTTTTTTTTTTTATTTATTGATAGACTGAATAGTAAATTGTACTTAATTTGATAGTCGACGTCTTGTATTTTTTTTCCTCTGCCTGTGCGAAGCTTTTTATTGTAATAGAATATGTATATTTGTATGTATTTGTAATTCACACACACACACTCACTCTATATTGTATGACCATAGAATAAAAATTTTTTTCTACGTAAAAATAATGTGCTATACTTGTGTAATTGACAGTTTCTTAGCTGTTCATTCTTGCTCCATATTCCAAATTCGACTTCCTTACCGTCTGAGCCAATATATATCCATTGGTGCGGATACACATTTGACGCATGCATAAATAGAAGTTTTCTCAACTTTGCGGAGTTTGTAAAAAAATAAAATGATAGTTTGCAATTTTATTTTCAAATAAGTATGTACTGATCCCTAGAAGAGAATTGGGTCGAGCGACGAGTGCAGAGTTATTAGACAGTCTATTAAAAAATTGCATTTTATTAATTTTCTACTATTAATTTTCTAACTATTAATTTAACTAGTTAATTAATATGTTCATAGTTGAAGGGGTAATTGAAGGTATAGTTTTGAATATCCTACAAGTGAACAATTCTATATATATATATATATATATATATATATATATATATATAGAATATATATGACTGATTTTTGGATAGATTTATACAGAAATTCCTTTGGTAAGTAATTGTTGGTCTAGATTGTTAATAGAATATTTTATTTAAGTACTTTTAATAATATTTGTATATATTTTCCTTTCTACCACTGCAACACAGAATTACTTCTTTATGTATAATACAACTGTTATTATTCATTGCATTGTCCGAACTGATTTAAAAACATCAAATTCAATAGAATTTTTATTTTGTTGTAAAATTTAAATTTTAACAAGAGATGTAGATTCACAAATACCTCGAGACTACGATAGTTACACTTTCCCGGTAATTTAAGCCACCTCTTTGTAAATTTGACAGATTCTATATAGGTCCAGTCAAAGTCACAATTGTACGTTCAAAAGAGGCATTTTAGTCATAATATGAGATAACTTGACTGATATCTTTATTTTTAGCTAAAAACAAAGCTCCATTCACAAGCTGCGACTAATCTAGATAGTTTTGCAGCCAATAAAGCAATGAAACCTTTTCAAAATTTTATTCCAAAACTTGTCTTGGACTAATTTTCGCCACAAGCACAAAGCACGACCTTTACAGTAACAGATTTAAAAAAAAAAACTCAACTAATCATACACAACAAAACCCCCTCACTTGCAATTATCGACACACTCTAGCAACAAATTATTGAAAACGGGCATGAAATCGATAAAAAAAAAAGTTGATCGAAAACAAAACCGCACTTTGCAATCATTCAAAAGCAAAGAAAAACATTAGTCTTGCCCATCTATCCCAAAATCCCTCGCGCAAAATACAACTGCACGCATATTATACATAAAGTGCGATAGAAAGAGAAAGATATAGAAACGTGACTAGCGCGCGCACTTGCGGCGTTCCGGCGACCGTCACCGTCAGTAGCAACGCGCCCGTCGAGCGGACAGTTTGTTTAGCCGTGCCACGCAGATGAGGATCGTCGAGGTGGTGAGCACCTCGCCGTCATCGTCGTCGTCGTCGACTACGCGGAATTGTAGTATGCTTATGCTGATGGTGCGGGTCTGCATCAGGCCGAATACCAATTGTACTGCGAGACATGGGCGATAAAGGTAGTCGAACCCAAAGCTTCTTGTGTATATGCACGTATACGAGCTAGTTTCGTTGTTTTTTTTTTCCTCACCTCGACCTGCCAAAGTCGCGAGTGCCCCGAATTGTCGCGTTGCGTTTAACCAATTCCTCTGGGGGATATTTTCGATTTTACGCCGAAAGGGTCGAAGCTTCGATCGTATCGGAGGTTCTATGGAAAGTGAGGTTATGTTCATGTGTTTTGCACACACATACACACACACACACACATTTCTGTCGTCCCTTTTTCTCTCTAGGTTTTATACGCAAATATGCTACTACGACTATCTTCGCTGTACTCTGTGGTAACGCGATATCCTTCGACTGGGAAATTATTATTATGTTCTTTTTTGCACGTTTATTTACTACACGCGTGTTGCGTGCACTTTCGCACGACACGGTCGCGCGTTCAATTACGGCTTTCATTTAGATCGAGGGATTGAACGTCGATTTGTAAGTAGCTGTTTGAGTATCTAATCGAAATGTGGACGCGTACGACGAATGGGAATTCAATTGGAAGTAAGTGCTAGGCGTGCGTTTAACGAGTCGCGAGCTTGAGCTTGCAAGCTCACGGTACTTATTATTGAAGAGGGCAAAAGGTGGGGGAGCGCGAACAATGAAATGAAGTCATTCGCTGGATTCCTCCAACGTTTTATCTCTTTTGTTTCCGATAAATCGATGAATCAAAAAAAAAAAAAACATAACGTTATCGGTATTAAAATGTGGACAATTATATTATTATTATTTTTTTTTTATTTTAAATCAGACGATTTCGACATCGCGGCCATTTAAATGTCCGTATCATTGACTTGCCTTGGCGCGCATACTCTTTTTACCTTGAATGAATTATTCAATAATCCTTCGCATAAATTTTCTGCCTTTCGAGGTAATTTGACAGAACCGTCGTATGAAGACATCTTATGTACGGAGGAACACGCGCCGACTGCTTTATTAAATGTACTATTGAAATTTGAATAAACGTATTATATTTCATTTTTTAAATTCACATCGTTTACGCAAAAAAGAAAAGAATACGCTGACTTCTTTGAGACTATACAATATTTATAGATACACGTATATATTATATCGAGTGATACGTTACAAGTTGGCGTTTATATTCGGCCTTCGGGGCATTTAATAATCCATAAATGTGTTTACTCGCGTTAAAAGCTTTACAAAATGCACATTCGTGTATCATTGTAAATATCATTCCACCGTTTCGATAGATACTTATCGTTTATCATTGGGAGAAAACCTTCGTTGATTTAACCTTCAACTTTTCAACTCGTTCTCCGGTACCACATCGTTATCTTCACGTTACTTGTATTATCTCAATTTCTAAGGACAACTTTGTCTCGTCACTCATTGAGATTGTTTCAATAGCCTTGCCTTTTATTCTTTGGTATTTTTTGAAAAATTGCTTCGGATCGTCGCGCGCCTTGGTGCTGAAATAAATTCTAGGTCATGCAGGAGGAGAGATTTTTAGCCGTTTACGAAAGCTATTGATCTCACGGTATAAGCGACATCATTTTATGTCTATTATATCGACAACAAAATCTAAGCTACGCTTATTGTTCTAAAACTGTCGTTATGTATACGTTTTTAAAGAAAAGCTATTTGGCCTTGACACGTTTACTGTATGAAAAGAAGAAAATCAAAAGAAGAGTACAAAAGTAGTCGGTCTTAAGAAGTCTTAACTGGCTCTATTTCAAAAATATTTCACGTTTCTTCAACGTGAAAGTAGAACTGAGTCTAAACGTTGTATATACAAACACTGCTTTAATTTAATCTTCTTAGCTCGCTAAATCTCGCCACTGCGTCCGCGTAAACATCTGCTTACGCTTGGAAATAAAATCGATCTTTGAACGTCATTTTTTTATTTTATAATCAAAATTATTATTAATGTTTTTAATTTAAACCATATCAAGGGTTTTTTTATTGTACTTTAATACAGAGTTACTTTCGTTATTGGAAAATTACAAACATTCCTGTACTAGAACGAATTAGTTAAAAAAATATTCTAAAGACTGCTGGTTTTATCGATTCTCTTGAAATGATCGATCAAAAGGAGTTAGCGCACTTTATTATTGTTTATTAAATTTATCAGTACCGGTCAGCGGTCATTACAATAATAGAAATCACATGTCGATGATGAAAATCATATGACGTATGATCAAGAATAGGTCTTGATATACTAAGCGTTTGTTGGAATAGTTTGCTTTTTAAATACCGACTAGTGACACAATTAAATCACCAGATATTAGATAATTAAATTATACAAATAATTTTGTATAATATTATATATGCATATTTCCCGATTTTTTTCAGAGCATTGTGTTCACTTCAGTAGTGCAAGTGGTGCCAGCTGCAACAATATTGTCATCCAGCCATTGCGACACGGACACCTGAATGTCAATTTGGGATTCTTGCAGATGCACCACAGGTTTGTTTAGATATTAGTCTTGTTTTTTCTCGATGATAAAGCAAGATACTCAAAGCGATCTTTTCGTAGCAATCGCTATTGAATTGCTTAGAAAGTTAATTTAAAAATAAATAATGAATGCAAATAATTGTTACAGGTACCACGTGGAATTCACAGTGCCATGGAATCTGTGCGTAATTCACACCGAGGAGAATACCATACCACCGGCAATCCCTATTGGCGAACTGAATTTAAACTGCCGAGTCGTCAGTTTCAGCCAAGAAAGAGATGATCTCAGGTAAGCAGATTATATTAGACTTTTAACCCGTAAATGTCACCGTAAAACAATCGACGATTCAATTTAAACCGCGTTTGTATATAAAGATAATTGCATTTTTATATCTTTGGAAAATATACCGAATATAAAATAACTTCTATGATTTATCACAATGACACACATATTGCAGTTAAATATTCTTTATTGCTCGGTCGGTAAATCAACGTCGATAATATACTGATAGAAAGAATCGTTTACCCAAAAGTTCTCGTTCGTTCGACCCACAAATTTTTCATGTCCTTCATAAAATATTCATCGACTGTTAATGTAAATCTTCAGAGTAAAATATTCGAACCATTTCTTAAGGGGGTCTGAACCTCAATTTTACCGACTTTGAAAATTTGATAGAAAATTATTGGAAACTAAATAAATCCAAGGAGTTATCCAAAACCAAGACGTACAAGATCTTCATCTGGGAACTATCGATTACTGCGTAAGGTTTCAAATAATAATACTCATGCGTTCAAAAATCGAGCTAGTGCGAAATCCCGAGTTCAGAAATTAGCGGTATCGATTTTGCTTCCATTTCGAGTGAGTCCATATTTTGATTTAAAACTTTGCATAGTGATGGATGATTCCGGGAAGAAGAATAATGACGTCTTGGTTTTGCACAACTCCGCGTATTTATTGAGTTTGAAATGAATCTCAACCGCAAATTCGAAGTCGGTAAAAGTAGACTTCGGAACCCCCTTAACGTTTAATACATGTGCATTCGGTTGAAATTGAAGTCCCTGACTTTGAAATAAATGAATCTTTCTCAGAATGTACAAAGGATCCTGGATTTAATTTATCGTTTTCCTTTGCAAAAAATCGTCCTCAGGATAAAAGTCGAGCTATTCGTACACACGGAGCGTTTCTTGAAAGAACAGTTCCAGATATCGTGCTGTGAGAAAGGTGCGCCGTTGACAATCTACCTAAATGCCCGAATCTTCGGTAAAGACCAGGGTACACCCGTATTACGCAACGGGATCCGGAGTATCGCCGTTGAAGATGATACGGAAGAGGACGAGAAAGAAGAAGAAAATTCCGACTGACCCATGTCGTTACTCGAAACGCCTATTTAGAGTAAAAACTTAACATAGTGAAGCCTATATTTAATATTTATGCCTTTCACTTTAAACGGATACGTTGGTAAGACCCTATATTATCGACTGATTGCCTCGAAATCGCTAGTTATTGAGACCATCATTTGTTTACGTATTGTTTTATTGTTACGATGTTGACGGTTATAGTTTAACGTAAGAAAATTTGAGTGCGTTTTTAAATATGAATATGCTTCGGAATTCGTAATCGTTGTTGCGTTATACTTAGGCCCAGATTTTTATAATCAGCCTCTATTGGAACAATATTGAATGACTTTAACGGATACTAATAGAGTGCCGATAAGGCCAAACAAAAATTGGTCGGTATTCGATATCTCTTTGACGGAGATGTGAGTTCCGTTATATTTATTGAATTATATCACGTGAAAAATTAAATTTTTACTATGTTAACTATCTCAAGAAGTTTTATTGAGACTTTGTCTTGTTAAAAAATTTATCAAATTATTGTTAGCGTTTAGTTAGAACGGTTAAGTGAAAAGAAACAATTGTATTTTTCCTATTAAACGACCTAATTTACACTAACAAATTTTTTACATGATATAATTCATTAACGACAAATGCCTTTCGAATTATCTAGCTGATAACGATCATATTTGTAAATTAAGGAATTAAAAAATTAGCTGAAATACAAATATTAAAAGAACGCCTATGTTGTCGACCTAAATACAATAACGTAATGCTCCAAAATAGTTTAAGTTCAATGATACATGTCTAAGATGTTTGTATCTTACAATACCCCAGTGATATTTTAATTTATCCCGCAAAATTATTTACCACTCAATATTTTTTCACCACCTAATTAATATTCTTTGGTAAATTTGAAGACCAGTAAAATTCTAGTTAATTGTAAAAAAAACCTTAGATACGAAATGTAAATCAAGAAATAAGAAACTTCGACTTGCAATAATCAGCTTTCTATAAACGCCTTGAAACTATACCTACAATCTTAAAAAAAATCTTTAGTACCATTTCGAAAGATAATCAATACATTCTATCTAGAAAAATTGAGCATACGACGTTTGAATAAGTAGTTAACGTATACATAGAAAAACGTAGGTAAGGTATTGAATAAAAAAAAAAAATAGTTGAGCAAAAATGATCAAGAATCATTGATAAAGATGATTCCTGTGGTAATATACTTTCCAGAATTTATAATCGACTCTAGACAATTTTTCCCAAGTTTAATATAGCGAAAAATCTTCGTTATTAAATGTATTATCGTATACGTTGCGATTGTATAGATAAAATTAACGAGAAACGTGCGCATGTATTTTTCGAGCGAAAGTGAGATAACTAATAACTAATGTTTACATTGAAATAAGATTACAAAAGTATACACTGTGAATTTCGAATTGAAAATGTAACTGTTGATTTAAGTTTTTATCTGAAACGAAGTTCAAACGATAAATTTGCATAATTGTGAGTATTTGTTTTCCTACGCTACTGTCTATTTTGTTAAGATAATGAAAATTTCACAGTCGAGTTTCATTTTCGCTTCGAAAACTAGTAAGTATAAAATCGAAAATGCCTGCTACTAAACAATGGTATAAAATTATACTCATGGCTGTAATATTTACAATTAGGAGAATGTATTTTTATTATGAGGTTTTACATCGAATGCAATCGCAGATACGTCTAAATGCTGCACATGCCTCACATACTGTTTTACCTGATGTACGATGCAACATATATATCGTTGAGCTTACGAGCAATAATCGAAATTTCTTTATCCTCACTGAGTATTACGAAAAGAATAAACGGTTAATTATTATATTGATTAAAAACAAGACGATCGCCTTTTTATTTATACACACGTCGTAATATTCTTTATTTATAGAATTTTACAAGTTGCTCTAGCAAGATTTTTTAAGTACATAATCTTTCAGTCTTTTATCTTTATAATTATCAACGTACCAACGAACCTGACAAGCCTTACGAATACTAATTCGACTACACCTACGTTTTGATTTGGAAATTGAAAATTAACGGTATTATATTTATAATAATATTTGTGAAATATTATTAATATGGATTACTATTAAGCTAAAATTAATTAGTAAGTATATATATATATATATATATATATAAAGGAAAGGATTTCTCGCATACGACGAATAAAATAAGTGCATAATGGCCGACAAACGTGTAAGAGAGAGCTTGATTCTCTGGAAAAAGTTAATCCGTATACTGTGAAAGCACGAAAAATACTTCGCGTTTAAAAAGTAGATTACCACAACTCACACTTAGCGTAAAGAATATTCAACATTATCCCTTGGCTTTTCGAGCCTTTTAAACCGTAGCTGCGGACGAGAAAAATATCAACATCGAAAGTTCATTTTTTTCATAGGTATCCCAGTAGGCCCATCGACAAATTCGCAAATGTTGAATCCCAATTTGGCCAGAGGATGACAATTGCTCTTGGGATTACCCCATTTCCCAGTGAAGGTCATCCACCCTGGCATAACGTTCTTCTCCTGGACAGATAATAATTCGACTTTTTTCCAAGTTGGCCAAGGAGTGCCAAAGCCACTTTCGTCGTAAAGTCTCGGTAGCCGGACGAATTTGTGCTTTCCAGGAGCTGTCCAGAGTCCGTGAGATCCTCGAGCGCTGAAGAGGACCGGGTGAGAACCATCCGACGTGAAGACGCGTTCGGGAAAAATCGGCTTTTGAAAGATACCTTTACGCGTCTCTTGAGATTCGTAAAGGAATGTCCCACTGCGAGGCTCGTAGCGGTAAAACGCACCGGCGTCGTGAGCTGAGACGTACATTGCCAGGGGATAGTCCTTGTCCTGAAAATTTGCACAAAATTATAATCAGCTTTATTGTCGCGTGCAAAAATTTAATACTAGTCGTGGTCAATCTACTGTATACGACGTTACATTTTTAGAGTAAAGACGTTCTGTTGGGAGAGAGAATTTTCGCTCTTGGAAAAGGGTAGTGTTCAATTTCGTGGTATTGTAGAATTATTATTCCTTTTGATTATAAACTAAGTAACAACGTTATTATTCGAATGAAAAGGATGTAGAGAGAGATTGACAATTTTTAAAAGTAATTTGTTTAGCTGAGTTTGCAGTAATTTTTAGTAACGAAAAATGGATTTGTACTAAATTTTTATTTTCCCTCTCATTTATTTATTGAATTTAATATTTTTCTTGTTTCCGCAAGGTATTAGCGATGCTTTGGTTTATCGTAGCTACATAATGTTTATTAAAACTGGACACATTTTTTTAACTTCTTATATTCTTATATTGATTCGGGTGCTTCGAATAAAAGTTGAAATTAGTTTCTGATGCATATATAGCGTTTTTTTCAGTTTTATATTACGATTTTGATAATTTACTCGGATAACGAGTATTTTAATCAATTTATGCATATTTGGCATTTATATGACATTCCAATTTTAAAGTGCCGTAATCATCAAATTGTTCCTTAAGTTCCAGAGCAAAAATCACTCTAAATATCACCTATACTATATTATTATATTTAAAGTTACCATTGAACATTTCACAGTTTACTCGAATGTACAGTGAATCGAACGAGTGATAAAAAAAATAGTATAATCCTAGCTGTAACCTATTATTAATCATATTATTTGGCTCTAAAGAGGAAAATGAAAAATCGCTCTAAATTCACTCTAAAGAATTAATAAGGGAAATTTCAGGATTCGCTGGAAAATCGCAGCATAACTCACCTTAAAATACAAGCTAACGTGTTCCCAATCACCAACGTGACTGCCGTACTCCTTTAACTTTCCAAGACACATTCCTCCAAAGTTAGGAATCGGCCAACTGCCTAGGAAGCCAAGATCGAGTACACAAACGGCTTTACCTTCGCTGAAAGGGTAGAACATCCAGTAGGTCACGTGGAAGTGTAGAGGTGGCTGTTTTTGTTGCTGCTTCTTCGTTCGAAGCAGTGCTTTCAGCTTTGAGCGTTTCCGCAAATCCGACTCGTATAGTTTATCGGGTCGAAGCTTTGGAATGAGGATGTCCGATCGAATCGAACCGCTGCGGGAAAATCTTTTGGCATCCAATCTTTCCGATCGACTTAATTCTAAGGAAAAGTCCGATGCATCCAGGTTACCTAGACAAATTCGGCAAATGCTCGTGATTAGAACGTTAACTTATAATGTTTCTATTCGCAACTGAAAAATTTGTGTTAGACTCATTTTTAAAACTTCAATTCACCTCCTTTCCGATAGTATGAACTATTTTTTTTTTTTTTTAGAAAAAACTACTTTTTAAGGGGCATTTACATAATAAAACTTATTAAAAGTTAATGCGCTTTTTTTAGATTTTTTTTTATTTTGGCCTTGGCGTAGGTTATACTTATATTTTTAATGACTGTAAGAATGAAAATGCATCATTTTGTTATTTTGCTTTAACGAACTTAAATTATTTATACGATAACGATAGATATGGCAAAATTTGCATTCGATCTAGAACGGCCAAAGTGACCAATCTGTGCAAGCTGTACCAAAGCCAAAACAAAAAAATCCTTTCACTATACAAGATGATGTCAAATTCTGGTAGGCATTATTAATTGACGTTTTTCAATGAACTTTTAAGAGAAATAATTTAGTTTCGTAAAAATATTACGTTTTTCATCACAATCATTAAAAGTTTTCAAACAAGATTTCCAACGCATTGCGCGGTTGATACGAGCCGCGGCTATTAACTATCCAAAACAATTCAGGCGTATACTTTGGGTAATTTTAAAAACTTTTTGTTAACTGATATTTCCTTTCATAAATATTCTGATATTATAGTTAATAATTTGTATGCATTAGAAAGGAGGCCCTATTTTTTATTCGAGGCTCAATCACGAGGCGAGCAACAGAACCAATTATTCCTACACGCATACACTGTTTATATCGATCGTTTATCGCGATTAACTCAAAACTCGTGCATATCTTCTAATAAACTCTTTATCTTGAGATCTATGATTTTTTTGGCTCACGATCAGGAAGACAAAAATGTTATTGCACAATTTTGAATAAATTATCTATTACATAAGTAGAGTTAGCGTTCAAATTGATAAATTTAGATCGATCGATCTTTTCAATCCCACCTAAGTGCGTATATGTATAAATATAATATCCGATATTACATCGGCGTTACATCAGCCAATTTGATAAATCGAATTCCGTGACTATGATCATCATCATAATCATCATCATCATCATCATCTTCGCCGTACAAGGGGCGAGAATCAAAGCGAAAGTCCTCGTAGATAAGCATGCGTTTGTCAGCGCATTACCTAGTAATGAAATTACAAATTGTCGTCCAGTCGTTGCACTACGGGTGTCTGGACGAACTTGTTATTTCGAAAGTTATGACTCAATATTGAACCATATCGATAATAAAGTAAATAAAAAGAGTGTAATAAAAGTCATTATACCGGGTACATTATTAGTCTCGATCGGATTAACGGGAAAGTCTTGAAGGAGCAAATTCCCGAGCATCCCAGTTCTCGTCTCATCCAGCTCGATCGATCCATTATCCAACGGTAAGAGACTCGTCTTGGACATCAAACAGTTCTTGACCAAAGCGTAAATCGGAACGTTACCAGCTGGCGTCTTCCCGTGTAAAAAGGACGATCGGTTCTGTAGCAGCGACTCTGTATAAAACAACGACGACGACGACGACGGCGACGACGGCGACAGACAGACAGAGAAAAAGAGAGAGAAGTTACTCGTTTAGTTTCGCGATGGGCTCCTTTTTGACTCGTTAGGGTCTCGGGAGAAAGGACGGGATACGACTTGCGTATATATATATTCGAATGTTATTTTGACCTTATCCGGAATGTCTGTATACGCTTCCTTTCGCAGAAACTTTTCGAAAGCTGCGAAACGCGCGTACATGTGCGCGCTTCATTATAGAGTTGCCGCGCTGTCGACTGTGGCCGATGCGACAATTTACAATAAACTTTTGTATACGATGTGATCGATGAACGGGAACGATGCGGGCAGCAAACGATGTCAATCCGAGAGTTTCCCATCCGATAATAATCTATCCCTCTCACTCTCTCTCTATATATATATACGCGGTACATACGCAAGTTTCATCGCGGAACGTCGTTTCTCCGGACGTAATCGTAGTTTTTACCTGTTTCAAGCGGGAACGAGGATTTTTTCCGACCTTTGACCTCGTCCGATGACAGCGCGGCCGGTAAGAATTCACGGGATTCTTTTGCGAAAGGTCGATCTCGCGCGTATCTATAGCTACTCTCGCAGCGAATTCCGTCCTACTAGAGACGTTTCCCCGAGCACGCGAGACACGATCAAAGTGGAACACGCGCGCTTCCTCTCCTTCGTTAACGTTAATATCAATCGCGGTCGTTTCCACTTCTGCGGTAATTCGATATTCATCGTGCCTCGTTGATTCGCCGATGCGCCGCAACTTCCCATTCGATTTTTATCTCGAAATTGACTGGATAGAGAAATCATTAGCGCTATCGTTATCAGCGCCGTTATCGTTATCCATACTCTCGCGATTATCGCTCGCGTTATTTTCGTCGCTATCAATATCCTTATGCAATTAGTTCATCGATATCCTTATCATTCCTCGCGTGTATAGTACGAAAAAAGCTTGCACAATATATAAGTTTCTAAAGATAAACAACGTGTGTATGGTTGTAATGAATGTACGTTTGCGTGCGCATGAAATTGAGAAAGAAAAATGAGCGCGCATACATTAAAGAGGCGCTTGATCGCGTAAACTGCATAATTCCATCTCGGCTTATTGGACTAACCTAAAAACCTCGATCGAAGGTATAATTTAAATATAGAAAATTAGGAAGCTAAGCGAGATAAGCGAACGCCTCGTTAAACGAGAATTCTTCATCGGCTAAAGGTGTTTGAGAGGACAGGAGTCTTTTAAAATGATGAATCGAAGTATTAGAATTGAATATATTTCCGCGGTAATGCATACTTATTCGAATATTAGGAAATAATGTTGATACATCTGGTATTAGCTAATTACACCGCGAAATAGAAATTTCACTATCCGATACTGATCTAGACTGAACCTGCTTTTATACGCTACTTTTCGCATGGATCCGATTTTCAATCAAACGATCGGAAGAAATTTCACATTATAAGATGTATATCAACTTTTTTTAACGATTCGCATTGAAAAATCAATTCTCAATTTTTCTCTTCATTCGATTTTACATCCTTTCATTTCTTTTGAACCTTTCGCGTAGCGAAATTTCCGTTTTAAGCAATAAATGTCCTTTGCGGACAATTTTTGGAAATCACCATTACAAAAGTGTCTTGTCCTCTCAAGGTGGATGATTAAGTGCGTTGACGATTAGCTAAGGTACGGAGCGCGAAAGCGCGAGTAAAAAAAAAAATATAAAGTAACTAACGTAAATCATGACGTGTACGGAGGTAATTATCATCGGGCTGTTGCATGTTCTCCAAAAATTCAGGTACCCCGAGTGGAAGAAAGCGTTCGCCCGGTGCAAGCCAAACTAGTGGAGCCCAGTCGCGTATCAGTCCTCTCACTGCGAAAAGATAAACAAACGAGGAAATATAAATATTGATGTAATATATAGGTTATTTAGAAGAGTGTCGCTAAATAGTTGCGCGCCGCGGCTCTCCCGCGATTGCCGAATAAAAACTCTTAACCGCCGTTAGCTCACGGACGGCTGTCTCGAGCGGCCTGAAGCGTGAAGCTTCGTCTCTAACAGTAGAATGACACAATATACCTATATACATACATACGCATATTTCATTACAGAGCAACGTGAATTTAAGATTACAGAAGATTCGTAAAGCCAAATGCGGGAGTTTGTTTCGCGCGGGCCGCGATCGAAGTTCGCGATGTACGAGCGCCGATTTTATAAATAAATGGACGAGCGAATGAAATAATCGACGAACTGACCTCGTGACTCTTCGGTGTTTACGGGGGAAGTGCAATTTCGACGCTCGAAAATCGCCAACAGCAGAAACATTATCGACATCAACCAGCAACGCATCCTCGGTGGACTTATTCTTTTGCAGCATCTTGGACGCTATAAAATCTACCCGCACTGCTCTTCGGCTACTTCTTTTTTTTTTGTTTTCTTTTTCTTTTTCACTTATCTCTTCCTATCCGAAACTCTTCATTTTCTCTCGCCCACATCGGTTACGACAATGTGGAATCGAATTGCGCGAACGATTTTTTCAACGGTCTTCCGAGCAACGCGCAGCTTGCGGAATTTGCATACAACGAGCCTTCGGTCGGTGAATGTATAATGCTCCGATATTTTCTCTATTGTATAATGTCCGCACACTGAACGTATATCTATACGCACACACAACTCCGGTACCAGCGGCGTATATATATTGCAATAGAAATAAATAAATAAATAAATAAATAAATGTTTCTTCGGATAAATGTTCCGTAGACAGCGAAAGAGGCAAAAAGGCCGGAGCTCAGTGCTCGTCGCAAGCGGCGAGTGTACCGAGGCGAACTGGCTCCTCGTGAGTCGTAGCGTTCGTTCGCAGGGCCCAGTTTTCCTACCAGCACCGCGCGCGTATCGGATCTCCCGCTTCCGCGCGCGCGCGCGCTTTTGCACTCACTTCTCCGACTCTGTATACCACGCGAGTAGCTACTGTGTTTGAGAATGTCGTCTCGCGGTTCGGTCTCGATGTGTATGTTTTGCCTATATATTTGTGATACATACGTATGCACTTGTGTGTTACAGCCATGTACCCGTACGAGCTGATTTTGGTGCATTACCAACATTTTTTTTATACTTTCTTTTTCTTTTGTGAGCTAAGAGTGCGAATTTTCCATAGAAACCCATAATTGTGGTATTTTTTAAATTTTATAAGTTTTAACGTTCAAATACATTTATGTAACCTTTGAATTGCATGTAAATGTGATGTATAGGACTTTTTAGAATCACGCAATTTTAGACATTGTTTAAATGCTTATAACCTTTTAACAAATGGGTCTTCAAAATCTAAACTCATTTTTTACGATATTGACAACATTTTTAAATGGTATTAAAAATTATTAGCCAAACGTAGACTTAAGAAGCTTTGCTTGGCAAAAAGAATCATAAAGAAGACCAACTGGTTTGGAAGTTACAAGTATGCGAACTAAAATAAAAAAGTCACTTTCCGAAAAAAACGATTTCAAGTATTTTTCTTTTTACTTTTCCCACTGTAACTTCTGTTCTGCCGATCCGATCTAAACAAATTCTTTTCTAAAATCAAGCTCATTCGATATTCTTTTCAGTTGCATACTTTCAACTAGCGGTATAACGATATGCTCTCTATGAAAATCGACAAAATCCACGAATAACTGAAAAAGATTTTTTTGTGTTCTTAGCGACAAAAAGAATGGGTTTTGCTCGGAGAAATGAGGAAAAAAGTATCCGGTAGATATGCTCTCGCTGGTAATTTTTCGATTTTTATATAGGTACCGACTTTTTTCGTATTGTATCTCGTGGATTTACTCATAATATAATATCGCAGAACAAGAAAAGCCTCTTGATTCTCGTTCATCAAAGACGCGTATGCATATTGCACATTAATATGTTCCATCTTCGTATTTGCAATTCGTCGATTTTTGCTTGCGGTATACGATCCTCGCAATATGACATTCTTTCACCGAATTTCTTTCTTCGGCGACACGGTACAAGAGAGAAATTTTCATTGCAAAATAGTGAAACTCGTTACATTACGTTATTACGCTCTTGCTTAATGAAATTTCGGCCTTGTTCGCGCAAAGACATCACGTGCGAACATTGTCTTTATGCTTGAAAAGTAAACGCGAGCAGCAACGAGGGAATCGAGATTTTAATCTAACCCGACGGTCTTTTATGCATAATTACGTTTTTTTATTAACTTTTTTTTTATAACATTTAATCTTTATAGTCTTTAGCGAGTGATATCGATTTTACGTAACGATGTGTAATATATATAGTCGCGATAGTAATAAATATATAAGGAAAGCGATATAATATAATTGAGCAAGTTATACGCGCTAGTACAAGTGGCGTTGCGGGAGATTATTAATAATTCTGTATATGTGTATCCTATAGAACCGCTTCGTTTGTAATGAAACTTTAATTGGAATTTAATATCCTCTCGCTTTGCAAATCACATACTATTAAAGCGTGAGAAGCCACTGCTATAACTAATACTCCCAATACAGTCATCATATACTCATTTAGCGATATTGTTTTTTCCTTTATATACACAAACGTAAAATGTACTTCCTATCCGCTAATTCGATCCTTTCACCCTCGGCTAATGTCCTCTAGCCCAATCTCTGCGGACAAGATTGGCGACAATGAGTAGTGTCCGAACATAAAAAAATCAAGGAAATTTCTCTCCGGTACCGCTTACATATATATATATATACATGTATATGCATAACGAAAGAAAAATAATTGGAACGATTGCATAAAAGAAAAGAGTACGTCGTTAATTCAATCGTCTTTCTACACAGCAGCCGTATAGTGACCGAGGCGATTGCATCGTTTATGCGCGCTAATGCGCGCGTCTTTTCTCTCTCGAATAATCCGGAAGTAGATGACCGGACGAGGAGTGAAATGGAAAGTATATATAGGTGCGCGCAATGTGGAAGTGAGGAACTACGTTCGCATGTGTAGACACGCTTGTGGATGGGTCTGTATATAGTATAGAGAGTATGGTAGTAGCAATTACGCAGGTAATTGCCATTAGCCTAGCAGAACGAGGAAAAGCTATGTGTGTGCAGTATACATGTATACACGTATACACTTGTCTCTGTAGTCTACTGCTGGGAATTTCGTCTGCTACAGAACCGATGCTTTCGAGAGTCGGGAGAGCAATTGTCGTCTGCTGGACGATCGGATCGAAATTCGTTTTCATTATTATTATTATTATTGTGGCTTTATTTTTTCTTATCAACGAGAAAATTCACATCGCGATGCCGTTTCTCTGTACACGACGCAGTTCAATCTAGTTGAAAAGTTCCCTAGTCACTTTCTCGCATACTCGCGCGAGCAACATTTCCGATGACAGTTGAGTTTCGACGAACGAAAGAGATTTTTTTTTCTTCTTTCTCGAGTCCCCCCGTATGTATACATACTCGATTCTCGAGTTGTGTGTAATTATCATTAGTCGAGGATTTTATAGCGTCTGTTGTAATGTTATCGGCGAAGCCGCGTGCTCGCGTGTAACTGCAATTTTCTCATTGTTGCAACTATATACATTGATGTATATAGAACGCGTATACTCATTATATATATGGAGTTGAGTTTCCCCCCGCGAAGAAAAACGAGTTCGCTACGCCGCGGGATTTAGGAAGTTGTTATATAGCTACTTTGACTCGAGAGATAATTTAGCTCTGCGCTTGCTCTCTCGCACGTCTTATAGACGAGGAGGCGGTTATTTATATACTAAGCGCATGTACATATATAACGAGAGTTTCACATCTACCCGAAAATTATGTTTCTGCCTTTCCGTATCTCCCTAATTATTTCAATATTAAGATTTTAGATTCTCGGTTACCATATATTTATTTAAGCATACTGGGCGTATACATGTCTATATATATATTTACTTGAGTCTAATCGCTAAGTTTATTTGAATGTAAATTTTGCTTAAATTTTAATTTAAATATAACGGTAAATATTTGTCAAGTGTATTAATTCGTTGCTCGTATGAAATTGTTACAGAATTTCGTATAGAAATAATTTTACATCTAAATAAATTATTTACCAAATCGTTTAACACGAAAGTTACATAACTATACTTTTCGAATAGTTAAACATATTATTCACTGAATTCAGGCAACTTTTTATTTCTTTACAATAGTGATGCGTAACGTTTGAAAAAAATGTTATTCTCAAATAAATATTTTTCAAATCCAAAATATGGCTCTGTCATCCCAGTAAATATGTCAAAAACGCATTGTTTTAATCGATAAATTTGCTTAGAAATAGTTAACGTTCTCGTAATTGTAAACAAAGCTGTAGCCGATCGTTTCGAATATACAATTTCGCTTAATTTCTTGATTTCATAAAACAACGATTCTTACAATACCAATTCAACGAATTGGCTCATTAACTGGAAAGTAACGACTGTAATTTTTTATCCAGCATTCAAAGCTTAACTCGAATCGATTGGGTTAATCGTTAGAATGAAATTAGAATCAATCACTTTAGAATCCAAAGCATTGGAGCAACATAAGCTCAGGCCTGTATTTCGAAAATGATCTCGATGGGAGAGATTTTTTCGGATACGAAAGAATCAATAGCCAGAGATCTAAAGAGAAAGATTCGGTTTTCGACGGAACGGCGTTAATGATCATTGCCAATGGTTCTCGGTCAAGCGACTTCGTAACGGTCCCTTACGCGCGAGTCTCTGTACACATGCGTACGGGCGAAAGTGAAGTCGAACAAGTGGAACTCGCTCCCGCGATTCACATTGGCCCGCCTGCATACTCCTATACACACACACAGATATATATATATATAATACATATATGTATACGTCTATGCTGAGTCGCTGACGCTGTCGTGAAAGTTACATATCATCACTGCGTTTGGTTAGTAGGAAGCTCTGTGATGTATAAGCGAAAATCGATAAGATATATATATATATATATATATATATATATATATGTGTGTGTGTGTATGTATATATATGCATAGAATGCACTTTTATATTTGCATACGATCTAAAGACTGCAGAGGGAGATTTCAATAGCTGAAGCAATTTGGAGTTATCGCTGGCAGTATTCAGTATACGGCCAATTCTATTTTTTTTTTAATAAAACTTTTAGTACTATCGATCGAAACTGGATAGATAAGCGGAGGAAACAGGTGGGAACGAGAGTCTATGGTGAAACTGAATACTATACTCCGTGTATTTTATGGATCTAGTCTTGATATACTTCCTTAATAAAATGGTTTTTTTTTCGTAGACCAATATAGTTTTACTGTAGGATATATATATATATATATATATATATATATATATATATATGTGTGTGTGTGTGCGTGTGTGAATAAATCGACATGTGGGCTTTGTTATAAAAAGGTTTATTCGCCAAAAACAAATATTGTTGAAAAATCTATTATAATGAAACTCTAAAGTAATTACTAGCGTAATCGAATTAACAAACGATTTCTTATTTGAAATATAACAATATTATTGAAGTTTTGTCATAAACTAATCGGTATCCGCAGCGGAATATAACATATTTTAAGAAATTTAGCAATTAAGGCAGTTTCGAGCTTATCAAGTAAAAAGCTTTAGAAAAATTCTTAGATTAATACAATACAATATTTTTTGTACATGTCGAATTTTATGTTTCGAAATACATACACAATTATTGGGTGTTAGTTTTGAACGTTACATATATATACAAAGATCGCCTTTCAACAAAAATAATAATTTAAAACAAACTCGTGGTTCGTTGTTTCAGTTTAATTACATTGTTCATATGATTATAAATATAAATATATACTAGAAGCCTAAAAGTCATTGGATGACTAGTTCAATGTTTGTTTATTATTGTTTTTAATCACGTAAGTATAAAAAAAGTATCATCAAAAACTTGTTTATTTCTACAATGTCTTAAAACTTTCACAATAAGCTAAACATTCATGTTTCTTTGTATATTGTGTACACGTCTTTAGAACTTGTTTAACTATTAAACTATAAATATTGTACACAATAAAATTCATTTTCATTCGAATCTTATGTATTAGGAAATTTCCAATAGTAGATAAATATTTCTAGCCAATTTCATGCAGCAAACAATTTTGCCTAAAAAATAATAATAGGCACAACTAAAAAAATTATGTACATTAAAAAACCGTACGTTTACAATATTTTGATGTTTTCGAAGTTAAATATCATTTTTTAAAGTATATCCAATAATTTGTATAATTTTTTTGTGGCAATTATTTACTATTAGAAAATTTGATTCTTATTATACGATTCCATAAAAATGAGAATAGATTTCAATGTGTACACGCACATTTATTTTGTTACCAAGAAATCGAATAGTTACTCTCTATTACCCCTTTTTCGAAATATCTTAAAAAACTAATTCGAAGATCAGAACGAGTCAGAACGGCACTCGCGCATGAGTGAATGAGTGATTAAAATTTCAATCGTATTGTTATATTTGTGCGGCTTTACAAATATACAACACGAGTGTTCAAATTGAATAAATTGAAATTTGAATAACGAAAAGTCAAAACTCGTTAAGATGAATTTGAACAATAGACTCGCCTTTAAACTTTATCCATCCGAAATAACGTTGATTTAATGAAGTTAAATAACGATTAACTTATTAGAAAATATCTACAGTTTAGCTTTAAAGCGAATAGAAAAAAATCACGAATTAAGATGAATATAAGAAAATTGTCTTCTCTGTACTAAATATGACGATTGTTTTTCACAACTCATCCAAATCCTCGATTTTATTACGACACATTGGGCAACTTGGCCGCGATTCCTGTAAGATATATATATATATATACATATATATTTAGAAAAAAAGAAAAATAAACTCAATGAAAATCTCAATTTAACTCATAAATCTTGTACTTACAGCTCCGATAGTCCTCCATTTTTCTATGCATTGTTTATGGAAGATGTGCGTACATGGCACTATTCTGACTCCATTCTCTTTATTTGGTTCGTCCAAACAAATGGAACACACTTTGTCTTGTCGTCTGCAACGACTTCTTCGACGAGTACTGAAAATTAACGATCGTTAAATAAATATTAATTGACAAAAGTTCATTTAGTCGTTTGTCTATTTCGATATAATTGCGTTAGTTGAAAAAGTGACGCTATCCATGCAAGTCGTACGCAATGAAATGAAATCACCTGAAGAACATTTTACGAAACAAGAGATGATTATATTTATATTTAAAATTTACCGTAAAACTTAGATCATCGCCTACTTTAAAAATGCACAGTTGGCAAATGATACTCGACAAATTGACTTAAGATTTTTGACTGAAATCAGTAGATCGCGGACTCTTTTATTAATCGGAATTAATCGCGACCCTTTTAGAGCTCCTGCGTTTATTTATTGAACTAGTATACTATAAATAGTCATTAATTCTACGTAAGCATCGTTGATTGTCTGTACATAAAAAGCATTTAAGGTTCGGTGTATTATTAGACATCGTCATGCAAAAGAGTAAAAATTTGAAGTTGGCCATTTTAACACTTCACACAGCTCACGTAGCACCGCGTGTGTTATTATTTAACCTGACGTTCGAATTTTTAACGTATCAGTTTGCGAATTCCGCGAATAAACTTACAATAATCTGAAATATTTTTCAAGTTAAAAGAAACTTCGGGCATTATTTCTATTTACGCAGGCTTATTCGTAAATTCATATTTTTTGCTGTACGTTGCTGTACAACGATTTTAATGAATATTCGCGTGATTTTTCAATGTGGTAAGTATTATACGTAAAATTTCATCGTAACGAGACGAGAACGAGTTATAACTTTCTGAAGATTCCAAAATAATAAACAATGTTAAAATCATGAAAATTCAACGATGAAAGTAGCTTCATCCCTAAGCTACAAACAAATAAATAAAAATTAAAATCTTACTTATTATGAGATGGCGGGGGTGACCAATTACTAGGTCTATAGGCTCGAGAATGCTGTTGTTGATTCTCCTGTTTCGCAAACAAATAATAGAGCATCGCTCCCAAACCTATTCCCACTGCTACAAACACAGCGATCCCTGGATGCGTCATTTTTAAATTCCACCGCTGTATAGTAGTTGCTCTATTGAGTTTCCTGTCCGTGCTTATCCGAGACTTGTTCAATCTGCAAAGTGAACCAAGCGGTAAGTGTTTTTCTTTTGTCAATAATTCTTTGAAGAATCTTGCGTGATTAGTCAATTTCTAGCAAGTTTTCTAAATTGATAATTTTTCAATATAAAAACTTTTTGTTTATTTATCGTTACAGTGTATACACTAGTGTAAGAATTAATGCAATTCCGTTCATAATAAATTCAATTAAAAGTTAATGGGCTATGCCGGATTTTCATATTATAAAAAAAAACGATTTTTTTTCTATTTTTTAAAACCAATCATCCCACAACTAAGTTGCCCGAATCAATATTTTCGATTGTATTGAAATGTCAGTACTCGGAAGTGACAAAATCACCCGACTGATGCAGATAGCTCGTGTAAGTACCAGCAAGCATGTCAAATTTCGATACGATTATTTTCCACTTGACAAAGAGGTTTCAGATGTATCGCATCCCTTCTGCACAGATTTATCAAGATAAGAATCCTTAAATCCATGAAAGGGCAGTAATAGTCAAAATAATAACGAAAGTTATAATTGCCTACTGTTGCACTTCGCTCCAAAGTATCAGGACAGTGTCGTCAAAACAATCGAATTTTTTTCGCAATTGGCATTTTTCATAATGGGAGATCCATACCCGAAATTTTGCAAACAATAGGCATCACAAGGTCTACGCGCTATGGATTATGCGAAAGAGCGCGATGGGAAACTCACGCAGCTGGCGGACAAACGGCATCGAAAAAGGCTAGGACAGCTCGTAGAAAGTCTGGAGCTGAGCAACAAGCGATTTATGAACACGAGGAAGGCCCAGTACTCTAAACATAGGCCCTGAAACAGCAGATTAGCGTTGATATGAAAAATTTCATATTGTACTAAAAATCTGCGTTGGAAACTTAAACGTGTTTTTCTGAAAACTGCATTTTCCAAATCGGACGATTCTGCAGCTAGAAAGCTAATCATTCGATCGACTTTTAATTATGATGGTCTTCATTCGGAAATAACTCGCCGTTATTTTTATAATTTTTCATATTTTCAATAGCCCACGGCCCTTTGCCTAGAGAAACTCAGGTAGCTTACTAAGAATATATTTGTTTTTGTTTCGGTCATCCTGGCGTGTTCTGCACGATCTCCCGTTTTTCATATATATTTTTCTTGCAATGTATATTTATGAATTAAATTTTTATAAGATGCACTTTAAGGGTACCTTCTGGTTTTTTTTGTTCAAAAAAATAGGAAATTTTTGAAAATTTCTTCTAGAAAAAGTAAACGAATTAGAAAGCCAAGTTTTTCTAAAGTATATTAAAAAAACTGTAGGAAATTTTATTAATTTACTGCACTGGAATATGGAGCAATCAGAATTTCTACGAAATCTTGGTGGAATAGTTTTTTCTGTTAAGTTTGATGTAATTCTGAAATAGACTAAACAAATATGTTTGGATACAAATTTTACTAAAATTTCCAATACTTTATTGTTGCTAAAAAAATATTATAAACATCAATATAATGATAGTCTATTCCGTAGATGAAACATTTTTATATATATAAGAAAAGACCAGATATGATTATTATGTTCAAAAATTAGTAGTCTCGTCTTTTCACTTTTTAATTATTGTTTATTTTACTTTGTAGTTTTAACACAATATTCTACATACTTAGGTCTATCAAATTGTGCAAAATAAAATTTCAAATTTTTGAATCCCAGGAACTAGAAGGTATCCTCAAGAGATCTGCAATAAACTGTCAACATTTTTAAATTTTCAAATGTGTAAATATTGGTTCAAATCCTCCAAAATACCTCTTCCACTATCCCTGAAACTGTCATAGCCCGTTAAAATACAGAAACTGTTGTTCATTTATTGCTACATTATTTACAAATGTGTAAATTGTATTGTATTGTAATAATTACAACAGAACAGAGTTAATTTGACGATCACAGTCTGAACAATAACCGAATAATCCATTCAACTCTTGTTTACCAACAATCAACTCTTCCAAGCATACGTAATGACATGCAAAACCTGAAGTACACGCTTAAATAATCTCTCAATAAATAAACAGGTTCAATGTGTGAGTCCTAACTTCAACTGCATAGATGATAATACTATTATTGTTCCCTGCTCACGAATGTTATTTTTATATAACCTGCACACTTGTAGCCAACGACTAAAAATATTCCAAACTACGCGCAAAAAACCCTCACCGAACGAAAAAAACGAATGATTCTGTGAGCTCGGCAAGAGATATAATATTATTAAACGTTAAGATTTACTCACCAAAGAGCAGAGTCTGATGTTGGACTTTAACAAGTTGTGTATATCTAGACTATAGTTATCACTCGTCGTCGAGAAGTCGTCGGCTGTATCAAGTTCCCGGGGAGTCCCCGAAGTTTTTCGTTCACAGCACTATTACAGTAGCGTCCTCCCAAAGACTCCCCTTCGCTGCCATCACGGGAAAACTGTGTTTTCTGCACTTTTGCTTACACTATGATATACCAATAAACTGTACGAGAAAGAGAGAAAGAAAGCGACGACACTACTGCATCGGCAGTTGTATCGGGCGGTGTGGAGAGCGAAAGTGGACTCCGAGTGGAAACAACAGTTGCGCCGACGCGTGATATTGGCTCGTTCTCTCGTTGCAGCTGTGCGATCTACGCAGCTCTATTGCGAGTTATTGGTATAACTGCTGTACTGTACTATAGCGTATATGGTCGCATAACCTATAATATAGGATACGTGACGTGTCTAATACGGTGATCTGTGATCTTTAATGACCGGTACGCAGAGAGTTTCTCTGGCAGTGACCGTCGCGATAACAGATTTAAACGTGAGATTTTACGGAGAATGCTCTTTATCGATAGAATTTGCGGAACAATTTGTGTAAACAACTTGGAGTTGCTAATGGTAAATAATCTTTTACTAGAAATTTCGATATGTTTTCAGATAAAATATATTCGAATTTGATTCACCTGGAATCCACTAAAATACCTGTTTTAGTGGATTTCTTTAAAGGTAAGATAGTTATTTTCTTTACCAAGTTTTGATAAATATATTTTCTATGATATCTGCGAATGAGCATTGCAGGAATATGAACTGTCAGCTTTTTGTAAATGTAAAATAAATCGTCAAAATGATTTTTCCTTGAAATTATCATTCTAATTTTATTATTAAATTATAAATACCAAAGTGCGCAACAAGACAAACTGATTTCATGAAATTTACAAATGATTTCTTCAATAAGCAACAATAATAAATATTTATTTACAATTTTTTAACATTAAAACATTTTCAAGCATGTTGTATTCATATTAAACATACGGTCAATGTGCTTATAATGTAATTTAACAGGTTTTTGTTGTATTAACGTTAATATTTTACCTGCAATTCATATTTATTATTATTCGTACATCCGAATTAAATCATTTCGAATAATCTATAACGTACGTGCTAAATACAAAAAATACTTTATTTAACGTAGTACATTTTATTGCACAATATTTTAATAATTTTTCTTTAATCGTAATAAATATTAATTAACCTGGTGAGATTTTCTATTTTTTCACATATGCGTGAAAAAGGCACTTACATACCGTTTTTTGAGTAAGTCATTTTGTACATTTCCTTAAATAACATAATTTAAATTTCATTCATTTTAATAAATATTCTTCGCGTTGAGATCAGTATAACAATTCACCAACATTTTTCCGGTGGATAATGGTTATGGTATTAATGTTAAAATCAAAATTGTTATTAATATTTGAAAAAATCCGAAAACCGATACTGACCCAAGCATGAACAAGAAAGAATATAGAATAAAAAGATTGACTTGGATAAGAAGACCAATAAATTCGACGATAAAGATAAATAAATAGATGTTACTCTTAAGGAAATCAAAAGTTTTTAACTGAGCTTCATAAAAAAAGTTAAAATATATATTATACATTATTTACATTTATGCACTGTTATACAGCCTATCTATCTATCTATATATATATATATATATATATATATATATATATATATATATATATATGTTATGACCTCGAAAATTCACTAACCGCAAGATTCAAAGTCAGCCGAAAACCCGATTGAGCTGAAATTTACTAATAATTTACTGCTATACACTATTTTCCAGATGCATGTAGGAATTCAATTTTGTATGAACGCCGTAATAGTACAAATTTTGAAATCCAATTGTTAAAATGATATTGAACTTTAAATTCCTGCATTCATGTCACAATTAGCCCAGCGAAGAATTATTCTATTGGTTCGTTTGGATTTTTTTCCAGTAATTGTAAATGAAAAAAGATAATTTTTAGATAAAGTATGCAAATCTCGATTCGAACGAGTGAAATGAATTTTTTTAACAAAATGAGCTCAAGGAGGGCATGCACTGTGGAGAATTTTCTATGAATATAGGTAACAACAGAATAATAGATTCTTTTACAGGTCTCACATCCCGCGAATTGAATTCATTAACCCGAGTACATTAGCAAAAAAAATAAATTTAAAAAATTTCATTTGCTGCGGCGAAATAAATATACGTGTCTAGGGAAACATGTAATTGCATACAACAATTGTTCTTTCTTATCCAGTAATAAGGTAGTTTTCAGTTAAAATTTAAGTAAATATAGCGTAATCGTACAATTATCAAACCGACAAATTTTATATTAACTAATTTGCTTCCCATTATTTTAACCATAACATGTAGAAAATAAAATAAACATGATTACTTATCCGAGTCCCTTGATTAGGTTGATTGACGTAAACCCTCTAAATATTCCAACAGGCCTTGAATAAAAACAAATTATACGATTACACAAATACTACCAGGAAAAACTCGCTCCAATAATATACAGTAGATAAGAGGATTTTTTTTAAATTAAGGAAAATAGAGTTAGAATTCAATTTTCTTGAAAGAAAGTTAAAATGTTGGTTTATAACGTTAAAAACCAATGGAGGCGTCTACGTAGATTATAAGTAAACAAACGATGTTTTTTTTGGCGAAATATCATTGTAATTATACTCACCTTAAGTATACTAACTTAATTTTCGATTTTTGCTCGTTTAAAACATTAACCCGTAAATTACCAGCTATTATTTGACGCTAAAGCTATATTTTTTTCAAAATAAAATTAGAACTTCCTATTCGAACAATAGTTAAATAAAGAATAAAGCATTAACATTAAAGCTCAATGAAATTATGCTATAAATTATTACTTTAAACTGGACAAGACAATGAGGTGACAGAGTTCGCAGGAGTCAACGAAACCGAAGATGATATCGACCTGTCGGTCAGCTGATCTACCGATTGCATAGATGGCATTCGTTGTTTGATCAGCATCTGGCGCAGCGACTGACACTCTTCTCGGAGCGTTACCACTTGCACCCGAAGTATCGCATTTTCATGTTCCAACATAGTTGCGCGCAGAGCAACCTGTAATGTAAAACAATCAATTTACTATATTATAGTTTAATATTGTAAACGATTTCTAAAAAATGTTTAAAAGTCGTATCCTTCCAATTTAGGATTTGCAAAATGGTAAATTCGTTACATTTTCAAGAAAACGTAAGTAATTATGTAAATATGAATAGCCTAATAAACGGAATCGATTTTTCTAATGCGTATGGGTGTAAAATTTAAGTCAAATACTTTTCAGAGATCATCGGTGAATTTATATAATTTTTAATATTAAATAATAATATTCATTTTACGTCGTTGTTTCATAAACAATTAATTATAACAGTTGAAAATAAATTTCGAACTATTTTTTTGTTTTGAAAGCTTTATCTTATATGTTTAGACATTGAAACTTTTCTTTAAAACAAGTGTAACAAAAGTTAATTTCTAAATACATATTTTGGAGCAAAGAGTTTTTTGGTCAAAAGGTATAGATTTTCTAATTTGGAAGGATTGTCTTACATGATCTTCTCTTATTTTACGAGCATCTCGTGATTTCTTTGCGGCTTGATTATTCCGCTTTCGTCTTTCATAATATTTGTCGTCTTTTTGTTCATCGGGAATAGGTTTTTTTTCACTTCGAGGCCTTCGAGACTGATGCATACTTGAAATAACAGCATTTTCAATAATATTTCGACTCATTGCAGCAGCTTAAACATGAATTTCATATGTATTAACAAATTGAATGAACTTCCAAATGATGTGGTGTATAACGCGTAAAACTACGAATGATTATTTAATTCTGTCATTGGTTACAACATTTGTAATAAAATTGTCGTTTCTATCATGTATATAGGCAATTAGCAAAAGATATGCCCCGGGTGAGGATCGAACTCACGACCTTAAGATTATGAGACTTACGCGCTGCCTACTGCGCTACCGAGGCGTTCGAGTTTGCGCCACTTTAACTTTAATATATACTACAGAGATGGCGCTTCTAGCTTTACTCTCGATCGATCTATGTATATCCTAACGCTATTTTTTATAGATAATTTATAAAACTCGTTGAGGTTATTTTAATACTTCATGTAATATATATATATGTATAGTATAAACAAGATAAAAAATCTTTACAGAAGTGATTTGTTAGCGAATTATAATTGACTGATTCGTTAGAGTTAGTAATGAATAATATTACTCTAATAAACCAATACATTCAATTTATAATTTCAAAGAATAAGTGAAAATTATTTTTTAAGTTAAATGCTTGTCCGTGAGAATAAAATATTAAAAGAACACACACCCAATGGAACAGTTATAAATACGATCCAGATTTTATAGATAGAAAATTAATCGAAAAAATTCTCTAATGCAAAATTACTTGTAAAGTTTCATAACACGAATTTTATTGTTTTTATCGTTAAATAGTATGAATATGTCGTGCTATTTTACCAATTCTTTGTATAATAATCTGTGGACTATAATTATTTGAATGTAAATGTTGAAATATTAATTTAAATTAGAGTAGTCGGTTGTCTTTAAATATACTAATTTGGTTATTCAAGCACACTATGCCTGTATGCAGTAAGTAAGGTTTTTTGAACAAATAAAAATGTTTCTAAACAGAGCAAAATTTTCTTTTCTGTGCAGTAAAATGTAACAAAATGTCAATTTTAAATGTACCAAAAATACAATTCTTTAAATTATCATATTTCACTATTTAGAATCTTCGTTGAATTTTTTTTGTCGGATGAATCATTTACCTGCACTAACATTTGTAAAAGGGTGTGAAATATTGACAGGCGAAACTAATGGCGGCATTGACGCCAATAACGGAGGCTGCAATAATCCGGTAAGGGTGAAAGGTGCCGCCGGAGCTAAAGGAGAAAGAGGTGCCGTCAACATGGCACTCGTTCTTGTTGGCTCAGGATCTCTTGAAGAATACTCTGATCGAGTGAACGAATCGTAACGGCACATCTCTAAATTCCAACAACAGATAATTAAGTGATAATATAACTTTATAACTATCGATACATAATATATGACGTAATTATTATTTTAAATAAATAAAAAATAGAAAAATTACAGTCGCTTCATTTATTCGTGTTAAATCTTTCGAAGAGTCAGTTTTGAACAACCTATAGTATGAGTAAACAGTCTTTAATTAATATATCTAATTACAATTTTTTATGCATATAGCCACACTTTAAAGTGTCTTTCTTCCATAAGCCTAACAACCGATGATTGTCAAATATTATTTGTAAAATATAAAATATCGAAATACTTATTTACGAATTCATTTAAAAAAATAACAAATTATACAAAAGTCAACTTTTTCGCAAAATTTGTGCATCTTCGATGTATTCTTATAAACAACTTAATAAATAAAACTGCGGAATTTTTTGTTACATGAACACTAAAAATATATGAGCAATCGATTCTATGTATACCCATTAAATATGAAAAATATATTAATTATTTCACACTATATGTATAAAACAAAACAAGATTTCTGCTTATCACAATTTGAGAAATACAAGTCGTTAAAATACAGGTTTTCGTTAAAAACAAAAAAAAACTAGTATAGCTCCTTTAAATACCGTTATACGTTTAAAGATTGTATTATTATTAAAATATAAAAAAATAGATTTTCAGAAATTGAAATAACATCGCGAAAAAAAGTTTTGAAATCTTGAAATTAAACCGAGAAAATGTATTTTTATTGTTTCTGCAGCAACAAGGAAATAAGTTACTTTCAAATAAAGTTGGTAACATGAAGAGAGCATTATAGGTAGAATCAAACTCGTGAACTTAATTTGATGCACACCGAGGAAACTCCGATAAAAGAAACAAGGCAGAAATAAAAAAAAATGTGTTACGAACCAGCCAAGAACGTGAGCATAAAAAGAGCAAGAATAGTAACAGTCCATTTTTTCGCGTGTGAAATTGACATAAGTTGAAAAAGAATGTTTACCCTATCAGAGTCACGAATGACTACAAATAGCATATGTAAATTAGATCTAGTCTCTATTATTCTAATTTTTTTTCATTTTCCATTAATCATCCTCGTTATTGTCGATTTAATTAATTAATTAAATCATTGTATTTTATTGACTCAATGCTCCTTAAACAATTGATAAATAACGATTAAAAATTTATAAGGAAATACTAATAGTTAAATAAACTGTAATCTAGTCGTAATATTTGTGATATTAGGATTATTTATATATTAGACGACAGTAAAATAGTTAAACAATTTGCAACATAGTCAAATCCAAATGTAATATAACTATACTCCTGTATTGCGGAATTGAAACGAAAGTTCTAAATTACTTTACAACGTTTATTTAATTTTCTGACAGATAAACAATAATCAAGTCGATGTATATACAGGTATGAAAATAATCAAACAACCTAACTGTTAATGTACCAAACGACGAAGTAAAACATTTAGATTTCGAGTTCGAATGCAAGTTAACATCTTGAACTTTAAATCTTTGTGGCACACGAATTCAATATTTAAAGAATAGACTAAAAACAGTAACAAAATCACGCATTAACGGGCTGATCTTAAAAAAACGTATCCGAAAAATCGATCAAAGCAATTAAAATGAAAAAAAAGTCTCCGCCGTGACAATGCCCATTTAGGACATTGCCGTGACCAGGATTCGAACCTGGGTTACTACGGCCACAACGTAGGGTCCTAACCACTAGACGATCACGGCTATCGGAGAATCTGGAAAGAAACGTTCTAGTGTCAAACATCGAGCCGGATCGTGCTCGACATGTTCAGCGATGCGGAACGAAATTCCATTTCCGAGATTAACAACGAGAAAGTGCCGAACGCGGTTCATTCGATGTCTATTCGTTTACTTCTGATGGAAAGAACTTGTTCAATGATAAAACAGACTGTTGCGGATATATGACCGACGGGCTCTCTTGTAATTCAAAATATTCATAATTCTTATTGTTATACGATAAATTTCAATAATTCGTTAAGACGTAA
Organism: Apocrypta bakeri; assembly: GCA_018906985.1. NCBI lineage: Eukaryota > Metazoa > Arthropoda > Insecta > Hymenoptera > Pteromalidae > Apocrypta > Apocrypta bakeri. The sequence continues at coordinate 8,337,312 of JACCIA010000006.1, read as the reverse complement.
CTTTTGGGACTACATATTTTTTTGGAATATCGAAAAAAGTGCGATCTTGAAAATTAAGTTAAGTATAGTTTAGCGATTCTTTTGTGGGTTTTAAGCTTACTGAAATTATCCTATACTGCAGATAATTCAAATGCAAGGTTAAACAAAATTTGCACGTCTACGTCTCTAACCTTTGAACTAAATGAACAATTATTTTAACGTATTTTAAAATACGAATTATGCGACGAGAAACCGTTATTGCATTTACACGTACGTAATTTTTACGATTAGCCAGAATTGCTTCGTTTGGCGCTACAAGGCTTTTAATTAAATTAACATTTTTTTTCTTATCTTTTGAAAATAATTTATATCAAATGAAATAATAATTGTACGTCACTGTTATAAATACGTGTTTAAGAGAATTACCTGCGCTTGGCGTTACAAGGCTGTTGTAGCTCCTGAGTAAGTGAAGAGCTGAAAACGCATCGGAATAACTACCCTCCGAGATTGTTCTGTTGTTACTTTGAGATCCCATAAGGATCAATTTTGCTGTTGGCTTCTTCAATTACATTAAAAAGTTAGCTTCCTCTCGAATCCTATGGAGTTTGAGCTATGTATATTTCGAGTCGATCTGAAACGTGAATTGCGCACTTTTTTTATATTTTTCTCTTCCTTCACACATTGACAAAAAATTTTAATTTATTGCAAAGTCTATTAATCGACAGTTAATTAATATTAATTTAATACTAAGCAGAATGCGTGGATCAACGATTTGGAAATGGTTCCATATCAAATAATAATCAACAGCAAAATGCAACGCAAACAGGTGAATTGTAACTCAAAGTTAAAGGGTTGTTGCTACACCACAATTGCATTATCTACTGTAAACAGGAATCCTGCATTAACTGTTGACGAATATACATTTGCATTAAATATCTTGAAAAATACGCACGATTCAAGCAAACGAGGCCTTTGTTACAAACGATTCTTTCAATCAGTGTACGCGAGATAAATGACTAATTGAATAATTTAAAAGGGCACCCCCCGTACACAGTTAATCTTCTAACTCAAATATTTTCCGAGCATACGTAAAACTCAAATGAGACCAAGCAAAGATATGAATCTGAAATAAAACGCGCGCATACGCATTGAAGATACACATACGGGGAAGATAGAACTTAGATTAAAAATTAAAAAAAACCTCCACCGTGACAATGTCCTTAAGAAGAGACATTGCCGTGACCAGGATTCGAACCTGGGTTACTACGGCCACAACGTAGGGTCCTAACCACTAGACGATCACGGCTATCGGAGGATATGAAAGTTAACAACAAGATTCTGGAGAAATGTTCTCTCGTGGACTACATTCACTTTAGAGCCGATCTCGTTTTAACTCGGTGCAGTTGCACTTACAATACAGCCGTTGTCTTTACCGACTCCCAAGCAAGTGCTAGTTAGCTGTCTACGATTTGCTGGGCAGATTACGGTAAAGCGCCGCAAGTTTCTAACGAAATTTGCAAGCTCGCGATTACTCGATACAGTGCGATTCTTTAGAAGAGAAAACTCCGAATTTCTTACGTAAAAAAAAACCGCGGATCGATGGTTAATCATTGGTCCGTACCTTGACTGATTGTAGACAGTTCGAAATTGTCGCGAAGGTGTCTACCGGTGCTTGACGAACAGCTTCAAGGAGGCTTACCAGTAACAGGCGAGGCTAAGGCAGGACTGCCGCACCGCCAACTTGCGTCCATCTCGAGACTCGGACTACGAAGGGCTATTTTCCCGCCTCTCGGTGCATGCGCACTTGGACGATACGCCCTCGAGTGCCACCCCCTTTGATAAGCTTGGCTTTGAAAGTGGGAAGGGCTGTCGTTGCCCCGTGTCGATGGTGTTGTAAGGGAAACTAACTTTTGGCTTCTTGTTGCTCGAGTTGGGTGTCATACGAGTGGACTAAGGAATTATTTGGAATCGTTGATCGAGGACTTTCGGTTGATATCGAGAAGCTAGAAATACACGTGATGGCATTGGATTTAGCGTAGATTTCGAAACATTTTTGCGTTTCATAGGATCTTGTACAGTTTCCTTTAAAATTGAACTTATTATTACCATGTCGTATAAGGTTTAATTACTATTCCTGAATATAATTTTGTCTTAGTTCTGGTCACTGGAGGCAACAACACGTGCAGGACTGATACATTTTATGAAATATTCGACGTTACTTCTAACAATATACATATAACAAACTATCGAATTTATACATACAATGATCGCATTTACAGCATAGCATACATTCGTGTATTGGGGACCGTATTGGGGACGTGACATTAAATAAATAAATGAAAAAATAAAGTAATCCTGGGCATATAGTATATTTATATATAATATATATCATATAAATAACCAATACATATTATAAAGATCATTATTTGCGAAAAAAGACACCCTAAATTGTCCCAAAATTGGAGCAAAGTAGTTGTTATCGACGCGAGTCTTTTGCAGAAAACCACGTTGGTTAACCGCTGAAAGTCCAAAAACCGCTTCAAAAATTTTTGACCTAATTTTATACATCAGTTGTCATGTATCAGTTGATAATATAAACCCGATTAAATACACATGTTCTTTTCACTATAATTCGTGTTTTTATCTAACAAATCTTTTTATCAATAAATATTTGTTATTTTGCCTTTTGCTATTCTTTTCATACAGTTTAGAAAAGTATCATACAACTCAATCGCAACGAATACGCTTATAACGATTTTTTTCACATCACTAGATTATTGCTTATCATTCGATGACATTATTTTTAGAAAAATTATCAAGGAATAAGTTTCGCGAAAATAATCTTGCGAAGATTCGTATATTTAGCGTAGCAGCATTATCCGAAATAAAAAAAATCCAAACTGTATAATTTTCAAAGCTTTAGCTTTTGCGCTGACCTGTATCGTCGACCACGTCAACGCAAAGCTTACACGCGCGACTCGCGCAATCGCAAGCTCGCGCCATAATCGCCGTCCTCGCGCTTGCGCCAGACCGCAAAGGGGTTGAAACGATCGGAGATTGCGATAAGGACAAGCCGTATTCGCGATCAGTTATTCTGGGATCGGCAGATCTCTAGCTTTCGAGGGTGGTAATTCTGATTTTTTTTTATATGTTTTCACTCGAAGGATGACACAGTGAAACTAATTTGTTCGGTTGACGGCGAGGTGAGGGATCGCTTTTTAAACGAAGATTGTTATTGCTTTGCTTTCCACGAGTTCTTAGATCGAATTTATTTTGTTATTTCATGCATTTGTTTTCAACACTTGTTCGGGGTGTTTATTTCTACACTTCATTTTTTGTTTATACTTTTGTGTAGTAAATGGAATGGAAATTATTGAAAAGTAATGTAAATATATTGGTATGTGCGTATACATTAACTTGAACGATGTAATTCATACTGTACGGAATGATTTAATTTAGTTTTAATAATTTGTTTGCATTGAAAAAAATACTGGTACAGTACTGGTTTTAAGGTATAGGCCGATTTTGTTACTCTCGTACTGGTCCAATACTGGGGGCGGAACTGGCTTACAGTACTGCTGACCGCGTATCGGTACTGCCCAAATACTGGGCCATTGGTCAATTCGTACTCAATAATACGTTATATATGGATTTTGTATTTATTTTGATGTTTTCAACAATACTTGATATTTTCGACAAAAATTACACTTGTAATTTCAAATTATAATGGAGCTTGTTAGTTTGCATCCTTTTTTTGGAATTCGGAAAAATAAGATAAATTTTATTTTAAATTTGTGATTTGAGATATGCACTACTATACATAAATAATAGTTGTAAAAATTTCAATTCACCTCGTTACACCGAGTGAAAAAGTAAAAAAAAAGAAGGTCATCAAAAGTTGTCTATTGGCGAAATCATACATTGTTGAGGATAATAACTATTTACGACATAAATTGCAAATGATTATTTAAATAAGACATCAGCAAAAAGTAACATTAAAAAAAACAATAAAAAAAAACAATAAAAAATCGAAATTCCAGACTCAATTGTCACGTGTATTATAATTGTCCATTTAACAGCTTTACGACGTGAGATTACCGAAGCGATAGCACGCGTGCCGATGAATTGCGAATTGCATTGATTACACAGCATTGAATCAGTATGTGTACTTTCGTTATTTACCCGGTCAAATGTCGTTATAACGATCGGTACACAATTCAAATTCTATTACACAAAGCAACTAAAATTAAGTTCGAGTTCTCGAAAGGAAGCATCGACCAACGAAGTAGCGCATTACAAACCCCTGAAAGTTTCATCGTCCTAATGTAGGCAAATAAATCACAAGCAGTAAGCCGCACGATGATCCTCGATAACCGATCTCCGATAGCAAAACTACTGAAATATTCAGCTGAGACAAGGGGGTGCTTCAGTGAAATAATAAGCTCTGTCCTTTGGTAATGTTTAGCCTCGCCCACCCCCCGTACACACACACACACATACACACACACATACACACACGGAGATATACGCGTAAGGTACGTACACCTGTCGCCATGTATATATAGATTTTTACGTCGTCGGTCTGTACATATGGTATATAATATGTGCACGTCCGATTCTTACTCATAATAGTGGGAGTTGGAATCGAATTGTGTGCGTATAGATGAGCACGCGATCACGAACTGCTTTAATTGTCACACTTACGGACGCACGTGCACCTGTTTAACTGTAAGCATTGAATAAGCGATATTTGATTAGGGGTTGGTAGCCGGCTGCACGTGGATATGTCTATATAGGCCCTTTTCAGCCTTCTCGTGAATAATCAACTTTTGCAATATATATATATATATATATAGTGTAAAAGAAAAAATAAATTAAAGAAACAAGCAGAATAGGCTGATAAGCTAATACGATTACTCGAGGAAGGATTACACTTATTTCTTCTCTGAACTTTCAGTGTCTGTAACAAAAAGTATAATATTGTTTTAAAAATTAAACTTTTTGGTGTTTTAAAAGTATATTAAAAAATGTTACCTGTCAGAAGTTAATGTTATTATGCGGTATAGAGGTATGATTTTTTAAATTTTGGATTTGGCATAGGGCTATAGTTTGAATAGTTTGAAGAAAGTTTGAAGATTCAATGTTGAGATGAAGTGTCATTAATGATTGGTTAATGACTGGTTAACATTGAATGATTTATTCGCTTGTCACTTAGTCTGTAAAACTGAAATAAATAAATTTTACGTTTTGTTAGTTCATTTCACAATTATATAAATAAGCAACTGAGAAAGTTCATAAAAAAATCACTTTTTATTAAGTGAAAATTATACATTTTTTAAAAACCTTTAAATCCAGTGTTCTAATATTGCACCATATATTAATCGAAAAAGCGATTATTCGCTTTCCATATAAATATATGTATTTTATATTCCATATAATGTACTATGTATACGATATGCATTAGTTAAGATTTTCGGTAGATATTATTTACACTGACAGAGATGCCCGTTTGAAGGAAAATCTCGATTAGTATCTCTCGTAAGCAGTGAACCTTCGCTAAATTCTTAGTCGCATTAAAACCATACGCTGTACTTAACGAAGATAAAAGTGGCCATGAAAATTTCACCAATTGATCGAAAATATGTATCAAATTCCAAACGTCAAGTGAAGATTTTCTATTTCCATTTTAGCGATTTCACGCGCAACTTTTGTCTTTCAAGTAACACTACTCCTCGTATACGAGAATTACCGATACCGAAACTAAAAGTAAGTAAATTTTAATTGAAATTAATTCTCGCGATGCAATTTAATTTCCTACACACTGTTATTTATTCACCAGTGTATACGTTTATACTAAAGCGATTCATCTCATTTGCGAACACAACTTTTACGTAGAATCTCATTAGAAGATGTAAAGCCATATCCGTTGTACACCGGTGACATTTCTATCTGCATAAGTTATATAGAAGCAAACGTACAGGATGCATGTAAATGAAATAATTCATCAGCGAATTGAAATCGGGTTTATACTAAAATCGAACCTGATCCTTGTAAACAGCAACGTCACGTATAGCCCACATACGATCACCGGGCTCACCCCCTCAGCAAGGAAACACGCAACCGAAGCCATCGTATCGTGTCCCAGTATACATCGAAGCCATTATGCGTCGGATCACTCGGTCGCGTGCAATTAGTTTCGGCCAGCTCATAAATGCTGCAATAAGCTGCGCATCGCATACGCACCGTAATTATACATCGCACTGCAGCAGTGAGTTGTGCCTCTCTACGTATCATATATATATATATATATATATATATATACCACTACCCACACGTCCTTCTTCTGCTGCGGAGCAGTTATTATCGCGGCAAGGGTGTTTTAGCATTATAGCCTTGAGGTGTATTGTAGAGGTATGACGGGTATGTATACCGAAAGAAAAGTTTGCTGTATTTAAGAAAATTTGTTTACTAAAAGCGCTGGCTTGAAGAAAGAAGAAGATATTGACTTGAATTTTTTGAGCTAAACGTCACTTATATATGAAATTAAAAAATTTCTTGAATGAATGAATGATCTTTTTAAAATAAATTCAAATCTTACATGTATCTCTTTATTACATTTAAGAGAATGAATGGGAGATTATGGTAAATAATCTAGATGTCATTTTTTTTTACTTCACATATATTTATCGAACAAAATAATTCGAATGAGTACAATGATCAGATTCAAATAAATATTGTTGTAGGACACAATCCAAAGAAATAATTATTTTAATTTTAACAATTTTTTTCAGTGTAGGATTGGATTGCGCGACCAAGAGCGAGAGCCATATGGCTTTTTTCTTTCAGTCGGATGGACGTAATTCCCCGTGATAAGTTACAAAATAATTTTATTTGTAATTTGAAAATAATTTTTGTGCATAATATATTGTATGAATTTGGATGTATACGTAAACAAATCGAGTATTTCTTGTACATGGGAAATGGATTGTCAAATTATTTTGAAATACATTTTTTTTGCTCCAAATTTATCTTCTTACCGGAAACGTACATTGAATTAATAATAGTTCCAGAATATGGGTCGGATAGTGAATCATTTACTCGATAGGAGTCGTAATTAGTACAGGCGAAGGCAAAGCTAAAAGTTATAACTTACATCAATAGGCGCCTAATTACAATAAATTGTTCTTCTTTATAAATTTGTGAATAATATGTTATTTACAGAATATGCAAAAATTCACGCAATCAATATCGTATAGGACAGTGCATTATATAGTATAACTATGCGCATTATTGTTAACGATATTTTGGTTTCTGACTGAAATGGAACGAAAAATTGCGATAAGATATATAATTTTAAATTTGCATTTTTCAAAATATCAATCACTTTATTGTTGAAATATTTCGTAAAGTAGGTAATAATATTATGAGATGATAATCGTTGTGAATAATAAGAGAATAATAAGTAGAAATGCTTCGATTTAAAGAAATTATTTAAATCAACCTTTTTCCGACATAACGCATAACAAACAACAAACAACTTGGCATTCGAATTTTCTCAGTTTAAAGTCACTGAAAAATAATTATGCAAAAGAGGCATAAGAAAATATCCTCAATCCGAACAAAAATTACCACATTGCCTTCAAATCTTTACAATTTCCCCTCCCAAGATGCACTTTTGGATAATTTTTCTTTAAATGAAAGATCATCCATTCGCCATTAGGGCATTAATTTGTAATCAAAATTTCCATAAATTCGACTTTTTTTCTATACCAAAGTACTACATTACGCACAGCCTCGAAAAAACGTGCCCCACTTCTAATAACCAAATTATTAACGAATCTCGCAAACATTAAAAGTTTCTCGCGGGTAGTACCAAGAAACCCTTAAAATAAAAAAAGACTCCACCGTGACAATGTCCTTAAGAAGAGACATTGCCGTGACCAGGATTCGAACCTGGGTTACTACGGCCACAACGTAGGGTCCTAACCACTAGACGATCACGGCTATCGGAGATTATAAACTTTCAACGCAGAAATATGAAGAAATGGTCTTTCACCGCAGTCTTTTACAGTTACCGTAACCGCGCGCTCTAATTTCTTGTAACGTTGAGTGCACCGTGCGACCGACGTAGTTTCTCTCTTTACCGACGCTAAAATTTATTTATCCTACTCTCCATTTTGGTATCAATTTTTTATTGAACTTAATTTTTCATTTTTATCCGACAAAAATAATATCTAATCGTTTTGCATATCGCTATCGTTCAAAAGTCATACGAGTTTCAAGAGATATACGAATAAAAACGAGAAGAGTCTTAAAATTCTGATGTGCTATTTTTTTTTTTACGTCGATTCTTCGTTTGAAAATAAGTATTTAATAATAGATAATGTGTATTGTTGCAAATATGACGCAGATAGATCGGATAAAGAAAGGAAAACTTTCCAGTACCGACGTTGAAAGTGAAAGTCGTGACTCGTTCTTGATTAACAAATTACGACCGTCGTTAACCGTAATAAACGGGCTTGGGCTCATTCACTTTTATATTAGGTATTATACCATATAGCATTACGCTAGAAATCCTGTCGAATCAAAACGAGAAATGTACCGCGTTTAGCCTAATTTCTCAAGATTCTCGTTGTGCACCTGTTCCAATGTCGTATCCACCACATAGGCTGAACCACATCGGTATACCGTATAGGAAACGGATATTTTGAAGTGGGACATCGAGAAGAAGAAATGAAAGATCGTTTTAAAATTCGTGAAATTAAATGTAATTGTATTTAATCACTTGATATGCGTATACATAAGAGAGATTCTTAATTCGTAAATGGTGAATTTGACAATTCGAATGAATGGTTTAAAGATGCAGCCGCAGCAACATCATCAGACCCTCAAAATTAAGCTCCACGGTTGGCCATCAAACAAGCAGCGAGTTTGCACGTGTCGTCCTTAACTGTAATTTCAGAGTAAATAATCGAGTAAATTTACGGTAGAATAAAAAAAAATGACGGGAATTCGAATATCGAAAAAATGAATTTACCTTGGGACTTGCAGGTAGACAGAGCTTTTCCAAGAGTGTCGAGGTTCAGGTTGAATTTCTGGCGAAGAGCGTCTTCGTTAAGGGATCCATCGGCCTGCATCAGGTTCATTTTCTTCATCATGCACGAGTAGTAGCAGTTCCTGTTCTGTTCTTGCTGCTCAGTTACTTTTACGTTCCTCATGCCGGTGGGGTATTGTTCTGTGTGGAAAAATGGCAATTTTTGTCGTTTTCCATTTCATCTTTACGAATTACGTCAGTATCAGTCTTATAATACTCACGGGGGTCGAATCCATTTTCGATCAAACAGCCCTTGACGTACTCCTTGTTCACGTCCTTGATCGGGTCTTCCTATTATCGTTGGAAATGAATTTAGCGATTAGACGATGATTTTGTGAAAAAAAAAACAAAAACGGTTAACAAAAAGTCCAAATACTCACGGCGAAAACACAGGCAAGGCAGACAGCCAGAACGATGAAAACAGTCTTCATGTTGACGTTTGTAAGATTCGATGATTCGACTCAGGTAAATTGAAGTTGCTTTCGCACTGCTGTATTTTTCAGACTGAATTAAGCTCCGACTACTCCGAGCTTTATATACAGTCGAGATAATCGTTGGCTTGATGTATTTCAATTGATAAATTATAGTGTTGACCTGAAAGTGAACTCGCCTTTAAGCCCCCCTGACGTATCCGTGATAAAGAACGATAATGCCTACTTAACAAACAAAAGCTCTTGGCTTGTCTGTCGCTCACTTTCTCTCTCTCTCTCTCTCTCTCTCTCTCTCTCTCTCTCTCTCTCTTACCACGTAGTCTTTTACAGTACGCGTTATTAGGCCAGTATTACAGGGAGAACCAAAAAAATTTCCTCGTCGATTAAATTTTTAAAAATCATATTATCTCGACGGTTCATTCCAGCACGAATCCTGTGGTCTATATTCTGATTTGTACGCTTTGTATTTATGAAAAAAAATTGAAGGTCGTTGGAATAATGTGGGATTATTGCAATTTTTATAATATCCTCATTAAATTCAGTGATTCGATGAATTTATAATAAGCCATATATTTGTATCATTGACCTACACTTGTTGAGGCGAACTATTTTTGTCGAAGCAACGATACAAGATTATCGAAAATGTGATAAACAGATTATGTCACAGGCTTTGCTCTCGTCAGGAATCCCTCGACGAAACTAGTTTTCGTAAGAGCGCACCAGTCCAGAAATGTGCGCAATTGTCTCAATTTTTCACTAACCTTTCTCTATAGTGTACTAGCGACGCTACTAAGTAGCACGTAAGAGGATTTACCTTCGCAATGTTGATAATAATAACATATTCAACCGTTAGTTTTATCGGATTAATAAAAGCTCCAGACAATTGTGACGCCGGTTATTAGAGATCCTGAATTGGCAATGCGTTTAAGTGAGCAGTATAGAGATTCTCATGGCGAGCGTTGGGTTAGACGAAAAGGATGAGCTTAAGTAGAGTAAATACTCTAAGCATCGTTTTGCACTGGCTATACTGATTGTTCCTAGTCAAATCTCGGCCTCTTTCATATCATATAATTTGTGAGTCGTCTATCTTTGCTCTTCTCTCGCCTCTATCAGGCTAAATTTCTAATCAAGTCAAAGACCCCGTATACTTCAGCGGTCGCTCAAATTGTATATTTTATAGTCTCGGACGTAATGCCCGAATGGAATATTTTTTTTCTCCTTGCCAGCTCCGAATGATTAATCTACGCGTCTTATCCAAATTGTCTTAGCGCGTGGAAATTATTATTTTTAAAAAACACGCATTTCTATATAATGTCTTTTTATTCACAGTTTTGATATCGTCCATTTTTAAGTCACTCCAAAATTTCCCTTCTTTCATTAATCAAGCAACGATAAAGATTGTCATTAATAGGTCTCGAGCATATATACATACGTATCGCGATGTATTTTTTATGTAACAGTGCGTTAGTAGCAAAATTATCGCTGACCCATAATCATTATTTTACATGTTTATTAAATTTACATCCCTTTTTAGATTATATACAAAGTATATCGTAAGGAAAAGTTTATGATATACGATCACGAGTCTCCGCTTGTTTATCCAGAGTTTGCAAAGTCCGTTTTAACGGAGTAATTATACACTATAATCGCGTCAATGGAAGCCAACAAACCCCGACTCGAAAATTGAAGGAAGAAAAAAGAAACGAAGAACCAAGAGTTGAAGGTAAAAAAAGGAGCGATAAGAGTCGTCTCTCTCTCTCTCTCTATATATATATATATATATATACACACACATGTATACAAGTATAATAAGGTTAAAAAAGGAAGGCGTATTCTCGTCATAAGCGTGAAACTCGGGGGGAGTTTGAGCAAACTTTGGTATCGTCCTCGTGACGACTTGATGAGATAACTTTGCGCCAAGTCCCGTGTGAGTTTGTGTAAGGCTGCAAAGAGATATCGCACCGACGCGCAGGATTTAGCACGGCACGCGAGTGTCGCGTGCGCTCGTGAATATATCCTTACTTCACCTGAACTTTCTTCGAGACCGCAAGTATGCACACATGTATATGCGTCTGTGCGTGTGTGCATCGAACGACAACAGCAGCGGCATCGGCCGCATTTTTATTCGACAACGTTATAATCAGGATACGGCGAGTTATTTCAGTAAATACAGTGGAATCAAAATATTAACCGGATCGGAAGGAATGATTAAGAATAAATTCGAAACTATTTGTAAAAGTATTAAAATTTACTATCAAAAAAGTGATATTATTGTGGAAAGCTAAGATTTTTTTATTGAAAGTATTAAAAACAAATCTTATTCATTAAGATCTAGGCAGAAATCGAATAAATATGTAATTGATAAAATTTCGATTCGATCTCCAAAAATCGCAGAAATAACGTCATTTAAACTTTGAACCGACTCGTTTGAATCGCATTCTGCTATTGTAAGTTTGAGCTCAGAATAGCGAAATTTTTATTTTGTAAAGTTAGCCGTCGAAGAGATGAGACCTTTTTAATCGTTTCGATAAATATACCTAATTTTAGAATGAGTGCATTATTGAAAATATTTTCGTTTCTAATTGTTGGAATTATTATTCGAAACTTTAATTTCGTTAATTAGAAAAATTATCGTTTATTCAAACAATAATTTGCGCGAAAACAAAACTAGATTTACATTTCGTACGTCACGCGCGCGTTATATTATTGTTTGCAGGTGTTCTTTTTCAAATGAAACCTAATGATTGTTTTATTTGTTTATTAAGCCGTAAACGCAGTTACCTGTATATAAATTAGTTACAAGATAAAAGTAACACTTGTTTTGTATTCATACTTTCTTGAGATATTTAATCAACTAAGCCAACAACATTTTTTAATTTGTTTCTATGGTCGCTATATTTACATTTCAGCACTTCAACTTATAGAGTGAAATTTTTTGTTACATAACTATGTAATACAGAAATATTCTTGTTTCTAGTATTGAAGGTATTTCTTCGATATTTATATTACAAGATTTCATATTGATACGTGACTTTAACCACAACGTTTATTTATTTTCGTATTATTTATAACAATCAACGAAACAGAATATTTTTAATCGATTCTTTCAATACCTATGCTCCATTTATAAAAATATAATTCTGTCACACTTTGCAAAGTAACGCGAACCTAATAAATTAAGTTGTAACGCATATGGACACTTTTGTTTGTTACTAACGCGTCATTATTGATTAACCGTTAATTGAACAAATACAAGTTATCAAAGAGAAAAAGAGCAATCAGAGCGGAAGATTTATGAGATCACGCGACGAAACGATGTATGAGATCATATAGCAAACAAGTGTACAATTGTCGGCAGACCGGTTACTACCCCATATGCCCGGTTTTAGTCGACTCACCGAAATCAAGCATTACATTGCCGTACGGTGACCTCTACACTTTACTCACTTTATAAAACAACTTAGTAGATCAAATCAAGCGGTTATTTCAACGGCGTCAAGGATACATTCATTCATTAATATAATGATTTTTTACATTAAATGGAGAGATACGACTTTGATGGGTATTTTCGTACAGATTGTTGATACAGAATATTCCTCAATTGTTTAAAACAATATTTGCATTTATTCCCATTGCTATCTCTATAACACATAATTACTTCTTTAAATACAACTAGTATACACTGTCTCAATTAATTTCGAACCATGGAACAATACATTTTTCATTTTGTTTTATGTTTCATTTGACTATGAAACGTAAGCACACAAAAATGTTGCTATTACGATAGTTACTTTTCAAGCAATGTAAACTACTTTTCTGTAAATTTTAGCAATGCCAGGTAAAGTCAAAGTATCGATGATACGTTCGAAATCATTATTCTAATCATAATTAATCACAATCTAGGATTTGACTGATATCGCTGTTTCCAGATAGAGACGGAGCTCGATCCACAAGTTGCGACTAATATACTTAGTTTTGTAGTCAAACCTTTTCCAAATTCAATTGAAAGACTTACTTAACTTATAAATATACCGCATAACCCCAATATATGAAATTAAAAGTTTATAAAAAAAAACAATTCCTCTCAATCGTGTGATAGGCCTATACGTATTTTCAATAAAAAAATGATCGACGGTACAAAAAAAAAACTGAAAATCTCTCTGCATCTAAACGGTTTCAGTCAAAGAATAGCATAACACTCTACAGAGAAAAAAAAATGTTGTCGCCCGATCAATTTCATGGAACGCATTTTCTGTACATTGAAAATATAGCCCTGTAACACTGTACACAACACGCCGTTCCAATATAATTACGCGTCTAACGAGAAAATGCTAGTATTGCGAGCAAATGCAATTAAGCACCCCTTTTACTGCACTGTATAGCGAAGATCGAACCCTTTCGCTTCGCGGTCATTAATTATAGCCGCGCAGTCGTCTACGGAATATTCATTATAACGAGAACGCGTGAAGCGTGTTCCCTATGGCTCTCGTTCGCTCTTGGAATTACAGGCTTTTTCGAATTAGACTTGCGCGGATAATTAGCCTCAGCTAAAAATAAAATTACACAGCTCATCGTTCCGTTTGTAAACGCGCTCGCGCTGGCTACACCTACGCTTCTCCTTTGCTCTCTCTCTCTCTCTCTCTCTCTCGCTTTCTGGGCGTTAAATTTTAACGAGGAAAAGCGAGGAGAGATTCCCCGTAGCAAAACCGCGAACCCAACGCGAGCAGTGAAATGGAAAATCGATGCGTCTGCCGTCTGTATATATGCATTATGTAGCTGTAGTCCAGTGTTTTTCCTATATTTTCAGCACGACGATTACGCGCCGATCTGATAAGCCGCATCCGATGACTGCTCGCGACTGCGCAGCTATGGCGAAGCAGCGCGAACGAGCTTTCCGATTATCCGATTTCAAATAGCGCTTTTAAACAGTAATCCCTTCTTTTTTTTTTAAGTACCGACAGAAGTGAAGATGATTAAGACGCATTTGTGCTTATTGTGGATTAGGACGAAGTTTACGTAAGTAAATGTAGAAGCTAATGTGAAAATTGCACGGGACAGCAAACTGAAAATAATATAGTGGCAAATATGGTAACATATAACTAATATATTTTTGGTCGCTGGATTCGAATGATCGATGAGTATTTTGCTGTAGCGCGTTAGAATTTTCCGTAAATCGTGGAAAAACGATTACACGGCAACATCAAAGAAGTACATTAGGTGCGTTAACTCGTTTGGGGTCCTGTAGAGGTGGTTTTTAACGATTACTTGCTGTTAAAGGTCAGGCGGCTAGAAGTTACGAAGGTTAACAGATTTGGATTCAACTTTTTTAAGAAAAAGAAACAAACTAACTCGCTGTACACGGGGTTGGGTGAGGAAGTCTATATAAGGCAAAATTTCTAAGGGTTGTTTCATGTCAAAATCAGGTGGATAAAGGCTGTATATATGCTTTGGTATACCTGCAATTTGGATTCTCATATATTTCTCACTGTATTTAGGATATTTCAAATTCGAGATACATTCCAAAATTAGCTGAGGAAATCATTGTTTTATGATTTATGGAAAATACTGGCATGCTTGAACGAAATACACATCGAATTCGGTGCCAGCGATCAAAAACACAAAAGTTATTTTATTTTTTTTTTTTTAAGTATACACTATACTTAGTTGTAGTGGGCTAAGGCGTATTATGAAACATTCGATTGATCTGCAAATTTTTTTTTAGATATTTATTACTCAAATAATTCTTTTTATTTATTCATTCATTTAATATCAGTAACATTACATTGATAAAATCGTATAAAACTCCAGGTCACAGAGTCACTCTTATCGAGGTAAAAAACTTCAAAATATTGCAAATTTTAATTAACAATTTACTTATTATAAACACCTGAAAACATAAAGCATTAAATATCACACGCGTAACATGAATACCCGAATACAATAACGATAACAGAATAATTACCTGTATATATATAATGTACGTTTACGAAATGAAGCAAAGCAGTGATCAATATTGAATCGCCAACTTCAGGACTGTTACGCGATGTTATCAAATCCGAATTCGCAATAGAAATTTTTCTTCTTTTCATTATTCGAAAGATAAAAAAAATGGTCCAGAATGTCTTATCGGGTAATCGAAAAATTTGAAAGCTAAAAGAAGTCGGTCGTGGATAGGATGCCATGTTCCGATCAGGAGAGCACATCAACGGACGAGGAAATCCACAAGGCCATCGACGCTATACTAGCGGCGGATCGGCGTGAAGAATCTTGCAGAAAGCGTAAAATCGAAGAACGGGATACCGCACCAGAACGTGACGTATACATACAATGATCGGTTTTCTTTTAATTTTTCAACTTATATCATTCTAAATGGCATACAGGAGTGAATCCGCAAAATACCGGAAACAAATCCTACCCGACAATTGAAAAATTATTCGCGAGGGTACATCGACCGAATTATTTTATATACGGTTCTGGCTGTCTTCTGAGTGTCTTAGTGTACTACTAGGATACTAATAGTCCTAGTTAAAAAAAATGTGTATATTCTTTTTTATACTGCCACTTGGTTTTCACAGCCAAAAATGGTTTACGATTTTGCGTATATTATCGAAAAATAGTGCATCTCTTTTTATATATTAACTATTAGATTTTATTATTTATAGGCAACTAAATAACGAAATCTACTTGTTTAAAAAAATTTTTATCTTAATATCTAATCCTAAAGATACACTATTACTGTATATATATATTAATTAATTAAATTCTTAAACTAGAAAGATACGTTTACTCAAATTCTCACGAAAAGATCGTCTTTCATCGCAGCGCAGGAAGCGTAAGACCGGAATCGAAAAATCGAAAAGATTCTCATTGCGCGTCATGGAGGCGATGCGCGAGCTCGAGCGTGAAAAAACTAAAGACACGGAAACAGAAAAAAAATGCACCTGCTGTGACGTGTCTAAGAACACTACAGCTTGCGAAGTCGTCGAATACATCGATAAAAATTTTCGTACCGACGGTGACGTCGATACACAAGTCCGTATTGCTCTTAAAAGACTCACTTGTCAAGGGTCAGTTTTTAAAGATAAATTTACTTTTTTTTTTTTTTTTTTTTTTTAATTGAAATAACACTGATCAAAAGTTAAATATTCCATATCCATACAGCTTTGTAGAAAACAAAGGACCGGATAATGGAGGCTACCGATTTTTGGGTCCGTTCGCGAAATCGGAAGACTCCTGTGATTTTAGTTTTTCGACACCGAAATTCAACAGGAAATGCAGGAGAAACAAAGCCCCGTCGAAATGCTGTTCTCCGCGAGGGTGTGGTTGCGCTGGAAGATGCGATTGTTTGAATGATGGGAGAGAGGTTAGATAAAGTATCGAGGTTATAATGATTTTTCTCGGTATTGTTACAATCTTAATTTTTTTTTTTTTTTGTTCAGAAAAGTACATCGACCGTTGAAGGAGATACGTTACGTCGCAGAATCGAACGCGACATTGCAAATTTGGAACGGATGACTCCGGATGAATCCGGGAATGAAAATACAACGATAGATTTAGTCCGTGCCGACAGACAAATTAAAAATCGGACGACAGCGTCGAGAAGCAAAGACTTACCTCGGGAAGGAAAATCTCAGCTCAATCTGAGCGCGTCTGCTAGTCCGACAAGGAAACAAAGGTATATCGACACATATTTGTTTATTATATATGAGCGAATCCACGAAATGCCAGGAAATAAAAAGAGGGACTGGGCTCCATTATCCTGGTTCCCGGGTGTCTTTTTAGCATAAAAAAATGTTCTATTTGCACTTTTTACGTTGATAAGCCAGTGTTTATAGATTGTAACACAATAGAAGTTTGAAATCATTTTTCGAATATTTTAAGACAGCGGATTTGTTTGTTTTTTTTTTTAATAAGTAACGCATTCATTCGTCAATCTTATGTGTATATTGTTAAAAAATATAAATTTATATTGGATAAGTTAATAATGCACAAGCTGGTTTCGTTTATTTCAAAATCAACAGTGATCATTGTTATAAATAAAATGTTTTTTATAGCTTTTCCACCAAAAAATCTTTCTGAACGATCGCTTTTGCAAATTGCAACTTTCGGCATTTGAAGTTTTCACATTTTTTTTGTTGTTAAGATTTTGGAGTAAAATTATTCATACATATCCTTATCAATATTATGAACAATCCGTTTTGATTGAATGATAAATAATCAATTATTCCTTTAATCCAATTTACTGCAGTTCTTGCAAAAAATAAACTATTGAACTTTCATTTTAAATAGGGACGGTCCTCAGAAAGCTATACAGTAAAACGTTATAATCGTTAAAAGGGCGGCTTTCTACTTATTGATCTGTAACAAAAAATAATACACAGCTAAACTATTATTATGTTTATTTATTAAATTATTGTGTTTTCATTCTGAGGTTCATTAAAATATATAAATATCAATGAATCAATAAAAAAAATAATTCAATTGTCCAAAATGAAAGTCAAATAATAATATTAAAATTATGAATCTCAAAAATCGATCTAAGCTGTAGCCACGCCGAAATCTGAATTTAAAAAACATATCTCTGGACAAGATGGTAACATCTTGTCTTATATAATATTTAACTTTATAATAATATTACATTTTTTGTTAAAGGAATTCAAAATTAAGGGAGGGAATAACTGTAAAGCCTCCTTAATATGCCAATCAACGCTCGAGAAAGAATAAAATCAGTTTTTTTTCGATATTCTTAACTAGAAAAGCATAAGTGGCAAGTCGAAAAGCATAAATATCTGGGACTAATTTGAATAAAATTCCGAAAATGATAAGCGAAATTTTTCCATCACAGAAACATTTCATACTTCCAGAACAACACTATAGGATCGATCATTAACCAATCTTGCAATTGCTTTATTCTCGCATTGTTAGTCCGCTCCCACCGTAGTCAACCAATTTTTTTCAAACTGATCTTTAAACGTTCCTTCGGAGTAGCGCCTTGGATTCACCAAATTAACTTGTCCAACACAGATCTTCATTCAATCGTTTCGCGTCGTATACCGTTAAGAAAGAAAATTCGAAATTTGTTCAACACCCAGCTGTACCAAATTCCATCCTGGCATCTCCTAGATTTGTTCATGTGCGTGAAATTTTTTTAAATCGTTATCCTTAAAAAGTATCGGAATCAGTTCATCAGCGCTAGAAGTAGAGGACGAAACCGTTGGTACGATCGATAATCCCGCTAGAGCGATCGCAGCCGCAATCAGCAACCCAGAGTTTGCGGACCCCGACGAGGACGACGACGAGTACGACAACATAGACATCCCGGATGAAGACAAAGATCCCCCGGACGAGGAAGAAAACGACGACGAAGTTGACGACGAAGGCGCAGACGATGCCGAGGACGACGACGTATTGAAGGAATTGCAAGAGAATGCGAAGAATCCTCGGAAACCGATGAACGAAGCTAGGGATCGAGAGTTGAGGAATTGGCTGAGAAGATGTCGACGGGAATGCAGGAGGCAAGCTAGAGATAAATTCGACTGATTTTAGCTTCCCTTGTTTCTAATAACGATTCGTCCCTATATTATTATTAGTGATACCGCTATCGGTGTTGTTATTATTATATAAGTAATAAAGTAAAGATAAATTGTGTCATCGAGATGGTGTTTTAATATTGAATCGGTTAAGTTGTTTCTCGACCTGTAGAACGTGATTTTTGCCTTTTCGGCTTTTTCTTATGTATATTGAGATTCGAAGATACTCGAAACAGTAGTCCCTCGTTATCCGCTGGTTCCAAGAAGCCTAGGACGGTGCCGAAAGATAGAACTTCGTATAAACATTTCTCCATCATTCTCTTTTCTGCAAATTAAACAAATTATAGCAAACAAGGCAAGTAGGAATAATAAATAATACGGTATGAGAAATATAATACGGTCGAAAGTAAAGATTGTAAACACTGCAGGAATTTTAAAAATCTTCCATATTTGTTTTTCACCGGTTTGAAGGTAGGATAAGATGAAACTGAATAAAATAATTATAAAAAAAGTTCTAATAAAAATACAATTAATAAATGCTGCAGGGAAATATAGAAGAAATCTTCTAAATTAGTGTTTCGCAATGATACAATAAAAAATAAGTTAGTCAAACTGTAGGAGATAAAAATTAATTTAAAAAATTGTCAATTTAAGGGTATAGCAAATTAAAAAAAGGCATACAATAATAATAAGGAAAAACTTGACAAGTAATGCGTAATAATGTACAGTATCACGTAGTAATCTACTAAATGCTATAGAAAATAAAGAAATACATTCAAGAATGATGATTTCTCACCCGTTTGAAGAAATGGTAACTTTTTATAGAAAAATTCGTCGCTTTTCCAATCGAGTGAGTTACTTAAAGTAGGTAAAGAAGCATCGGGCTTGCGCGAGAGCAGCTTTCGTCGTTCGAACTTTCGCAGCAATTTCGGTGCATTACGTTTCTGCGAGGATACAACCTCTTGAGTCGAAGCTCGCTCGAGAAATAAGTAGACCAGTTCCGACACCGTCGGACGGTGTGTCCGGTTTCTACAGAGACGACTGTCATCGTCGATCGATATATCTTTACACGTCACCTATACTTATATATACACAATACTTATTTAACCTCTAACAAATTTCCCTCCCCCCGCCCCTTAAATGCGAGGGTGCATTGATTAAAATGTTGAGAAATAACTTTTTATCGTCAATTTACCTTGTTGTTTTTCCTACTACCTCGGCGGGAGTTCCTATTCTCGATATATCTTGCTTCGTGGCCCGATTGTATCCTAACGCGCTTTTTGCCGCGATTTTTCCGATTCATTGCGAATTTTCTGATCGTTCCGCGCGAATGGCAAATTTTGAAAAACGCGTTCGATTTTATTTCTATTGAACAATGCGATTGTAGTAGCTATATGCTGCAATGAAATGAATATTTACTTTTGAATTTCAATACGTTTGCTTAGAGTATTGCTTGGTGAAAAAAAAAAGAAAAGAAAGAACCGTGAAGTTTTCCAATCGCGCGAAAATAGGAAAGAATGTGACGTAGAAAAATAATTTTGTTTTCCCTATTAAATAGCGCGTATCGGGAGAAAACTCTGCGTCGTATACGAGTCGTGTAAATATTTGTAATATTATTAACTTTTAACGCTCGGTTTTTTTTATTTTTTTTTTTTTCGTATTCTTTGCTCATCGCACTGTTATTCACGCGTTCAGCTGTATTTGCTTGTATAACAATATTTCGATTTCATTGATACAACATTCGATTTAATTGCGAAGAAAAAAGTCAATGATGTTCGACTCGATAACGTAATTACAGCTACGGCTTTAAAGTACACTGTAATAATGATATGTATACATATATAACGTGTACACTCCTAGCATTACGCTGTATGTATATGTAAATATACACACACATTATAATCCATAGTACACTGCGCAAATGGCGATGAATAATTAAAAAACGCCCGAGGAGAATTAGCAAGAGTGCAAATGGTTAATAAGGTAGTACGTAAATCAAATCGATATTTCTAACAATAGCGGAAGTAGAAGTAGCCGGTAATTTGCATATATTAGCAGTTATAAGAGTATATATATATATATATAAACTGAAATAACAACACGAAACTGAGCGCGTTTTCAAAGTATGTCAAGTGCGTCGCTGCAGTCGTTCGGACTTTACTACACACTACAATGTACTACAATGTCCAGTCAGTGTCGGTACAGACGTACGTGAAACTACGTTGACCGTCCGGTATCGAACAATACAGTTATAGTTTGTCGGTATCTACGTATTATAGGTGTAGACATATATCTATATATATATATATATATATAACATACAACAGTCACACCTACGCTTAAGGTCGTACGCTGTACGCACGATAATGACCGTCAGCGACTCGTCGAGCCCGTGTGCGTCTCTCGCGATCCGTCAGTCTTTATCGTCTGCTACGAGCCGTGTTTGTTGTCGTCGTCGTCGTTTGTTGTTATTTCCCCCGAGGAGCGTCATGGCAGCCCTTAGAATCATGTCTGTCACAACAAACGATCAATTAAACGCATAATGTCGAGCAAGGTATTATTATGAGGAAATAGTAACGTTACTGTTAATGATTAGCTTCGAACATCGCGTTAACCTCAGTTAACGCGATTGATTTTAATATCGCTGTAACCTACTTTTTACCGCTAGCTAAGTCATCGCAGGCTTGGATCGCATGAATTTTTTAGTTATGTTCGAATCGCATTTTCTACTGTTATTGAGCTCGTTTTGTGTTTTAGGGTGCTATTAAGAAGACCACTGTAGAATCGAGAAATCACGCAAAGACTCAGGATGTTAGCAAAAAAACAAGGTCGACACGAGTACCTAGTCAGAACGAGGAGAAGGAAAAAAGGAAGGAACCACAGGTGATCGATGCCAAAGTTTCCGGAGAGAGGAGTAGTAGAACTGGAGCTAGCGTAGTGAAGAGGGATGTTTTACCGGATAGGAATCCGGTGAGATCGAAGCAACTTAGACATAATGAAGCCGAACAGTCTACTGTCAGTGGTATTAAGAAATCGGTATCTTCGAGAAGTAAAGTGGATAGTTCTAGCAAGTCCAGTGCTGCTGTAAAGGCTAAAAGTAGCGTGATGCAAACTGATAAGGAAAAAACTCATGCTCGGTATAATGAGAAGAGAGGAGAGAGTTCTGTTTATATTCCAAAAGATGCAGCCGTTAAACTTAAAGAATCAACTTCAGAAAGAAGGAGCAAAGAGAGGTCGTCCACTTCTAAATCTTTGGATAAAATTTCTACTTCAAAAACTCCTGAAAAAACCTCGACTACTAGAAGTTCTAGTAAAGGTAATAAGCAAGCAACGCGTGGTTCCTCGAGGGAGAGGAGACGATCTAGAACACTGAGTCCAAGCGAGGTCAAAGTTTTGCACTCGACTAAAAAGAGAGAAAAATCAAAATCTAGAAAGAATCCAGAAGCTGCAACAAAAACAGAACAGAAGGATGAATACGACTACGATGATGACTTTGAAGTAAGCTAAAAATTAATTTGTAAACATTGATATATATTATTAACGTACTTTTCTTATTTAACTAGGATTATGAATCAGATTTCGAAGAATATATAAGTGACTCTCAAATTGATGAAGAATCGGACAGTTTTCCTGATGTACTTTTAGAACCAATAGTGTTACGTAGCGAGGAGAAGGTATGATTCGACAGTTGCTTATTCATTCTAAAGTTTTGGTATAATAATGTCAAAAATTTCGGTTAACAGAAAAGAACGATCAACAGTGCAGATATTAGGACCAGACACGAAGAAGATAACATGTTAGACTCGGGACATTACGAATTATCAGAAGCAAAGAAACGAGCAGCTATGGTTGAATCATTAATGGCAAATCGAATGAAAACACCTCCACCGCTACCAGAAGTAAAAAATCCAATCAATCATTCTTATAGGTTCGTTATAAAAAGCATAAAGTACCAAAAAGAATAAATCCATCATCTTTAATATGTGTCTTGGACTTGCTTCATTCTAGTATTAAGTAATTTATTGTTAAAATAGTTTTTTTTGTGATTATTAGGGAGGAGAAACAGTCGGAAATCAAATCTTTACCATCCTCAACCGACGAAGGATTTGAAGATGCACGTTCTGGTGATTTTACAAAATCACCTTTAGTCTCACAGATCACTTTATTAAGTCCAAAAAAACCAAAGATAGAAAAAGTAGTTGAAGAAACACCAAAAATTCTTACTAGAGGTCAAGCTTTGATGTCCATGATTAAACTTGATACAGTAGAGTGGTCTTTGTACGAATCGCCACCAATTTCATACGAAGAATTCATTCGAAGTTATGGAAAATTAAATACCCAACAGGTATTTATCATGTCTACTCTTTCCTCTTTTCTATTCATCACACACCCGTTAATAATTGTAAAATTTATAAGATATCTACGCAAACAAATGAGGACAATCTCGATGCGGAAACTCAAACCATTGTATGTGAGGTTGAAAACAAATGGACGCAATTTCCAGTTAAATGTAAAAACAAATTAAAAACAATAGAGGATGTGAGACTGTTTAAAATTGATCAAATGGGAGTCGGTGGTGAAAAATCGGATAACAATGAGCTTTTCAGTAATCCATCGTACGACACGGTAAAGCTTAACGAATTTCTAAGTAAAGCTGGAAAAGTTGTATTAGCTTTGCTGGAAGAGAAAGAATTTGGAGGTAACGTCCTTCAAAATGAAACACACGAATTTCCATTCAGCGAAGGTTTCATCAAGCTTTCTGTTAGTTCGTTGTCGTTCTTATGTGGCAGGCAAGTCAGTATGCTGTACTATTCAGAAATCAGTAATAAAATTCTTATGAGCATTCATGCTCCTGCCAACGAGGTAAGCCACAAATTTTCTACCAAAATATTTCATACTGAGAATCATTGCGTTAATTCGTTGCGTGTTTTTTTTTTATTTTTATAAATTTAGATAATCGAATCACCGAATAAAGAAGAATACATTATGAACTCCTGCATCGGTTGTGTATGGAATGTAAACGAACCTTCAAGACCAGTCAAACTGTTTTACTCGCAAAGTTCTATCACAGCTTGTTGCTTCCATTGTACAAATAATAATATTATTTTCGCAGGACTGCACGATGGGTACGTAAAGTACGCGCAAGCTTTGCAAATATCGTCAAATATTTATGTACTATATCGATGATTATTTCATAATAGATCCGTTTGTCTATGGGATTTGCGAGAAGAGGAAAATTGGCATCAGAAAATCACGGACAAAGTTCATGAAATGGATTGGATCATTCGAAGTCCAACGTACACTACAGCTGGAAATTGGCAAATTCAAGCTCATATGTCTTCTGTTGTCGCTGTTCGAGTTATCTCAAAATTGGCACAAGATGAAACAGAATCGTTGAATGAGAAATTCGTGTCCATTCAAATTTGTACTTTAGATGAAGAAGGACGTTTAATAATTTGGAGTGTCTTGCGAAATTTGAGTACGAACACTGACGATCTCGGTTTGACCCAGTGGGGAAAAGTGAAACTCGTGAAAAGCCAAGAAGTGCCTTTATTTGTAAAAAAAAATGAAATCAACGACATAAAGAAAGAATTCGTCGATATGAATGTCGACAATGTTGATAGCAATAATTTATATTTAGCAACTAATGACACCAATATTTTATACGCTAATTGTATCGGAGGAAGAAATGGCACGTTGTACTACAAAATTAATGAAATGGGTAACTTTACTTATTATGGATAAAAATTTCAAGTCTAAGGATACTTAACGAATAACATTTAAATGTATCGGATTTCGTAGATTCCTGTGGTACCACGACGTGCATCGAAGTCTGCCCTTTCAAGCAATCTTACTTTTTCGTACGTATAAAAGGAATATTAGATTCGGTAATGTTTTAACCTTATATTTACGATTATTACATGTTTTCTGTTTACATTCACAGGCCGGTTGTAAAGATGGAAGTATCAGACTGCATTTTCTTAACACAGAAACACCACTTTTAAAGCTGAAAGACGAAGAGAGTTCTGCTGGAATTAAAAGTATTCAGTGGTCTAAGTCAAAGCCATTAACCGTCTATATCCTAGATGAATATTCCAGGTTTATTTCAGTTTGTATAAACAATGCAATTTGCATTAACGTACATAAATTAATGAAAATTGAAAATTTACGTTTTAGAATTGTCGTTTGGGATTTAAGCAACAGCGATATACATCCAACTTACACTGTCTCGACTAAAAGTTGGGGCTACGTGCAATGCATGAGATTATCGCCTTGCAATACAAATCGCGACCTATTGACTCAGTATATGGTAAGTAAACTGAGATAAAATCATCAAAAATTTTTGTATGATTTTGTTAATAACATTTATTGGTAAATCGTAGGCTCTTGGAACTGACACTGGAAATGTAGAGGTTCATAAGCTGAAAAAGGATTTCCATTTCTCACAGCAGGATGATTTTCTGCAAGAGATGAATACTTTTCTACGATACGTCTCAATTTTATAGTTCTTTCGTTTTATAGATTCTATTCATTATTTGAAATCAACGATTATCCGATTTCGATTCTGATTAATCAAGACTGCGTAATTTCGCGATTGAAAATTCAAAATTTTCTCTGCACCAAAGTTACTATGCAATAAGCAATATTAACAATTTTTCACATTTACTAGGTAAACTTTCAATACTTAAAGCGTAGTCGTAGAAACTCCAGTCAAGACTTATTAAAATTTCAAAAACTATACGAATTATTGAAATGTATACAAAACTGCTATCACCCAGGGTAACGACTCCGTCCAAACATGTACATTCATTTTACTACTGTTCTTGTTTTTCAAGAAATATTGTTATGCTATTTATACCGAAGTTATAAAAGTATTCCTCGGTTAATTCAATTAACACACGACGAACATATTACGTTAATATTTATTTTTAGACTGTAAGTTAATTTCGATGTCAATAGAAAGTTTATTGTAGACTGATTGATTTGAAAGAAGTCAACTTCTATAAAGTCATTACCTTGTAAAAAATACTATTTCCTGTAGATATTTGAATATACGTACTCATTAAAAGAGGTCAAATTTTGAGTTTTTCACATTTTCCACGTTACCATGCTGTCCAGTGTTTTGCAAATAAATACAAAGTAAATAATGATGAACGAAATATTTTAAATAAATTATTATATAAGGATGATATATAATTTGTCGAAAGAGTGGCTTCTGAAGACGAAAGACGAAAATCTAACGATCACGATAAACTAAAAAAAGGTTTTTCTAAACATAAAGTACTTTTTGTAAAATTATGAATTTTTGGATTTAAATTATAATCTTATGAGATTCGAGTGAGTTTTCACTGTTCTTAAATACAATTTCTGAGTGTGATAATCCTCTATGACGCTATTAATTTTGCTAGTACAATTATTAAAGCTTATACATTTTTTCATACAAACAATACTGTAAAATTGGTGTTCCATTGATGAATTGAAATGTATTGACCGATTTGATCAGCTCAATTAAATAATCTAAATTCTATATCTATACATTTAAAATTAGGACTTTTGAATAAGATACATTAACCAAATATCGAATTGATAAAATTTGTTTGTAGTAAAAAAACCAAACTTGTATGTTTACGTTATATTGTTCATCTACATTTATGTGAAAATCTAAGTCTGATGGTATTATGTGTAAAACAACTGTTCAGTGTAGAATTTGCACATATTATTTTAAATTTTGTACAGAATAAAGGATGTGTAGTTATAAATAAATTCTTTTCTTTGCAACCTTAACTATATTGTCTAGAAAGTATATTGAATGAAAAACTCAATTTTATTACAAGTTAAAATGTTTATTATAAATCAAAGCTTACACGTTATTTCAATGAATAACAATAGGTTGCACCTGAGAGCCAGAACACCGCTGAAAAAGTTCTGTCTTACAATGCAGTACAATTTTAATCATTATCACTTTCCATTAAAATCATTTTCATTTAAATGTCTTTGCACGGAATAAGATTTTGCATTTGACTCGCAAATAATGCATATTCTCATATTTTTTTCGTAGAATCCTTACAGCTTATCACAATAAAAACGGCTCTCTCTCTCTCTCTCTCTCTCTCTCCCTCTCTCTCCTTTGCATAATATTTTGTATAGTGCATTTCATTTCCCAGCCCAACGGCTTATTTTAGTTTATCTTCTTATCTGTACACATAAAATATTATCCAAAAAATTCTACTATTTTAACAGCTTTGAGCGACACTTGAAAATTTATTTCTCTCTTTTCTTGCAATAAATAAATATATTTTATAGATGCTGTAGACTTATGTCTTATTCACTCCATCATTACCAATACAATCAGAAATGTATTTGTCATTTTATAACCCGAAGCTTTTAGAATCATTTACTGCTACGGAGTTATGCTTTTTCATATTCATCATGAAAGTGACTAACTATAAGTATGAATTAAAATCTATACATGACAAAGTCGCAGTCAACTATTATTAATCAATTTAATTAGTTGCATGAATAGATTTATTGACATTCATAAAAATATTATATTTTACGTGAACATCATAGTTACGAAAAAAAAATACAGTGAAACTTGAGGAAATAATAAAGAATTTTTTAAGATTTTTCTTTTGTTAAAAATTTAAAAAATATAAACTATTTCTTGCAAATAAACAGAAACTATCGAAATTTCATTTTAGCAAACATAAATATTCTTACTAATCTTAATCCTGCGATAAGTATAAATCAATGTTCATTTTCGTTAGCACAAAAAATCATATATCAGTATGATTTGTAGTATATATTATACCGGTTTTAATAGTCGATTTCCACGATACACACTTGTCCAGCGCACTGAATTCTGCTACAACCAAATGAATAAATGACCAATGCATTCGTGGACGTAATAATTGCTTGCTTTCTTTTGCAAAATTAAAGGAGTTAATTACCTTTAAAGTCAAGGATAGAGAACTTTGACTTCTATATCACCTATACAATCTGTCTTTTGTATTCTGTTCTGTCTTAATCTTATTCGACGTCAATCTGGGATTTTTTTTATCGAAACGCGATTCCAGTCCTTTACCGCATCACATACTCTGCATTATGTACAAAAAGAATTTGTTTTTCACGCTCGACGCGATTTCTATACGCGATGAAACTTTCATCGACATACTCTATGAATAACTGGAACGATCTTTGAAGGAAATAATTCGTAGGCCCGTAAGCTCTCAGGCGCACACATAATTGTGAGATTTGCCGTAAATGCACGGGCCAATTGTCTTTCAGGAACAGAACGTAGTATACGCAATTACCTTAAAAACAATTTTTATTCTTAATTGTTATTAAAGTTTTTTCTTTTTAATAATTCTTAGTATAATCTTTGATGTAGCTTCAAAATTTGAAACGATCATGGAAAGTAGGCAGTCAAAATTCTCGAAATATCATTCAATTAACATGTACTGTAAGTATTTATATTTTACTTAACTTTTATATTTCTAACTTTTACCTAAGATATTAATTCAAAGCTAGCATCGATATTTTCGTCTAATTTTCGAACTTCATTATCAAAAATCATTTGATAACCAATGTCTTTATTTCACCCGCCTTCAAATGTAAAAATATTCGAATAGATACATTGCCGTAAACATTTACTAATTCTTTATTATTAGCTTGAGCACTGAATTGTTTTGAAGTAATTGTGTATCTATGTCCCTGCCGAGGACGCCAACAGGTGACAAAAAATAAATTTTTTTTTTTCCATTTTTGTTATGTAAAGCATGAAATTAAGCCGTTAAGCATACATTTTCGCATCACATAAATTTGACTACTCATTAGGCTTGGGAGTATATTAATCATTACAGTTTCCGTTTTACTATCAATTTAATTGATAAATTTCACAATAATTTTCTCGTCCATAGCGTTCGAATCTTCAATTCCGGGATTAGGCGATTCTCTCGCGATAAAACATGTCCTTTTTCGCATTCTCTTATGAAATATCTCGTGAATCGCGTATAAAGCACATGTAGCTTAACGATAAAAATGCGAATAAGATTTTCTCTCTTTCTTATCCTCGTTAATTTGTTTTTTTTTTCTTAATTATTTAGTACGAATGCGATCTGGATAATAAGGCTCGAGATTATGCGCTACGATAAATATGTCCCATTGAGCTCGATGAACATTTCAGTACCACCTTTTCCTTAAATAAATATTCATCGTGTCAATAGCATATATAATAATTGTAAATACTGACTTTCTCGCTATCATTCTCACAGAATATATAACGCAATTCTTGCTCTCTTCTTCCTATTAATCATCATTGGCTGCTAATAAAAAATTCCGCTCGATTCGAAGCACTTGTCTTTGCACTAATTCGCTGCACACTGGTCGATTCGCAAGATATGTGTGAGTGTCTTAGCAAAACGTTGCTTAGCAATAAAAGAAAAATAATCCAAAGAGTGATATACATAAAGCTGGGATAGGGTTACACCACCGTAAAAGGACGTTAAAGCATCAAATAATCAGCCTTCGACATATTTTCGTATTCAGTTATCTCTGTAATATCTCATCCAGTTGAATATTTCCCGTCACTCTGAGATGTTGGAATTTTCATTCTTAAAAAAAGCTGCTGGAATGTGCAGATGTAAGTAGCGCGAGTAGGTGTGAGAGGCGATAAGCGGACGTCGCTGTCGGCGTTTCGTTCAGCGATTACGGCCGTTTGGAGCCGAAACGTCGTGGAGTCCGGGAATCGCGGTATGCAATAAGTCTTGGTAGTAATTGTGATAGTGATGCTGCTTATCCACAGCTTACTGGGCACGGACCATGTGCTTGCGGTCCTGAAACAGAAAAAGGAGACAATTTTATTGGCTAGCGAAAATTGAAATTCATACTGGTTATGGTAAACCTCGTGTCTTTGACATTTTTCGTTTGTTTTTTTGGCATACTGTAAATGGTATTGTATCATTTTCTCGCATTTCAAAGACACGAAATTGGTAAAATAAGCGGTCGCCATTTTTTTTATATGTTATTAAAGAAAGTTATATGATGGTATAAAGATATTTGGGCAGAGAAAATGAAAATATGCTAACTGGATGGATGATTTTTTTTTATCTATTGGTCATTACAAACACAATACAAAAAATACAGTGAGAAACGAGAAAAAAAATTAGCAAATATGTAGTGACACTTTTGTCAAACTAAATGGTATAAAGCTGCAAATATTAATAAGGTAAACATAGACATGGATACAGTAAGAAACTTTGTGAACTCGTGAAAGCTTTTTGGACACTTACTTATACTTTCGTTCTACCTTTGCAAAATTAATACATTCTATTAACTAACTTATAAGCGTCGTAATTATTGACTATGTATCAAGTGACCTTGTTCTATTTCTCGACATTAACTAATTATTTTACATTATTGATACAATATCAAGAGATAATTTCAGTGTAGTCGATGCATCGTCAATAATAGGAACATACACAACGTAATATCTAATTATGTAAGCAACATCAGATCTAAGGCTCAGAAAAGTAAAGAAAAACGAAATTCCGAAATGAAATTATGCAATCTACTGTGTACGCACCTTTTCAGTCAGCCCAGACTCACTGCTTCGCTCTTCGGTTATACCCGACGATCCACAAATTAGCTTTTTAGGTATTTTTTTTTAACTTTTTTTTGGCTGTCAAGTGCCTATACATAATACGGGGTTCGAGTCACAAAGAACTTGAGGTGACAGATCGACAACAGACATCAACGGCGCATATATCCAAGGTGATTAAATATAAATATATATTCGTGAATGATGATATTAAACACAAATGCGTGCGAGGAAGAATAAAATTTCAACGTACAATCCTTTAAAAAGACGCTTCTATGGTATGGAAAGATAAACGTCGTCCCGTTTACTTTTTATTATTTAAGATTCTTAAGATTAAACCAAAGGGTTTACTACACTGAAATGATCTCTTAGTCTTTATAAAACAAGTGTAAATTTTGAATCCTAACATAAATACAGCTCATAGTCTTGTTCAGACAATACGAATAATAAGACAATGTTAGTTCCTTAATAAATTAATAGTCGTCGCCCTTTTGTTAATCGAATTAAAATTTAGAGATGTCGAATTTATTAAAACGTGCTAATTTTTTAAATTAAAGCATACCTACCAAATAACATTGAAATAATTTAGTAAAATAAATGAGTGTAACAGTGTTATACAAGCTGTATATATTTAAGTGTTATTCGTGTAATATCAGCATTATTCAAATTAGACACTCAGTGTAGTTCACCCTTAAGAATACAGACAGAAGGAAAAGAATGTTAAAATATACAATCAGTATATTTCATTAACAAATACAAGTTTTACAAATTTAACTATCTATATTCTTAATTATGCGATTTGTGTAATTCGACTGTTTATAAAGACTTTTCACTGTCTCAAATCACACAACTATATTTACAATTATGCTGCTAGGGCCATTGGATAAGGCATTTCAAATGCGCTTACATAAGAGGCTTGCACGATATATTATATAAACGAACCTTCTTTATAAAATAATTTATTCATCCATTATAACATTAAGGCACTACTACTTCGTTTTTTTCTGCATTTAAACTTCGCGGTTTGCAATTGATCGTATAGAAATAAAACAAATAATATAAGCGGCTCGCAGATTTTTCTTTTCCGGGAACTGCTTATAAAACAAACGCATACAATCGGTGTCCTAACTATAGCGATAACACAATAATAATATAATAATAATAATAATAATAATAGTGATATTCGGTGCTTTAAAGTTAAACAAAAAGAGTAAAAAAAAAACAATTTACTTTATATTACACGAAGAGAACATACTACAGAGAACCTCGAACTGTTGACACTTTCTATAGATTGAGCAAAATGAAAAAAAATTAGTATCAGTTAGCAGCGCTACTGTGTCGCTGTTTCTAATAGAAAAGCCCATATATTGCCTGATAAGGACATATTTTATCGTCGTACATTAAAAGCACAACATTGAATACACAACAACATTGAATGTTGTTGTGTATTCGAGACACTCTGTAGCGATAGTAGATTTAGGAATCAATCGCGAAGTAATTAAACTGCTATCGTAATTTTTTTTTTCGTATATTCATAATCGGGGTGCAAACTCTCCTTTCATCCATAACACGATCTTCGAAAAAAGCACAATTAATCACATTATATCTGCAGTAAGGAAGGAATTCACTCGGAAGACTTAAATTTCTCAGTACCCATTCATCATGTATATTAAATAAAAAAAAAATTATTCATTGCTCAATTTTTTTTTGAGCAAAATGCAAACAAGATATCCGTGTGCTTCGAAATATAAAAAAAACAAATATAGAAACGCTTTTAACAGACATTTTCTCCGGTGTGTTTCTCACAGTTTGACTGTTTTAAGTATTTTAAGTGCCACTTTTACTGTGCGAAACTACTGTGTATCTCGACGTTTGTTAAAACGTAAAGTTGCGGATTTTTCTTCGCGAATTTTCTCATAATTTTCTTTCTCCATGCAGAATAAAAAAAAATAATTTCATCGAGCTAAAGTACTGGACGAATGTGAGATTTTAAAATAGTGTCAAACCATTGTTAAACAATGATTCTTCGTAATATTGGTAACGAAATTCTTATGAGAAATATTTCGCTGTCTCGCGACATTACATGAAACTATGCGATAAACCTAGAGATTCTGCGTAATCTAGCGGCACAGTATAAAGATCACACTAGTTCTTTTTTTTTTGCTTTAGAAAGACTCGATTCGTCTCTGTTAAAAATATTTTGTCTATTTTCGTAAAGACATATATTTATGCTCGTATAAACTATTGCGACAATTTGTATTTACCAAAGCTAGGAAACTTGTCGAAACTTTAATTTTACGATTGCTACTGTTCGTCAGGTACGTGTAAATGCGTAGATACACTCTTAGCTTATCGAAGCTGCAAAAATATGATCATTGAAAGAATTAAAAGTCAGAAGTGAAAATATTATTTTCAATTAATATTCTGATGCATGCAATGGTTATCGAACGAAAATTATAAATAATAATAATAATAATAACAATTAATAACTATTATGCATTTTGTGCTTTAACGCAGTGAACAGGATTTTAGCAGCCATTACAGCGATTCATTTTAATGCAATAACTTTTGAAATACACTTGAGCTTGTCCGTTGATATCGTTATCAAGAAATCGCGCGAACTTGACCAGTCTCATATTTCGTAAAATCAAAAAAAAAAAATAGAAAAATTTAAACAGCGCCTGTGATTACATTGACGAGTTTCCTCGCTTTGGTTGCGAAGCAAAGCAACTCTGAGCGAACCAAATAGTGCGAAGCCTCGAGGCGCGGTGTGTGCGTATACGACACGCTAGCGTTAGATAAATAAAAAATGCAAGTTTTCAGCAAAAAAAAAAAAAAAAAAATAATAACAATACAGAAATACAGAGCGAGTTCGAGCTATCCTCTACGTAGAGGGATGGATACCCAGAACGGTAAAGATCTTGTTTTTAAAACCAGGTTTGTTAGGACTAGCGTCGTGATGGCCTGGCTGTCCTTCGTGCATCAGCGCCCTCTGAACCAGTGGCATGGAGCCCTTTTGAGTCGAAGATCGGTTTGAACGTGTGTTGTGTGTGCGGTCCCGAATTGATCGCAGGACGGGAACCCGGACAACGAAACAAAGAAACAAAAAAAGAAAGAAGAAAAAGAATAGTAGACGAACTAATGGTTAAGTTTGCTTGTATAGTGATGCTGTTACAGTGATTAAACGTGTCTTTCTCTTTGTGTATGTGTTGTGGGTGGGTATGTTTAAGTGTGTACTTGTACAAGTGTGCGCGATTACTTATGTCCATGTGTAGTGTACTCTTATGTATGTTTTTTTGTACTACATGCATGCGGTGCGATATAATGTATATAATCATATAAACTATGTGTACTAGAAAACGATTGTAATATTACTGATACTGACATCAAATCAATTCATAATAAATAGTCAATAACTGAGGTGTGAAAAAAAGAATGAAGGTTATTGATAAATGCTTTATACATGTATGAGGGAGCGACAGGGTGTGATTTGATGGTACATGATACCCCCGGCTTTTCTCAATGACCACTCACCTCGTCGTGCTGTTCGTGCTCGCTGTTGCTCAGACTCGTCCTCGAGCCGCGACGATTTGAGCTCTTTTCATCACCAAGGATCTGTGCAACCTTCGGCTGTTTTACCAAGTCCAGTGCCTGTTAACAAAGAGAAAACCTTTTTTAGCTATTTTAATTAAGAATTATCTTAGATAACGGATACAGACGAGTGAAATTTAAAGGACCATGCTGTACGACAATTTTATATTTTACAAATACACGCATGCTGAATGATGAAGAAAAGTTTTAAATCTGCTTCTAGATTCGTTATAAATTGATGATTTTTAATCGAATCATTCAAATCGTACACGAAAATCCTTTGGGTAATAGATTTCCCAATCAAAATAGCACTATAGCTCGTTATCCACAACATTGATTGTACAAAATATAAAAACAAAGTTAAAAACATCGATGGTTCAGAATTAGACTGCCTTGAAACAGTTCTTTATTGGACATTTTTTTGCAAGACCATGTTCAAAGCAGTTTATTAAAAAAAGCAAATACGCATGCCTATGTCTATTATACAGAGATATTTCCATTTATTTATAAGGTCAATTACAACGATCAAATTTAATTGTTTCTGAATGTTTACCATAAAAAAACTAACGTACAACGTTAAAACAACGAATCAATAAT
Source organism: Apocrypta bakeri (assembly GCA_018906985.1). Taxonomy (NCBI): domain Eukaryota; kingdom Metazoa; phylum Arthropoda; class Insecta; order Hymenoptera; family Pteromalidae; genus Apocrypta; species Apocrypta bakeri. The sequence goes on along the minus strand of JACCIA010000006.1, from coordinate 8,302,491 downwards.
TGAAAAGTGATTTCAATCCTTTATACGCAAATACTACATCAAGAACAATTTAACAAACAAAGTAAAATACACATCTTTACAAATTTCACGTGTCTGTAATCCCATAACTGATGTTAAAGTTCTCACTGATAGTAGTATTGTCTCATTTACCTTATAAAATTTTGAAAAATTCTGAATTTATTTTCAATATTTTGTTGATTTCTTCTAATAATTAACAACACTTGTGTTAATTAACGAAAAATAAAAATTGAAAATTACATCTAATGAAAATAAAAGTAAAAAAATAAATAACTAAAAATGTCTTTATCAATGAAAATAAAAAAAACATTACTTGAATGTATACATAAATAATAAATGTAATCATGTTAAGAATTATTTTACTTTTATTTGTTTTTTTTTTATTTTTATTTAAATACCAATATATTGGATTTGTTTTTTTTCATTATTTCGTTGTAACAAATATTCCTTACATAGTATTATATCGACACAATTTCGAATTTCATAATTTTAACTCTTGCATAGCTTATTTGTTGTAATTAGGTACGCGCAGGCCTTATGACTACATATACATAAATTCTTGCAATAGAGTGGCGATATGAAATTACAAAATATACAAAAATCGAGCAATCTCGAACTTGTAACACTGAAAAGAAAGAGTTCGAAGCATTCTAAAATGATATGAAACCTTTTCGGACCGTAAAAGTAATTTCATTTACAATAATAGTGTCTCTTAAAAAAGTGTCGCAATTGTCCGAAGAGATTAAACTGTGATGAATTATATAACTCATTACATGAAGCACACATTCTGCACTTTCGCATTCGGCTTGTCACTCACCTGCTGGACAAGCTGCTTGTAAGGACAAAAATGGTGTCATTTTTCGTTAGCAGACATTCGCATCATCATACAATGAATATAAATGAATGTTAGTGTTACGAATGTTTAACTCAGTTAGTTAAACATATTCTTACTATTTCTTTTTTAAATGTAATGTAAAAAAATGTAAGTATTAGTTAAACTAATGATAAATTATAAAGCAGACTCTACCTCTCTTCGAGATCGAATTGCACAATCCTCCAACGTCTCGGCCGCCTCGTATTTGCCCTGTCTTCGATACAGTGCACCGAGGTTTTTGAGGGTAGTATTGAAAGTAGGAGAGTCGACCTTTGCCGCTTTGTGCCAGCCACCATATTCTCCGTAAGGAGCGTTCTCCTTATTTCTGTGTTTGTTCTCCTCGCGCTCTTCCGCTACCTGTTTTAAATTTCACAAGAGATTAATGAGGGTAACTCGAACAAACACGAAATAAATTGAACACTCTAATGTTATGATAATATCTACAATTACAATTTTAAAATCAAAACAGTGCTAAGTACCAAGGACAAACGAGTGCGATACCGAGTTAATTCAATCAAGACTCGACACTATTCATAGTCTAAAAATATCTATTACTTTGTTAAATAAAAAATAAATATGAGCTTACCTGCCATATGGGCTTATTATCACCATCGATAGCACCAAACTCCCTTTCATGAGCCCTAGTTAAGACTTGCTTGTAGAGCACTTCGGCATCCTTGTACTTTCCTTGCTTGAGGTAGCAGGAGGCGAGATTGTTTTTCGTTTTTGCAACGTTAGGATCGTCCGGGCCAAGTTTCTCCTCGTAGATTTCCAAGGCTCGTTGGTAGTATCGCTCGACTTCTTCGTACTTGCCCTGATTCTGGCAAAGAAGAGCAAGATTGTTCAGCTGCTTAGCAACGTCCGGATGATCTCTACCAAGAACCTTCTCACGGATCTCAAGCGCTCGCTTGCAGAGTGGCTCGGCTTCCTTGTATTTTCCTGGAGTAAGAGATCAATAATCGTTAAACTCTATCGTGCGAACAGGCAGACTATAATTAAAGAACCAAAACCGGTTTTGACTTGTCTGGCATACCACGTTTTCCGTAAAGGACGGCAAGATTGTTGAGAGTTGCGGCAACTGCTGGATGATTTTCGCCAAGAGTCTTTTCTCTGATGGCGAGAGCATCGTTTAGTAAGTTGGCGGCTTCCTTGTATTTGTTCTGATCACGATAAACGAGCGCGAGAATGTTGAGCATTGTCGCGACGTCAGGGTGATCGTGACCCGAGGTCTTCTCGAGATCCTCGAGAGCCTGTTTACAAAGAGGCACAGCCACTTCGTAACGACCTTGACTTGCGTATTGAATTACCAAATTGTGGAGGGTGCGCAGACGAGCCGGAATCTCGTAGCCGGCTGTTACTTGCTGAGCAAATTGCGACGGCGGTGTTGGTGACATTGCTGCAATTATTTACAATAAAATTAAATAGCTTGCGAGTGAGGATTTATTCTGATTAAGTATCGATGAGAATGCCTTCAGGCGTGTCAACTTTCTTCTAATATTTTTACACGTACTCCAGTCCAAGAGTAAATATTACACAAAAAATAAGCACTTTATTTACAAAATATAATTAAGCTATTTATCTTAAAATTGTATGCGTGTGTGCATTTGTGAAATTCAATTTGTGATTTAATTTTTCTTTCAATTCTTCTAGATTAATATCAACATTACTGTTCCTTCCTCCTATTTATATATACATCTCTAACTACATTCTTATGCTTAACAGTGTACACCATTAAAAGCCAATAATATAAGTAGACCAATAGGAAAAAAGTGCAATCATCGGAAAAAGTGTGCGTGTTTATTCCGTGTCAAAGTTAAAGAAAGTTACACCCAGTTCCTCATTCACCAGGACACTTAGAAGATAAAAGAAGGGCAGCGACTACATACACTTACTGTTTCGGTCCTCGTTGTCGTCATCTGGGAACAGATCGACAACTGGATCGTCCTTTGGTCGATCCTTGGCATTTTCATCGTCCGGTTGTGGATCTGGATCGTATTGCCTCATACTGGCCATAAAGTCCAGATGCCTCTTTTCTTCCTCCAACTGTGCGACCTAAAAAAGTAATGATACTTCATGAGTTTTCCTGGAGTGAAAATTATCGAGTAGCAATATGATTAGAGTGAAAATAAAATACTAACCGCCTGTTCGCTGGCCTGCAGCTTCTGTTGCGTTCCAGCGAGTTCATCCCTGAGCCAAGCGTTTTCCTGGCAAAGCCTGCGCACTTGAGTCCTGAGTTTTTGTTTCTCAGCTTCGACCATCTGCAGATGGCTGGCCAAAGCAAGCATGACCTGAGCTTCGCCTAAACCCAACTCGATCATATCGATATTCTTCGAGATGATGCTCGCCTTGTCCCTAGCCGCGGGTGCTTCTTGGGACTGTAGTCCGTTCAGCAGACCCGAATGCTCGACCCTCAGGGCCTCTAGACCCTGGGCCACCGTTCGGGCTCCCGCTACGATTTCCTCCTGCGTCATGGCCGTCATTCTACCGATGTGTTCGATTTTTTTGCTGGAATTCGAATATTTCTTTTTAGAACGATATAAAGATACAGCATGTTCGACAAACTCGTTCATATATCAATTTTATTGTCTTATAGTTAGAAATCGCAAGATTTAGCCTCTCATAGTTTCAAATTGCCATTTCTCATTCGCGACGATACTGCGGGCGAAAAAAAATACGCGCAGCTATAACTATAAATAAATCCCTAAATCAAGAGATCATCATCAAAAGCAACAACGAAATCTGCAGACCATGAAAACACCTCGTGTGAAATTCCAAACAAATACAAGTCGAAAATTTGGCCGTTTCACTGCGTATCCCGGCACAGAACGAGCATCACTTCATCTTATAGAGAATGTTCTTAGATCCTGCGAAGAAAAAAAAATAACCCCCGCGAAGTAGCGCGTTGCCGGCGGAAACACTTTAGTTTTCAAGAGACGTACAAAGAGAAGAATATAAGTGTGGGATCAGACGTCCTCGATCCTAAACTCGAACTTACCCCATGTCAGGGCTGCGTCTGGCTGCTGCGCGAACCAAAAACCAAAGGCTCGTTTACGTCGCCGCCGTTGTGGCGAGGGTCAGCCGCGCGGCTTCACCGGTATATCGTCAATAAAGACGCGCTTGCGCAGTTGCCACAGACTGACGTAGGTGGGCTTTATACATGGGGAGCACTTCAGTGCAGAGCACGTGAAAATTCGAGAAAAACCGGATAGAAGTGGAAAGCGTTATCGATCGCAAGTAACTGCAGAGCTAAGCTAAACTAGATGACTTTTTGGAAACTTTCAACTTCCTTCATTTTAATCTCGTATCTTAATTTACGTTATTTTGCATGGAATACGTTGGCAACTTATGTAGACTAACGATGTGAAGTTTAAAAAAATGTTGGTCAGCGCTGCATCGGACTTAAGTTTAATTTGTTAAACTTAAGTTAAACTTCCGAGAGCTTTTTTCGATTATATCTCTATCGCATTTAGATTTTGTTGACATTTTAACGAACTTGCGGATTTGAAATTTGTTAAGTTTACCACTTCTAATGAAGACTCGTAGAACTTTAGAAATTTGAGCGATAAGTTCACTGCACAGAATAGAACGATTAAATTTCATTCAATCGATTGCTCACTGGCAAAAAATTAATGAGTTAAACGGACCGTTTCAGCTGGCAAAAAATTCATGCGTTCGGAGCTCGAGTAAAATCCGTCAAGAAAAACACACATTTCGTACATATATATTAGAATATATACATTCCGCTTGTTGTTCTACAGTTCAGTATTAATTTAACCCCTCGGAGTCGAGCTAATGATAAATAGAGCGAGATTTCTAAAAAAATATCGATATAAAACTACTCGTGAGTTTTTATTAAGTAATAGCTTTGTCGTAGCATTACTCTAGAAATTCAATCAAAACGCTACGAGATTTCTACGAGAGGAGTATAATATTTGAATGAGCGGAAATTTTCCAATGATTTTAATTAACTCGGATAGCATATGTGGAGTGGGAGGGGGAGGGTCGATCGAAAGCAACAGCGAGTATGGAGCTCCAAGGAAGTATCGACAAAACTGTCGCTTTCCTCGAATGATTATTCCAGCAAAAGTGCTAATCGAGATTTAAATTTTAAATCCAACATAATAGTATCGATACATACAAGTTGCTCGTACACCTCTTACCACTGCATCTCCTCGCGCAATAACACATATCTTTCTTTCCAGACGCGCCTTGACCTCGGTTAAACCTCGGTTAAACATCTCCCGACTTTTCTTTTACTCCAAGGCGTATAATTTCACGCCGAAGCGGAAGGACAAAGGGCCGATGATTATTATAACCCCTTGACGACCTTCTCCTTGATAATCCGCCAGAACAAGTTTGCATGGACTTTTCGTCGTGTTACTTTTTTTAATTCTACTAAGTATATATCTGAATAATTGTACGTGCGTAAATAATACGCGAAGAGAGTGAGGACAACGATAACTTCCTAGTTGACTGCCTTCGAGGAATGCGCGGCTGGAAGTTTTTGCATAGCTTCACGAGTTTACGATCTGTGCTTCTGTAACTGGATTTTTTCGCGAATGAAGGATCGATTGTTTAAGGGTTCTGTAGACACTTGGAAACACGGGATGGCACGAGAATGCAAGCAAGCGCTTACCTGTGCATATTGCGCTACCTTGCGAAGTTATATTTAAGAAAATTTATTTATTAAAAAATGTTTATATTTGCAAGTCAAATTATTTCCAGGAATACGTAGCTTACTGGTATATACAGATACAAATTACCTGGCGAAACCTATTAAATAATTTTTTGAACATTAAAAGAAGAATGTAATATATAAATGAGATAAGAGATAAAAATTGGTTTTTAATTACGCGCAATCGTAATCGTTTCGTGCGTAATTTTTTTTAATCTAATTTTATTTCAAATTCTAAAAATATCTATTCCAAGATAAAATATCACATTTGAATAAGGAATTTTAGTACATTTAAACAAATATTTACTGTATCATTTAAATTAATATATAACATAAATTTATATTCAAACAAATACAATGAATGAAATGAAATCTTTTTTGAAAATAAACAAATATTTATTCCAGTGTATGTAATGCGCCATCAGCTGACGTTCAGTACACAACGAGCGACTGCACTTTGAGCATTAAATTTTCAACGGAAAATCTATGCGTCTTTCTATACATGCTATACAAATTGAAAGTCATCGTTTTTACTTTAAGTAATTTAATTCGTCAAAAATCTGGCAGTTAGTAATGTAAATCCTTATTATAAATGTACATAAATGAGTAATGACGTGAGGAAACCACAACAGTTTCTTTGACCAACCAAAGTGTCAGTGTTCGGAGTTTGATTAAATTCAATAATTTATTGATAGATTTATACCCCCAGAATAAGAATTGGAAATACGAAAATAAAAATCCTTGAGAATGAATGCAGTAATGCGCATCGCTTGAAACAATGATGAGCGAAAAAAGTGAAAAAGGATGTAGATTTCAAAGTGACAGTAAAAAAAACAATAAGATCTGACTGAATGACTTGTAGATGACGGAAGGAGCGATGACTAAAAGACGGGAAAACTGATGTAACCTTCGTCAGCGTGTTTACATCGGATGAATGAGTTCTTTCTAAAAAAACTCGTTTTGTAACTTTTTAGTACCTTACGATGTTCACCTGGACTATTTTAGTTATACTTATAATTTCGAGTCTATCAGTGCCATCTCAACTTTATTCGGTCGACTTCCAATTCTCAGTAATGAAAACTAAAAATGTTTGCTCGACATACGAGCTAATGAAATGAAAGACCAGAGTTAATTCCGGATATTGCGCTGTATCAAAGTACAACTGTATTATTTTTCACGTATTCGATTGTACATTTATGTTCAGTTCGTTTTTATGTTAACAAATGGCGTAACTTCACTCTTACCAATTTATCCATTTTTTCAGGCGTTATTGTTTTTATTTTTTAGCCACAACGAGAAAACCTTTGTGTGACCGCGAAGCCGTAGCTTATAGTGGCTGCATATAGTATTAGATTTACATAAGCCACTAAAGCTTCAGCTTAGTTTTAAGTTACATGAATATTGTAAAATTTCATGTAATATGAAGCTTTCAACAGCCGAATTCGGAGAATATTGATAAAAAGATAATAATAAATGCCAATGTTTAATATTTTCAAGATATTCAGAAGGTATATAGAGACGTCTACGAAAAGCAGTGTGACTTGACAGATGATCGATAACCGAAATGCCGCAGTCAGACAGATATGTACGAGAAAGTGTTACCTGCCTGCAGAAACCTATTCAAATATAACGTAATCAATTTTACCTAAAATAAAATGCATTACTGAAATGAATTATTAAAAACTCCCTTTTTTAAGCTAATGTATAGAAGATGTGTCTTTAATATTCTTGTATTCTTAAGCTATACCGAAGGTAAACATTTTCTCGGATCGTTTAAAAGTATATATATATATATATATATATATATATATATATTATATCTTCCGCGTTATGTATTTGGCTTCCCTTCGAATGAGCACTTTCTCGCGCTCCAATGAACCAAACGCTTCAACGCAAAATACAACAGGTGCGTGTAATTAAAGCACAACCATGGCAACGCATTTTTCGTCCTAAGCTCAGCTTTCCACTGAACAGACTTGCGTAACGCGAAACGCATCGAGCCGTGTTAAGAAGCTCAACATTGTTTATTTATTTATTTTTCATCGGTAAAACGTGCCCGAAGAAGAGTTAAATTTTTATATTAAATAAGTTGGTAATTTTACTTCACGCACTCGCGTAACACGAAACGAGTCGTGTGAAGTAGCTCAAAAAAGTTTTTATTCGCTCATTTTTTACCCGTAAAATACGACCGAAACAGAGCAAAATTTTTAAATTAGATAAGTTTAGCTTTCCGCTTAACAAACTTACATAATACGAAGCATATCGAATCGTGTAAAGCAGCTGAAAAAAATTGTTATTTATCGATAAAATACATCTGAAAGAGCGAATGTTTTTGAATTAGATAAGTTCAGCTTTCCACTTAACAACCTTGCGTAATACGAAACCTATCGAATTGTGTGAAAAAGGTTTTTATTTATTTTTGTTATCGATAAAATACGACCGAAAAAGAGACGTAATTTTCAATTTAGATAGAACGAAACAAGGGTGCATCACATTGTCGATATGGGGGAGAGATGTGCGTCATTGCGACCTAACCTACTACGGTTATCTATCTGAACGAAAAATCGTTATAATAAACCACGAAGCTTTCAGTTTCAAAAAAAAAAAAAAACGACGCCACTTAACATAAAGAACAACAACAAGACTTTTCGAGCAAATGTTTTCGAAAAATGAAGATGAATTGAACACAGCGATAAAGTAAACACATTATATCTACTCACATCCTGTAAGCATTCAGCGTCTTTGACATATCCGTCCTACCCATCGGTAAGGCCGCTATCTCCTTTCCGCCAGAAGTGTAATTACGCAATGTGCACGAGCACGGAAATAAAAAAAAATAATCTAAAAAATGTCACACTATCCACTTATCGATCAGACTGTCGTTGCATATCTACACACGGATGCGCCCATATTCAGCACACACGTGTGCAGTAAAGCTTCGCAGCGACATCGAGCGCGTCGAACGCTGTACTGGCATCTTTCTTCCTTGTATTCCTGGAGGCCACCGCCACCCTCGACAGTCGCGGGGGAGTCGCGCCTGCGCACGTTCATACCCTTCTCATCATTCTGTACGTGCAGTTGACGTAACGATTGGTTCAGTGCTTCTTTACTCCTTTTTTTCTGTACACTCTACTTCGTACCGGCTCATTTTCAATGACGAACTTAATGCGCCGCTAGACGCGGAATATACCGTTAGCTTACGTTTTTAATTCGGTCTCGAGGGAGCAGATCGCGCAGTGTGCGCGTGTGTCTATGTGTGTGTGTGTTTAGCTCGTATTTACTTTGTCGTCAAGTCTACCTCCGATGAAAGAAATCTGATTGTTTATGTAGGATTTGTTTGCGAAGTTGGACGAATTCGTCGACTAGCTTCGTTGAGCGGTGACTACTGCTAATCAAAGAGTTTGGCTTTTACGGTAAAGGTCGTAACGCCGCTAATCATAACCTACATTATGCCGAAGCTACAAAACAAAAATATCACGGTGATAACCGACGTAATCGTAGCTAAGCATCGTAAAGAGCCTAATAATACCTGTGGCTTACTTGGCACGCCGAGTTAAATTACAGTAAGGTGATGTGCTTGAGGTGTTGGAGGGAACGTGAGGAAAGGGTCCAGATAAGGGACCCTGACGAGGCAGCTTCAAAAGAATGGAGGAGAGAGAAGTTGTACGTCGAAGAATGCAGGTGAAAGACGCTTCAATCGTCGTCGCTTCAGTGTTTACGTTGGAAAAAGAGTGTCGACTTTTTTTTTTATCTCTTAATTTTGTTTTATTTGATTCTTTTATCCATCTTTGCTATCTAATTACTCACAACTGCAGCTCTCGTCAAACTTCTCAGATTTCTTCTCTTTTTATCACGAGAACTTGAGATGTGCTATGTGCACAGTAATTACTTTTTATTTTCTTATCTCGACTTTAAAGTAGCGCTACAGCAAACATCAAATATCAAAAGTTTTTTTGTGGCCTCTTGGATGAAGCAGCCTACGGAAACGAAGATAAGGCTAAATTAATTAAAATTTTTCGAAATTGACTGACACTGAACAATAAGCCAAATAGAAAGAATGAAAAGAAACCTGATTAGACGAGGACGAGGTGAGCGTCGATACTCATACAGTTCAGCTCCTTGTTGGCATCTGGTGAAAGAAGAGACGGAAGAATCAGGGGGATATGGGGGGAGGGGGGGGAGTACAGAAAGAGATGGTAAAACCGCCGAAGAATCGATGCGCACGTATATATACATACACGAGGTTGTCTGGACCCGATGACTCACCATCGCAGCTTTATACGTCACGCACTTTATGCGCCATGTGCGCGCTTGTTGTCGCTAAGTAACTTTGCTGATTTTTTTATAATCCGTGAATTTACAGATTCTTTGCCCGGTTAAGCCAGTATAAATTTCTTTTTAATATATCATTCCACTTTAATAGACAGACTGAAATTTTCTGAACAAGTGGTTATCATTGAAATTACAGAATTCGCTATCAAATTTCCAGTCTTCGAGGCTATATATATTCTACGCATACGGAATGTTGATCTGTCATTTAGAAGTTGTACTCCTTGCGCCTATAATGCAGTATCGCGAAGACCATAGGCAGGCTAAGGCTGCGCTCGATTCGTGTCTAAAAATAAACTCGCCGACATATATAGTAACATATGCGTCCTGTCTATCGCGGCTTTTCGAATTATAATTTTTTTTTTACAAATCAAGCTATTCAGGAATAATGAAGTAATTAGTTGACGCTATCGAGGAAAAAAAGAGAGATTTGGGAAGTAAGAAAAATACTTTCTAAAGGATTGTATAGTAACCATACATTATAGCTCTCATGAGTTGCGTGAAAGTAGGGTGCCCTAATTTAATTTTTCTCTTCATCTCTCTAGTCTCGAACTCTATATCTATTTTAATGATCATCTCTAAAAACTCCATCGCTATTGATTTATAAATATAAATAAATATATATAATATAAATTCAATCAATCAAAATTCAAAGTTGAAATTTTCCACGGGGTCAGTGGACAAGGTGAAAACTTGATAAATCAATTGAAAAAAAAAAAGAAATAGACGTTTAAAAAATGTAAACTTTCATGCCCTCGAGGTAGAACCGGAACGAGTCATTGCACTGAGAATAAGGTGCAACAGCATAATTTTTTCAGTTGTTGCGACACAGTATCATAAAAGATAAGAAAAAATACCTCGATAACCGAGCAATTTAAATTAACCTACGCATTATTCATAGAGGAAATGCATAGCCAATGCTATTGAGAATATTGATAATTCAAAATAGAAATGACAGCTAAACACAGAGTGTAGGCGCGCAGATCTGTTTATCACTCCATCGATTACTTCCGATACAATTGCGCTATTTAATTGATTTTTAAGTATCTAATAGAAAGGACAATGCTTGCGCGTCTAATGAGAACCGTTAGAAAACGCAGTTAAACATCGAAAGTCGAAACGCATCCACACACATAAGCAGGTCATCGGTAGTGACTATATATCGCGCCATCTTGCAGGTGCAATGAGTCCCATTGGCCGATATTATATCACACAGGCGCCTTGACGACTGCCTTGACGTCGAGACAATGGAGAACGATGTGTTTACGGAATCGCAATTAGGGACGCACGCGTTAATATTCCCAGCGACTACTTCTCCGTTCAATGGAGAGAGCCGTTGCTCTCCAGGTGAGAGAAGTACTATATATATATATATAACAAAAAAACAGTTACGCAGGTATAAATAGAGCGGGAAGACAAAGTCATGGTCGCGAGTCTATTTTTGGCTGATGTGTTGTGGGAGGTCGGACTTATGCTAAGGTGAATACCTTTGGATACAATTCGACTATGTTTACAGATAAGATTGTTGAGTGATCCTGTTAAGGTAATTGGTACTGTTGGATATTGTTTGTACTTTTGTGTATTAACAATTGATCTATAGTGCTCGATGGTAAACTTGTACTGATGAAGGTACGAGGATAAGGACAAAAGATTCTTTGAAATCTCATTAAGATTTCTGATGAGAAGCAGTGTGATACCATTTAAAGGGAATTGGTGTCTTTTGAATCGTTCCAATTTGACATTTAGATGTCTTGAAGTTCTTGAGAGCAGTACTATTTAAAAGGAACTTGGAAAGAAGCTTTTCGAGACCAAAAGTTTATATTCAACAACGTAGCTTGTCTTCAAGCTTATCTCCAACGCTACCGCAGAAATTAGAACCCTCTCAGAAATGCTATCTGTTACCTGATGCCCAACGATCAAATAATTTAGCTTTTAGCTTAATCTTCACCCTGACCATATCCAAACCTCTCCCACGGTAGCCAATTCTATCCTTGCAAGTAAGATGACGAGCTTCTCTTTATGTTCCTGCACTCTCTCTCTCACTCTCTCTACACCTGGCTCCCAAGTCGCTCGCGCGGGAACGGTCATGGTCAGTGATTTTTCGTCACGGTATCACGATGACGCCTCGCGGAAACCGATTAAAAGGATGAACTTCCGGTCGCACCTGCCACAGGCGTGGCTACCTCTATTCACCAACAGCAAAACATATCGCGACCTTTACTCCCTAGCCATTCAACCAATAATGCACGCTCGAGAGACGTGGCTTCTCACTCTGGAGTTAAGTTAATGCGAATGGATTTAGGACTCACTGTTCAGAATGGTCCAGCAGGACAATCCTTCCGGCCGAGGTGACTGCTCCCCTCAGTGACTCATCCCACTTTTCTCTTTCTTGTCCTCTTCCTGCTCGATATTATCCTGCAAAGGAAAGAAAAAAAAATACAGTCTCTACATCGTCGAGGACTATTGAAACACACTGCGATACACACGCGCGACGATAGCTCTGCACTAGACGCGGAGGATCTAACCTAAAGCTCGAAGTGATATTTCACTCAGTGCACTGAACGTACGTGTACGTACGAGTGTACGAAAGGTAACGGAGAGACAAGTGAGTATATTGAAAAGGAGTGTCGAGCAGCGCACAAAAGACGCTTTTCCGCCCCCGCGTAAATTGAGGTTAGGGTATACTATAGACCTGTAACTACTCTCTCTCTCTTCCTCTCTCTCTCTCTCTCTCTCTTAGTCGCTTTCTCGCTCTCTATTTCTATACAGCGAAGGAAAATCCGATAACGAACGTTCGACGTTATATAGTATACACAACCGCGTGAGTACACTATGTGTCTAGAGCTCGTCGCCCTGTGACAGAATGTACTGTAAGATGGTGGCACGAGAGAGTAGTGTATAGCGAGTAGTAGGACTTTAGCTCCAACGTAGTCTATAAAATATAGCTGGCAGCGGTAAGTACGTCTACAATAACGGCTTACCGTTTATTCGCGGCTCTTGAATTTTCGTTAGGAACGTTGTATTCGTTGTCAAGGCTTGGACACCGGAAAAGAAAACACTGTCTACCAGCTGCGGTTGAGGTTGCCGTACACCACTGAACTGACTAACTGAGAAAGTCGATCGACGGAGATGTGCCTACGAATACTTCCAAGTCGGACCGACCCCCCCTTGAATCTACGTTTCCTTTGTTTTTTTATGCACTTGTATAAAATGTATACTAAGCTATATAAATAATACAGTAGTAGTATATATTAGATCCGACGCGAGTCGCGAGAGAGTTAAAGTTGAGCGAGCGGCGGTAGCAAGATATTTACTCTACTTACACGACGACAGCCGTCGACACTCGACGTCTCTCAGTCCTCGGATGAGTCAGACAGCTCAGAACTGCAGTGGACGGTTTCGTTTGTCGTGTTAGTGGTTTCACAGTGATCACAGTTGTGACTGGATAGACGAAGAGGGCAGCACTGTATGGACAAACTGTAAACTCTATGGGTTGTGGTGTGTAATACTGGATGTATATATGTCAAATGTCAGTGAGTTTTTAATCTATATCGTTTACTGAATTTTGGGACATGCGCGGTCGCTCGTTGCAGCAGCGCGAGCTCATTGGTCTTTCGTTATTCGCGCGGTGTTTCAAATGGATAATCAACGAATTATCATTTCGCGATGCCATTTCTTTATGAATGTTTCTGTGAAAAAAATTTTTAATTATTACAAAGGCAAATTTTCTTCTTAAAAGTAAGTATGTTAAAAATTTTTATTAAGTAGAAAATGTTAAAGATTTTTTATTATTTAGGCTTTGACGTCAGCTACATCTTGAACAGACTGATTTTTAATATTCAAAGCTCCAAAGATGTTATATTTGTGTACGTTGGGCTATCGAATAAAATTTTATTAATTTATTATAATTTACATTTTTTATCAGTTTCAGAATGAAAATAATCATCATTTTGAATTTAAATTTTAAGCCTACCCAAAAATCGAATTAAAAAAATTTCATATCTAATATACACACAGGTTAAAGATATCAACTTCTCGTGGAGCTTACGTTTTTTAATGTACTTTTAAGAAACAAAATTTAGCTCTATAAAAAAATTTATATTTTTTTACAGATACTTAAAATTTAAGGAAGAAATAAGTATGAATCAGCCTGAACGCAAAAGCAAAGCCAATTTCGGTTACTGTTCGGTTACTAAAAAAATTGTATAAATCGTATTAAACACAACGAAATTTGTTTGCATTATCAATATTAAATTACCATACCTTTAGCCTTCATAATAAAATGACCAAAACGACGCAACGATACCTTTACTACTCGTTGGTACACATATATCATTAATAAATGAACTATAGCATATATAATGTTATTTTATAATAGATATCGAATTAAATCGTTAATTATTTATTTTTATCTCACCTTTTTCACGTATAATCATATTTTGGCTTAGACTGATCAATAACCGAGCTGTAACCCAGGGAGGTTGCATTTTTTAATTGCATTTAAGAATAATTGCACAGTTACATTGTATCATAGATTGTTCAACTAAAAGTGGAAAGATCATAGTTGAAAGATATACGTTCTATAAGTAGACCAATTCATCAGCCGTATAATTATCGCAAACACGCCTCGACAATAAAAAAACTCAACCAACAATTACTCGTTACGGAGAATTATGCCACAATAGTACTAGAACGGCTCGTACCAATTAATATTAGCCAGTAGGTATTACGTCCCGACGTTAAAAAATATTTAAGGCACCGAAAATTTCCTACGACAAGTGCGTTAAATGTACTATTTTATTACTATGTATAGCCTACAATAAGCCCGTATCCGGACTGACCACCAAATTTGCCATTATTATCTCTCATTATGTACAAATAATCCACACGAGAATAGAAAATCGATATACATCGCTGGTTACGTTAAACTGGGCCATTTAAACAAAAGCACATCAGTTACGTCGTGAAAATTTGCTAAAGAAATATTTGCAGCAACTCTCATCCTCAGTTTTTTTCCCCTCATTGTTCAAGCTAATTATTACTTCGAAAATAAAATCCGTTATGATTACTGACGATAAAAATACGTATGACATAACCACACGACAACCAAGTCGATTAGGATCTTTGCATGGAATCGAAACGAATGAACGAAATGCGAATAAAAAATTGATAAATATAGAGTCTTGTTTTGAAGACAGGAAAAGGATGTTTGACATCATCCCATTGCGCGGTGATGAGCAGTCAATGTAACGGAAATGAATTAGGCTGAATAAAATTATTTTCGCTCCTTAACCAAATAATTTTTTATCGCTTTATTACACATGCCCGTTTATTAGTGTGCCATACATCCAGATTTCGCGACTGCGCTCCCGTATTGCAGGTGAAAGTAAATTATTTTCTCGATGGTCTTAAGAAATGTTTGTATTGTCCTGTATAATAGATGTATGTAAAATGGTTTAATGCACGAAATTTACTGAGGCATTGGTCCGTGAGTTTCCATCCAGCACTGGTGCATTGATCCAGCTACTTCGCATTCCTCGGTTTGTTCGTTGGCTGTAAACGAAAACGAAGCGCAAACGTTACATTTGTTCTTTCTTCGAAAGTACAATGGATTAACAATAATTAATAAAGATTTTTTATTCATTCTTGAACCTTTTGTGACGCACTCGCGGAGCTTTGCCGCTCCGGCATCGTCGGCTTTGGGGAAGTGCGCTTTGTAGAATTCAACCTCTTTCTCTGCATCGATCTTACCGTCGACCATCTGTATGGAGGCAAAAGAATGAATATTTTTAATGGAAATTTTTTTAATTGTTAGGGATAAGGTATGTGGAAAAAAATTCACTAACGCTGCCCATCTTTTTCATGAGGCACGCGTGCATGCACTTCACTTTTGGGTCGTCCATGTTTGGCGGTCCCTTGGGTTTTTCTGTGGACGGTATCAGTAAGTTGAATACAAATACGCACTGCCGTGCATAAATGCACTTTGACTTGTATTGTTGAAAATAAAATGTTAACGATTAAAAAGAAAATAAAATAAGAAAGAACGAAAAATAGGAACAGGTGTACTTAAATAATTGGTAAATCTAATGATAAATCAACTGACATTCACATATAGCAGACGTTTCCACGATAAATAATGAAAAATGATTTTAAAGCAATATTTGACTTTTTGGCCGCTGTTGGCCATTCGAGATGAACAAACTTTTGCACACTTTTTAGAACTTTTAATTTTTAACTTGTATTTTTCGAAAAACTTTAGTAAAACACCTCATTCAAGAAGACACTTGAAATATAGAATATTAATTAAATAACATCAACGACAATTGTACAAAATGAGCTCATGGATGGAAAATTATTTATGTTTCAAAGTTGAAAATATCAAAGTTTAAAAAAATGCTTACACATAACCAATCAAATAATGAAATACAGAATTTTAATATAAAAAAAGTTTTTAAAAAAGACTTTATAGAAGTTAAACGGATTCTTAAAAATTTGTATTTTTTTATTCTATTCAAATATCATCAAGCATCTTTCTACTTCGGTAATTTTGATGCATATTTCACGATGGCATTGACTAAACGCCTGCTTATGAATCAGACCTCATTTTTTGTAATCCCGTATTCGTTGCGTGAAAATTTAAAAAAAAAATTAAATTAAAAATTGCAAATTAATCGATTCTATCGAAAAGATATTTTAATTTGACTTTTTTTATTTAAGAAGGTAATTTTCGTCGATGAGACTCACCGGCAGGCAGGCCCAATTCAGTGGCGCACGCTTGGAAAGCTGCCTTAAGTTCTTCCGGCATATTCGGCATGTTTGCATTGGCGGATGCCTAAAAATAACAGAATTATATTAACTCTTGTTTTATTCAATTAATTTATCAAATAAAATTCAAGTCGATTATTCTCGTTTAAAAAGAAGCTTTTTTAACTCCAGCAGTAAAATGTCAATTATTATAATAGGGATATTAGCTTACCGTTAAAAGAACAACGGCAAAAACACACAGGAAAACCTTCATGTTGATATTTGTTTTTGTCGTACACAGAAGCAGAGACTGAACAGAAGTTCGAAATGTAAGTGTGTTTATATAGCAAATTTGTGCAAAGTAGGTGCTAAACCGGAAAAGGAGACGTTGGATAATCCTCGTTACGTGTGTTTTATTTTCTGCATGAAGGTATTCCAAAAACACGCTAATAAAAGTAATTAAGTACAGATCATCAAACATCATTGTTTCATAATTGTCGTAATTTCTATTGTTATTTGCAGTAAATTACAACGAATTCTGGAGCATTTCCTCCGGTGTATAATTTAACTGAAAATTTCTCGAAAAAATCCTGTATACGTCAATTACACGAACTTAAGTGCGAGGTTTATTATTAGATTTTTAACCAATGAAATACCAAATGTCTATATTTATGAGTTACTCGTCTAACGCATATATATGCGATAATTATCAAAATGAAGTTAACAATAGATTGTAGGTAAATGTAAGTAAATACCGAAATGTATATGTTATCGTCAGTGTAGACGTAATGATGTGAATTAATACTGCTCTTCATACTACTATTAAGTTATGTGTCAATCGATTGTAGTAGATAACTTCTTATCGGATTGGGATAACTCACTGTGATTATATACTATTTTTATCTGGATTTGTACACACAAGTACACGCATATTATATAGCTTTTAGCGTTTGATAGAAAAATCTTTTTTTTTTAGCTTCAGTAGCTATTTTCGAATTTAAGGAGACAAGACAGCTTTGAAATGTAAATTACTAAACTCAAAATTTTAAATATTTATAACAATTGACTTTGAATTCTTCGGTGAGTGAATTTTCTATTTTCTGTTGTAACTAGCTATCGAAGGGACTTGTAGAAGATCACGACCTTTCGAATTGATGGTAAAATTGTCCTCTGTTATTACAATAAGTGTAAATTATAATTGAATTGTTATAAACATTTTAAATTTTGAATTGAGTAATTTGCATTTCAAAGGTGTCTTGTCCCCTTTAGAAAAAATTTTCTGAGAACAATGATACCTGAGAATTGATCGAAGAGAAAACATTTCTGAATAGTCTTTGATTAATACTAAGGTATTATTGTTCTTAAAAAAATGTTATAAAAAAAAACTTTTAGTGTAATAAAAAACAAACTACAGTTATTTTACGTTTAGACATCGACGATACGATTAAGATAGAGATATCGAGTCTTAAAAAAATGACGGCAACCGATAATCAGTGACTATAAAAATTGAAGTAATAAATCAAATTTTTTGTCAGAAGACTCTACCATTCGTCATTTTGGAGGTATACATGTGTAATTGGTCGACCATTCAAAAATAAAAAACTAAAGTCGCTCCAATTTTCGAACAGAGGTGATGCCTTTTTTACAACGAATTCCTCGTGTATGTAAATATGGATTATTTTCTGACTAGACAGATCAAGAGTTTTTTTCTTCTATAAATTATTAAACTTTTTTTTTGGCACTGTATCTACCTTCGTGACTTTCTAACTTGAAATCTGAACTAATTTTGAGAAACTCATATTTTATGATATTGCATACGATATTTCTAGATAGAAATCGAGCTATTCCCAAGTTGAGACTTTCGTAAATATTTTTGTTAAACCAATGATCGAACCATCTTAAAACCGAATTTGAAAACTGATGTCTGACAAGTGCCTGTAGTGTTTTTAGTGAGAAATGCTCCTCCGAGGAGTTACAATTTTTTGAAAATAGTAATAAAATTAATTCTAAATTAGTCACTGGGCACATAAATAGATCAAAGAAAGAACTAACTTTTTAAACGTAAACTGATAACAACTTTATTGTTCATGTCAGAATCGATATTGTAAAATTGCTACTACAACCTCTAGTAAAATAGTATTAAAAATGTATTTGTCACTTCAGTATACAATGGACTGTTCAACTCGATAGATAACGCATCCATACAGCAATAAATTTGCGAGAATGTTGTCTGTAAATACTCTGTGACATCATAATGCTACGCACTAAATTGAACATTTATTATTCTAGCTACATATTTCAGACATTTTTTTACCGGTTTCTTGAAGTTTCTTGAGTAAAGAGAACTACATGGATGTGCACTTTATCGGTAATGGGGACAATAGAGCAATATAATTATTTGAAAAATAATTCTTGATGCTCAATCAACACTTCTTGAATAAACGGTTTAGAATCGGAAGACAATGTATTTTCGATAATGGGACTAGTTGTGTGAGAAATCAAAGATTCAATTTAAAAAAAAGAATAAATTACATTTATTTCGTATTAAAGTACATTATTTACATTGTTTTATTACAATCACTAAAAAAGTGCATTTCTAAAATATCTTACTGTAAGAGAACGTAGAGTAATACATAATATAGTGTTAAGTTAAATATACTTTGTCCGATATTATTGATATAATAAAAGTACATCCCGTTTTAAGAATTAATTCACTTTCTTATTCGTCACTCCGTTTTGAATCGTTGGACTTTGGGCAGTAGGTTGTAATATATTACTATTGTAAGCCTGAAAATAAATAAAAAAACTTAGTACAACGTGAAAAAAAAAAAATAGTTTCGCATTAAACGAAAGAATTTTAATATAATAATAAGATATACTTTTTCTGCAATTTTAGAAAGATGCTCAGCCATAGCATTGCCGGTTTGTTGAAGCATTTTCGTAAAATATCCATTGTTCTTTTGGAGTAACATGTGCGGATGATCGTATTCGACTGCCTCTCCAAAGTTCATAACTAAAACTCGATCGCTATCCATAATTGTATTTAATCTGTGCGCTATCGTCAGTACCGTGCAGTCCTTGAACTGAAATTTTAAACGAATAGTTAATACCAGATTATAACATCTGATAAGATCATGATCATTAGACGAACTAACATTGATCCTGATAGTTTTCTGTATCAAAGCATCAGTGGCAGGATCGACATTGGCAGTGGCTTCGTCCAAAACTAGCACCTTGTTTCTTTTCACAATAGCTCTTGCAAGACACAGCAATTGCCGCTGACCAGCGCTGAGGTTGCTGCCACTTTGGTCAACCGATTGGTCGAGCGAAACGAAAGCCTTGTTCAGTTCAACGTCTTGCAGAGCTGACCATAATGCGTCGTCGGTAAACTCATGGAACGGATCAAGGTTATCACGAAGAGAGGCTGAAAACAGCATTGGTTCTTGAGGTATGATCGAGAGTTTGCTTCGCAAATCCTTTAAGCCAATCCTATTAACTTCGACGCCATCGATATAGAGACTCCCTTCGATTTTAGCCAATCGGAAGAGAGCCGATATGAGGGAAGATTTTCCAGCACCAGTTCTGCCGACTATTCCAACCTGTTGATTGATAAAACTTTATAAGCTTATGTATATACCACAAATCGTTCAAGATTCATTTGAAATTACCTTCATTCCTGGTTGAACAGTCAGATTAAGATTCTTCAGTATAGGATCTACTGTGTCGTTGTACCGGAGATACAATTTATCAAATTGAACTTCTCCTTTGCTTGGCCAAGATTTTGGTGGTTCTTTTCCTGGTTCAGTATTAAATGGACCTTCTTGTTCGAGTTTAGTAAATTGGAAGAGTCTTTCTACACCTATCATTTGAGTTACCATCTCGGCAGCCATTTTCATACCATGTTGCAAGACACCAGTGATAACTAGAGCTTGAGTTATGGCCAGACCTACTGTTCCACTAGATACGTATGTACTGTCAAGGATGATAAAGCTGTAAGTAACAACAGCAATGAATCCTATGGAAACCAAGTCAATCCAGAAACCAAAGGCTGTGCTGGTGGAAAGGACAAGCGAAAATCTTCCGGTGTGGACATCTTGATGAGCATCGAATTCCTTACAGACCATCGCTTCAGCTTGACACGATCGAATGGTGAGTAATCCGTTAAGGGATGAGTTCGCATGGGAAAACACAGGACTTTTGGCTACAAAGTAAAAATAGTTAGAAATCGTAGTAGCTGCAGATAGTTGTGTCACATATGATTCGATTACCATTTCCCTCCAATCTCTTGATACTGCGAGCGGTAGCGAGATACATGTTCTTTATGTTAAAGTGTAAAAACAACATGATGCCCATTGGAAATACCATCCACCAGTTGATTATAAGAACTTGGACCATAACTCCCAAAAGAATTGATAGAACTTGAAACGATTCCATCATAGCCAAAGATAGAATCTCATCGACGGCTCCAAGATCTTTTGAGAAACGATTGAGAATCCGTCCTACCAAATGAATTGTGGATTAGACCTGATCCTATAGAATCTTCCTTAAGGTTATCAAATTAAATTATAACAATTAGTCTTACCCGACGGATTGGCATCGAAAAATCTCATAGGTGCTTTTAATATACATTCAATCATTCGATTGTGTATTTGGAAACTCGAATTTTTACAAATCATGAAGAACAGGACATTTCTTAGAGTTGAAAAAATGACGCTTCCAAAGACCAAAACCGCGAAAATATAAAGTGCAAATTCGGTTCCAAGGTAAGTTGGCGCATCGATATTTTCAGATAAATCTGTCATGTTAGTATTTACATTCTCACTAGTGTCAGTTCGATTCGTACTATTTTTCAGTTCATCTATTTCGAGACTGATCTTCAATCTAGCTTCTTCTTGTCGTGTCCTGCAAGCAATACATTTGCTCGTTACAAAGTATAATATTAATCAATACTAAAATCATCGTATCGTAATCATCAGCGTATATTATATTACCAATTTGCTATCCAATAGTCAGCGTAGCTACTAAAAATTTGCGCAACTATGAACAGAATGACATAGAGGAAAAGCATAAAACAGGAACCACAGGCTTTGAAGTACTTCCAATACAAAGTGCCGGACACACTTCCCTTAGCAACGAGTTCTTCAGTCTCTTTGGGCTCTTCCCGGTTCTCATCATCCTTTGTCTCAATTGGCAAATCTAAAGGTGCGTCGTTATCTTTGTTAGTTTCTTTTTCTTCTATTGTCGGCTGCTTCTCGTTACTCTCATTCTTTTCCATGTGCGAAAAGTGTTTATCGTGTTTGCGGAAAGTCTCGAAATCTCCTTGAAATTCAATCTTTCCCTGGAAATGTTCAATTCGTGTGAATTATTACGAAGAACTTCGCAAATTCACATAAAACAACTGAGTACCAGAAAATTGAAAAACTATTTTCGAAGGCACATCGACCGGGCTACTTTTTCTTGGTTCCGGTGTGTCAACCAAGTAAAACGAGCCATTTACATATTCATTTCGATTATTCGTTTTTTTATTTTTCCTCATTTTAGGAATAAAATTAACCATTTTTCGCGTATAATCTTAGACTGTTATTTAAAGAGTACAGTCAAAAGACCTTCGATTTAAAAAAAGAATCGTATAGATTGTATAATCATTGGAAAATCGTTTTGTCTCATTTTTCTTTAAGCACTTCTAACTTTTCTCTCTAGCGAAGCTTTCAATAGATTTCTTTTGGAATTAAAGCTGTTTTTTTTTAATTTCTTTTTTAATTAATTAATTTTACGAATGACTTTTTTACTTGTCCGATCTGGACGATTTTTTTCTTAAATTGTCTTCCTTTTTTTTAAAAACGTCAGAACAACTATATACTTCTGATAATTGACAAATAATACATTTGAATTGAAGCTTACTTAATAGACTTCAGTTGTATGCTTCCGGTCAGCAAGATAACGATGCACTTTATGAAAATTGCAAAATTCGCGGAAAAATCGTTTCCAATGTTTTTTTCGCGTTAATGGCCACGAAAACCGAGTAGCAAATTGAAATAAATGTGCAAATAGCTGATTTTCGCTGACAATTTTTATTTCCAGGTACCGAGTTGTTTCCTGTACTTTGTAGATTTGCTTGTAATGTGTGTGTATGAAAGGCCAAGATTTACAGATATTTGGTTAGCTTATTATATAAATACTTACGTTTTCAAGATAAATAATCGCATCTGCTTTCATAAGATACTGTATTTGATGAGTCACTAAAATTCGCGTCTTATCTTTTAAGTAGCCGTTGATGCAGTCTTCGAAAAGTCGTTTGCCCACACGCGTATCGACGGCAGAAAGGGGATCGTCCAGTAGGTAGATTTCGGCGTCTCTGTATACAGCTCTGCAAGGAAAAACAATTGAAGTGAAATCTGTGTTTAATAAGTGTTATGCACTATTAATAACCGTAACAAAAAATACTTTTACAATGTAGTGAATATTGACTATTTATGAAGTGCGTCAAAATGACAGTGTTGTTATAATGCAGTCACTATTCGGGTAGTTACTATTCACTAGTGAAATTTCAATGTACAGAAGCTTTTGGATGATGCAATATACAGTGTATACGTAATATTATCGTAATTCCGTTATCACATTAAACCCAAAATTAAAGACCCGCACAGCTTGTATTATCTTGTTATCGATTTTTATCGATAGGATAAAGATCAACATCTAGCCAATATAAAATAAGATTTATCTCTCTATAGAATAAAAATATATATAGTATTATTTTAGCTATTATTATTCACATTTAAAAATTTTAATACACGAGTGTAATAAATATGAACCTCTGCGATCGGTGAAACGTTTAATCTTAAAAAATATCTAATTGCGAAATTGATTTTGGTCTCGGGTATTTCGAAATGGTGTAGCAGAATATTCGGCTTTATGGCAGTTTCGGCATTTCGACTTTTTGAAACAGTTGATTGTCACCATTTGAATGGCAAAGATTGCAAAGGAATATTTATGAACGAATGCGTGAAATTTCGCTCACCTCGCCAAATTAACCCTAGCACACTGACCACCACTGAGAGCGGCACCTTTTTCACCCACAAGGGTGCGATCGCCATGAGCAAGCTGTTCAAAATCCTCGAGAAGACAGCATGCTTTGGCCACTTTGTTATACTTTTCCTCGTCGTAAGGTTGTCCAAATAGAATATTGTTCCTCACAGAGCCAGAGAATAGCCAAGGTTCCTGACTCGAGTAAGAGACGCTACTATGGGAGCTCATCCGACCTGCGCTCGGTCGAAACTCGCCTAAGATCAATTTTAGAAAAGAGCTCTAAAAGAAGGGACGAAAAGGTTTGCGAATCAACTACAAGGGATACGTCGTTAACGGATGAAAAGCCATACCTTGCCTGCTCCAACAGGTCCCACCACAGCGTATAAACTTTTCCACGGCACGGTTACATTGATGTCTCGGAGCGTATCCGTGATCGAAGACTTAGTCCAGCAAGCAGTAACTTTACTGATAGAGATATCGGAGTTAACATCGTTGTTCTTGGCCTCCTTTCGCTGATCTATTGACTCAATTTCCTCGGACAGTAGAAAGCTCTGCGAAACGACGCGACGTCTATAATTGCACGTATTACGCGTATACGTATATTATCATTAGCGCGAATGATGATTAAAAGAATCGTCGCGCACCTGAATCCGATTGACGGATACTTTGGCCTCGGCGTAAAAATGCAAACCTCGAGGGAACAAGGCAGCCATAGTCAATTGCATGACGCTGAAAAGTTGAGCTATCGTGAACACCTTGTCAGCCGTTATGACGTTTCCTTGCAGTACGTAAACCATGATGCAGAAAAATAAGGAAGTTCTTTGAGCATAGGAAAACGAAGCCCAAGTTGCTCCTTTTAAGTAATTTGCCAGGGCTATCTGCTTCAGCTCGATCCTTTTGATGAATTCAAAATCGATTCAAATTTTTATACGTTCAGTTATTATAGGTATTATAATTCGTATTGGAGCGATTGTATTTCAGTTACCTTCTCGCGGCGTAGACGAGCTTCTGAAAGACCGGCTCCCAGGTGTACATTTTTATTACTCGTATACCGCTGATTATCTCATTCATCAGAAGTACTCTTCTGTCGGTTCTCACCGCGACTTTCTTGCGTATCGAGTGAATCGCCTTTCCACAGTAAACTGAAATAAGTTCCAGCAACTTTAGCTCATACAATAATAAGCATATAATAGTTCATACAATATAGTAAGCGATCAAGACACCTTTCAAATGATCGATTTGATCGTGAGGATTTCAAATATTTTCAATATTCCAGTTATAATTTGTGCTTATTCCAATGTTAGGAGATTTGTTTAAATACGCTGAAAAAACAATTTTGTATACTGTAAGTATACTGTGATGAATTCAAATTTTTAGAAAAGCTCGTAGTTTCGAACAAATGTAGGAAGTAAATTACGTCCGAATAACATCGATATGAAACAAATAAAATAGTAATTTTTCTCCTGAGAACTCAGAATGTCATTACAATTTTTTACAAACAAATTCATCTTCGGGTTCATCGTAGAATACTTACAAATTTACTTTAATACCGATTTTCAAATTCGTGATTATACGACTTTTTAAACAATAAAAAATTATAGCTGATAGTCTAGAACAAATTTAAGAATTTTCATTCACTAATTTGAAGATATTGTCGTTCTTTGTATATTTTTAATAAAATACCGTTAAATTTTAAAATATATTTTTTCGTATCGACCGCTATTTTACTTGAATAAAAAAATCCCCAGGTACAAAAAATATCTTTCCCGTTACGTGCAGACATTCGTTTCAAAAAGTATTGAATAAAAAATTTCAACAAAAAATAGCGTATTTTACGTAATTTTTATTTTGGAACGGTAAATCTTGATTTGATGAACTTTTGAATGACGTTGTTCCCCTTCTTTCGTAATCGTTTCCGGCGTGAATACAGTGATTTTAAATTGAATTATCAGACCGATAATTAAAAATCCATAACTGTTTTTAAGCGACTTTTAAAAAATGTATCATATCTTATAGTGTAAAATTTTGCCTACTCATTCGTGTGTTCATACTCAAATATTAGTTAATCATGAGCGTTATTTATTCATTTTAATTATTCATTTACTCATTGGCTGTTTTTGAATCTTGTGGAAAGTGAGATTTCTATCCGCGGTATAATTGAAGAGACTCCAGGGGCTACATGAGTGTGACATTTTTCAAAAATCGATTTTTTGACTTATAGTTGATATAACAAAGAATATTTTGCAAAAATCACAATATCAAATCTTTAATAGTTTTTAAATTGCTGCCGTCTAAGTAACTACCGCGTACAGTTAGAAAACGACATTTTCAAATTTCTTGCAACCGTAGCCGTCTCAAATGTTAACAGAGTATTTTTAAATATCTACAATGACCCTCCAACTGTGATTTTTTTTTTCAAAACGCCGTTATTTTATTATTTTTTCATATTTTTTAAATTCCATGATTGACTGTACAGCAAAGGTCTCTTCTCAATTAATAACAACAACAAAAAATTGTTGCGTTCCGCTATTTTCGCGACCTCCACGATGGCAGTAAATGAGCAATTTTTTTAAGGCGCCTACTAAGATCGATCATGCGTTGTTTATTTATAACTATTTTTTATTAAGAAAATATTGTCAATTACTTGAAGGATAAATAAATATGTCCCCCAAAATTAAGAACCTCACATTATGCAGTAATTTTTTTTTAAATCCTCAAAAAACATGTAAACTTTTAACGCTCACACTGGGATAGCCGCTCGAATAAATCTAGAGCTCTTCAATCGTAGATTAACACATCACTTAATAATGGAAAAAGAATACATCATTGAAAATATTTAAAATAAAAATTTGTCGAACCATCAATTGAAAGGCAGAGTCTCCCTTAAAAAACAACCCTCGAATACTTACTCTGAAACGGTAGGGTCTGTAAAATCATGAAGAATACACCTGCCAGAGAAGCTATTCTTATACTCCTCCAAATGAGGTAAGCAACGACTGCACCCTGGATAGGCATCAACCAAATATAATGCAAGAACGTAAAAACTTGCTCGAATCTGACGACATCGTTCGACAAGAGATTGATCACCAATCCTCCCGATGCTTTGCTCGCCGATGCACAGGATAATCGCATTATCTGTGCATAAATAATACATATTTATGAACCAACCAATATTGGCGCGTATAATTTTATAAGAATGACGAGTCATTAAAATTATTATACTTTTCTATAGATGAGAGATGAACAGGCGATCCTCAATTGCATACCAAGTTCTCGGCATTGGTAGACTACGTGACAGAATATTATGGACTCCAACAACGTCATGATTATAAGACCGGAGGCGTAGATGTAAGCTTCATTGCTACTCGACGTAGCAGTTGGCGAGAAGTGTCCAATTAAAAGACCCAGAGCGATCGGCTGCAACATTCTAATTGAAAAGGGTGCGATGATGAACAATTCCAAGTACTTTTCCAGTCGCGCGCGACGCCAGACACTTACTTCACGCCGACGATCAGCAGGAAAACGTAGATTCCAAGTGACATGAAGGCCCATCCGTAAGTCTTGATAATCGCTCTGAGAAAGCTTTCTTTTCGCTTTTTCTTTCGAGCGTCTTCTATTTCTCTCTTCCAGTTTCTGTCTCGTTACAAATTCCATTGTTATACCAAAATTTATCTCACACTCTTCTATACTACGATTACATTTTCAATTCGTATTTTTCTCGAATCGCCGTTTCGCTATGTTATACCAGAGTTTAAAGTTTTCCGTTATTATTCATATTCTTTAATTCAAAGTTCTTTTTTCGATTAGAAATTTCATTGTTATTACAGATATTAAAGTGCTTTATCATTACTAGTTTTTTTTTCATTTTATAATTCTCATTAAAAATTAGAGAGATGCAGATAAGATAAAGATCCGGGGTTTCTAAATTAATCGGTTATTATCTCGGCGATAAAAAAATTAAATATTTTTACTTGAATGTATTATGTACGTATGTTTACTTGAATGTAAATGTATAGTTTAAATGTGAATTTATATTGCAGCAAATAATTGTTTAAATATACGAATTCGTTATTCGTATATGAGAATTTAGAATTAAACATTTTTTTAATCAATAGTAATATTTAACGCGTAACATGAAAATTGATGCACTATTTGTTTTACGGAAAACTGCTATATTAACAAATAGACATTTTCCAACGACAGAACATTGCTCTTAATTCGAGTAAAAATGAATAATAGTTCTTAATTATTAGGAAACTTTTTTTTCAGCGTATAAGATATGGTTATCATTACCTTTCTAGATTATCACCGAGGGTTTCACTAATATCCTTTGGCAAAACATCGTGAATGTCCTTCGGTTCGACTTCATTTTTCTTGCCGTACCAAAATATCGGAGCTAGCCAACTGTACACGTAAAACAATAATTTAACTTAGCAATATTCAAACTATGACTTGCTTATTTTCAATTCAATTGAAATCAGATGTTACAGTGCCGCAGCTTCATTTCTAATCTTTAACTGTGTTTTTTTTTCTCTTTAACTCTAATGTGGTCACTATTGAAAAACGGATGTAGGTCAAAATTATTTATTTCAACTTGAGCTATGTACAAAACCGCTGCGCGCAAGATCGAGTGTCGTTACTTCAGATAGAAGAAAACGCGCGGCGATAGAGAAAAACCAATTGTCTCTGTCAGCGGAGCTACAAACGATAATTTAATTTGTATTACGAAAGTAGGTTTCGTCTTCAGGCCAACTGGGCAGTTACTCATTTTTAAAGTAAATACGTGTATTTACTACAGTACGCACAGGCAAAGCTTTGCAACAGTATCTTATCGACGTGTAAGACATTGAAATTGTTTATAATTTATCGGATGACCGTAAAATTGAATAGGACTGTAAAATTGCTAATAGGCTGTGCTGTTGACAATATAGCGCGACTGTAAAACGAAACAACGACGGGTGACTTTTGTATTCTTCAATTGAACCAATGAAAATGTTTTGAAACATTAAAGTAACTTGATCTGTATTAATTGTTGCTGTACATGTGTAAATAAAACGGTTTTGTTAGGCAAATTGATATAGATTAAGGAATTATTGAACTTTAAGCCTCGCGACTTTTGTATTCTCCAATTGAACCGATGAAAATATTTTGAAACCTCAAAGTAGTTTGGTCTGTATCAATTGTTGTTGTACGTATATATGTAAATACAAAAGTTTTGTTAAGGTTAATTGAAACGGATAAAGGAATTATGAAACTTAAAACGTCGAGATCTTCGCACTCAATTGTCTTGTACGTAGTTAACAGTTATGCGAATCATCGTTACGAATGGATTTCCTCTACAGGAAAATATGTAAGTCGCATGAAACGCCGATTCCGTTACACGCGGAGAGTCCGCGGGAGGCAAAATCGCAGTAATTTCGATGGACGAGTGCATTAATTATTTTGTCATGCCACATTAATGCCAGCGTAATTTCGCTAGATTTAACACGTGCGTTTTATTTTACGTTACCTTCTGTTCTATACAATTACGCTAATGAATCGAATAAATTTAACGGCCCTTCCCTTCCGTCTTCGAAGCTAATGAAAATCACGTGTTTCTTTAACGTCTTTCGGAAAATGCACGTACATTCTCGGAACTATGAATTCTTACATAATCACGAGCACATAATCCGTCGAAACGTCAACAAGACATCGAGCGCCAAAATTTCATTTCAGTTAAATAATCCATCTGTACAGTGTGTATTATTTACCCGCAAACAGTTGAACGGAAGATTAAGCGCGAAAAGCGAATGATTCGCGAATTACGAAACGGTTGCTCTTTTTTTTCGCTTTTTCTGAAAAAAAAAGTAACGATCTCCGACGTACCGTACATATATATCGTTAATTTTTTGCTCCATCGAATTGCAAAAGAGAAAGAGTAGACGGTAAATAGAATGAGGTTTCAGCGTAAGCCAGGGGAAAAGGTATACGATTGAAACTTACCAAAAAAATAATTTGCTAATTACGTTAGCTTTTAGTCTCGGATTCGGTGTGTGAAATTTTTGACTGGCGTCCATTGTGCTTCCTTTGACATTTATTATTTATTCGATTAAGATTCTAGGCGACATGTGTACGTAGACGCGTGCGTCTCTCTGCAAAGATGTAAAAATAAAGTTAATTCACAAGAATCATCGATAGAAACTCATTGATACAATGTATTTGTCGCGTTTAAAGCGTTAATTCGAACGATTTGATCTCCGTCAATTTCACGCTCTTGTATCTTTGAAAAATGATAAGAAATTAACTATACTCGAGTCATATATCACTAATGCGAATTATCAAAGCCTCAATACTACAATGAGCGATAAAAAGTTGTCTAGGTCAGTATACTACCAATATTAAATATACACTATCATCTGTACCGTGAGTAAGGCAGAAATAGAGTGTATGCGTGCGTATGCGAGAGAGAGAGAGAGAGAGAGAGGTAAATCGATGGTCGATCTATCACCAAAAATTGCAGTCCCAAGCTCGTTACTTTTCCTCTCTTTATTTCTTGCAGTCCACGTGTAAAATAATCCGCGTAGGCAAGAAACGAATTATAAATCCACAAAGTGCAGCACAATACACGCAGAGCGAAAACTCGGAAGCATCGCGAGAGAATAAAATCACAGCCACGAGTGAAGAGCCATCGCTCTAGTCGAAGAAACTGCCAGAGAGTCTTTCTCTCTCTCGCGCGCGCGCGCGCGGAATCCCCTTTCGAAAAACCGGAGCAACGAGTCGACGAGCTCTGAGCGTCTTTATAGACTCCGGTGCTGCTGGTAGTCGCGACTGCGCGAGTATAGAGCTCTTGCGGAACAAGCGCCAAAGATATCGCGCTCCGCGTATAGTAGGCAAGCAAGGCCGACGACTAGCGCCGACGACGAAACTCATCGTGCGGGAAGTGGAAAAAAAAAAGATTAGAGACTGCGTGTGCAAGAGCGAGAGAGAGAGAGAGAGAGAGAGAGAGAGAGAATGCGCGTGTATTAAGTATAGCGCGCTCGCGCGCACGTGTTGCTTTTATTGGGACGCGCCGCCGCGAAGAGTCTGCACTTGCCGCTATTCCGATAATCCTGATGACTGTGCTGTATTTTTTCTAGCCTCTGCTTCGTACGCGATCCGTCGTGCGAAAAGCGTCGTATTGACGCGCCTGTGACTGTAAATGTCTGCGTATATATATATATATATATATGTGTGTGTGTGTGTGTTACGCCGTACGCATACGCGTGCGCGTTTAAAGTCTGATGCTTAACTTAATACACCGTGCTTGAGTTGAGCTATTTTCGATGTTCAGCCGCGCGAATTTTGACGAAGTCTTGGAGTTTCCTCGTATCGAAACGCGTGCGACGAGTACGAAATTTCGCCATTTATTCGAGATTTTTCATTGTTACCGCTTCGCGATCGCTGTCGTAATGTAATTGCATATGGAGATCGCGATTATTATTATTAGGACGTGCTATCGAGGCTAACGCGGTATGCTAGAGATAGATAACGTTTCGATATTACACGGCGACCTTCGATCGGTATAAGCCTCTGTGTATAGAAGCAGTTTATTTACGTGCATGTACAACTACTCGGCTTATTTACAATCACAGAAATATTCGATCTTTTAATTAACGGAAAATTCACAACTCAACGTTTCCGGTTGCGTTACAGCTTTATCGTAAAACCGTTCGCGATGCGATTTTCCAGAAACGTTTTCTTTTCTTTTTCTCTCTTTCGAATACGCGCGCTTCTTTTAATACGCACGCTTTTAAAATCCAAGACTGCCCACTTATGTAAAACGTTCCAACCTTGCAATATATATATATATATATAGTTTAACGATTCACCTAACTGCAAAGTACATTAGAATTTTTTTCGCGGAACGGGATTTAAATCGTACGCGCTGATCACTATGCATCATTCGCTGATTCGCTAAAAGTCTATTGTTCGTAAGGAACGAGCTGTCTGAAGATTAGATAAAAATAAAAAAACTTGACGCGCGCACGAGAAGCGATATGAAATTTGTATATGCATATCTATTAAATGCTATAGTATAATGTATAATAGGGAATAATTTACTGTTCATCTGCCGGTTGTAGATTGTGAAATATTCACTTGCGTTATACTAACATTTCTCGCCGCAAGAATACTTGTGGTATTTTGCAAAGTTGAATAGTAAATAATTGCGTATATACATACATACATACACACACACACATACATATATATATGTATATATACACTCAGATTAGTTACTCAATGTAATTGCTCAATACGCGCGTATACATCAATGTCCAGTAGCTATATATCGGCTTTCGCTCTATATAGCTCATTCGTCATAACTGTTCCGGGTTTCTTTCTTCTTCTTCTTCTTCTTCTTTTGCTTACGTTTGCTCTTGCAACGGCGATCTTGCATTCTCTGTACTATTGTTTGCTAATTCTGCTGTTGCGCGAGAAATGATTGAAAAAGCTTTAAGTAGAAGAAGATAGAACAATTTTTTTTTTCGCTCCGATGCATTCTCGAAATTTTAATAAATATCACACGTAGCTGGCAAACAATAAGTTTTCGAATTCTTATCTCGAGTCGCAAAAAATTTCCAAAAAGATGCTGATTATGCGCAGTTTACTAGTTGTTTATGCAAACATTTGCAACGCAGAATCGGAAAGCAAAAAAAAAAAAACGAAGCGTGAATGTGCCTATTGTGCCATGTGTATTATATATAGTAATAACGATGAAATTCGCGTAGTCGATGAGATCGACGAGGCTATATCGTTCGCGGTATTTGCATACATTTTTATTTCTAGAATACAATATAAGAAATACTGAATAATCGTTGATTCGATTAAAAAGGGGTAAACAAGCAGTACGTGAATGTATCAAAGTGTCAGTATTCGAATTAAATGTGCTTGCGATTAATTGAGTATGCTTTAGTATACGATTTATTATGCTGTATTTGTATACGTATATTAATTTTGATACTAATTGCAGTCCGAAGCCGCAATCAGTTTTGAAATCTCGCGCCGTTGCCAGGAGTGTCGTGTACTGCGCATATAGTCTATCGACGACTCTCACTCGACACTCGAACTCGTACTCGAGCGAGCCTCGAAGCCTCAAGTCAGTAAGTCATGATCACGAGTGTACTTCCACAATACTTTTTCCGTATGATGCGATAGAGTATAGAGTCTTTGAACAAATACTATATATATATGATATTAGTATGTCAAAACTACTGTACAGTGTACATTGACAAGCAATGCTGCTACTGATTCTTATAAGCGTGCAAATATACACTTTTGAGTCGTAAATCGTGTCGTTAATCATTTATCTGTTGTTGTGTTTAGGTTCACGTTATGTGGCATGTAGTATGTTTTCAAAATTTAACTATATGTATGTAATTTAACTATACGATACTTTTTTGCTAAAAATACATTACGTCTAAGTGTTCGGTGTAAGTGTGCACTTCGAATGAAAATAGTATAATTAGTAATGGAAATCAAAGTTTCATTTGTTTTTGGATAGAAGATAGATCCTTTTTAGGAGTAATTATTACGAAATACTTTCTTTTTTATTGGTCGCTGCTGACTTAACCCTATAACCTGGTTATAGGGTTAAGCGTTTGCTATTGCAATACGAACAAATTTCATTTTGTTAGAATATGTTTATGTTGATATTTGACAAAGTCTATGGGATAATATTTTTGTTATAATAATAGTCTTGCCGATTTGTTAATTTCATTTTAGTACCAGCAGTTCTCATTTGCCAAAAGAAAATATGATGAATTTGCTTACTAACAATCAATGTAAGTAATAAAGAAAGCATTAATTTATACTGTTGGATTTAACTGTAACGTTACGCAAACATAAGTCATTGAAAAAAGTATTGTCTCTCTTACAATGGGTGAGCAAAAAATCTGATGTCTTCTGTATGTAACATTTGTATTTAATTCTGCCTATTGTTCCTACTTGTATTTTTGAGTAAAATTCTAATAATTGTTTATAATAAATTTTAATATTTTCAGGAATCAAATAAACGGGACAATGACTGGTATTGTAAGTAAAGAAAGAATCACAGAACGTCAAACAAGTCCAAGGGAAGAATTAAGGAAACTAAATTATTTTTACAAATTTTCTTATCTGTAATATCTTATCAAAGGTATTGTAAACTATGTGCAATTGATATCATACAAGGTTAATGTGATTGACAGCTATTAGTACAATGTAATCATAAATGATTATGATAAAGATAGCAATGAAAATCTAATCCAGTCGATAGACTGCACAGTAACTTGATATTCAAAGACCAATCTATTCATAGAAAAATGTTTTATTGATATAAATAAGAACAAGTGTTTACCATTAGTAGCTGTAATATTCCACTAATAGCAAATTATATAAGCAGAAATTTATTATACGCTTTAAACATTTCTACTAAACAGTCTTTTATAATGAAAAAATAACAATACTACAGTAAAATAGACGTATGGTGAAAATACACTATTAAAAATAAATATTGTGTAGATCTTATAACATAGTTTTTATACCATTTCTACTTAATAAAAATTTAGCTATTAAATAAACTGCAATGTATTATTTGCAACCATTTGTTACTAAACTAAAATTTAACATTACATTTGCGAATTATTTTATCAATTGTAAGTTATAGAAAATATCTGTTCTTACGATTTTACTATAAAATCATTCATTAAAAAAAAAAATTTATTTTTTAGTACATAATAACAACGAAATGACAAAAATACACCTAATAAAGACTCTTTGAGTAATAAATAAAAAAACCATTGATCATAGATTTAACAAAAAATGGAAATAATCATATTTTTTTTGTCTCAGTGCTAATGATATGAATTTATTATTCACATGCGATTTGTAGCTTCTCAAAGAAACATTTTTCGCTAAAAAATATTAAACTTATCAAGTAAAATACTTTTGAGGTCGTAAATAAGTAATAAAAACAGTCACAATCAATGAATAAACCGTCGAAGTCTCGAAATAAATTTTCGAAAAGGTTTGATCATTCAGAACAGCATAAAAAAATTCTTCGATACCTTTATTGACTACAAAATGATTTGCATCAACGACTTATGCATCGAGCTACTCTGTCTCTTCCTATAAATACAGATAACAAATGACTAAAAAGTCCATCTTACACGTACAATCGTGTCTCTAACTGTACTTAGCGCTTCTTAAAATTACTAAGAGGTAGCTTGCATAACAAAAAAAGTAACTTCTTCTGTTCTTCTTTTGTATTTTTAATAAAACATTCTTCCACGCGAAGCTGCAAATGATTAAAATTAGGCATAAAATGCGAATAATGGTAAAAATGCCAACTTTGACATCCTGCTGCGTCTTAAAGAATCTTAATAAACAAAAAATCTAAAAAAATTCACGAAGATAGATACAGTTTGAAAGAACAGTTTAAAATGATTTAGAAGAGAACGAACTTATTGACAGAGAGTCACCTGTACATCTTATAACGTCTGCCCGTAAAATCAAAGAAATTCCATCGAGCAATTTTATACGAAGGAATATGAGAAAAAAGAAAGCCACAAGAGCATAGAATGTCTTCATCGAGTCCCAAGTTCACGGAAGGCCCGTAATCCCAATCGAAAATGATATTTATAAAACACGGGAGTATAGCAAGAAGACATCAGACGAAGCGACGACTTCATCCCCCGCAGATTCAATTAAACTGGTACAATCTCACGTTGACAAAACGTACAAATGCGTGCACACACAGATCGTAGAGAAAAAGGAAAAGAAAAAGAAGAAAAAAAGATCAAACGCGGCGTGGTCGGCTCTTTTTCGGCAGAAGAGTGACGCTGGAGAGTAGCGGCTTGTGACACAATGGTCCTCGTGAGCCACGCCCCGACACGGCAATATCGGACTCGATTCGCTGGAATACACGATTCAAGCACTTTTGCCGCCTACTTTAGCGCCTACTTTTGCTGCTCTGAGGGTATAATTCAATGCATAAGTTTATACAGAGCTGTTCCTGGCGTTGCACTCTTTTTCTGCAGTCGGCCAGTTCTATATAATGCTCTTTGTGCAACGGCTGCGGCTCCAATGTGCCGCCTCAATGTACTATATTAATTTGACCGATTTTCACGCCTGTCCTCGTGTTTCGAGGAATTTTTTCTTCGGCTTTTCGCCGGGACGAAAGCGAGACTGTAAACTTTGTTAAACAGAGCTCAGGTGGATTGTGCATGCGCGGATGATCGAGTGGATCTATAACGGCTCTGTTATATAGATTGAGATATCTAATTCCAAAATATTTTCTTTTTTTTTTCACGTACAGATCGATCTCCCGTTTCGTTTCATAATACTTTGACTATCGGGAAATTCTTTCTTTATTGAAGACATTTTTTTTAATTCTACACCGTATATGTGATGTATTGAATTTTCAAGAAATTTTAAATAATGCCATTATTCACTTTTGATTCTTTCAAAGTTTTTTTTTCATGTCTTACTGGATATCGCATCCTCGTTGCTGCTATTTATATACAGTGACTTTTTGATAAAAAAATTTATCATATAGATCACTAAATTACATGAATAATAGAATATCGCATTAATATGACAATATGTGTTTTGATTTTATATACATATATATGTTGTCTCTATTCTTGGTTGTATCTATAAATTGTATTATATTTTTACACTGTTTTATATTGTTGGACATATATTTTAGATAGTCCTTAATTTTTTAATTATCCTCTGGCTTTTGTATACTTCTGAAACATTAAACGCATGTGAACAACCGGTAATAATAATAATTGATTCTAAAACGTAAAATAAATCTATCGTTTCATATTTCTGTATCAATTCTCATTTCAAAGATTTTACATAATTAACTCAATAATTACAATTTATTCAATAATTAAGGTAAAATATACAAAAAGACACTGTATTAAATAGCAAAATTAATTTTATTTTAAACTCTGGTTACTATAGTGATAAATATGTATAATACCAATACAGAATAATTCATGCTGTTCTCCGAAAAAAAGTTTGATCGAATTTCGATCGAAACTCAGTTTTTTTTGAGAAAATACATCTACACATGACAATGATCAATCTAAAAGGTTCTACACGCTCGTCAAAAATTCCTTTGACAATAAATCCGATACAGACATCAGTAGCACCGCTACACTTGTCGTCGTTCCCACAGGCCATAAGAAAAAAAAAAGAATAAAATAAAATCTCGATCGAAAACCTTCTCCCTGGAAAATCGTAATTAATAGCGGAGAATGCGATTCCGAAAATCCATATAGCGATATTAGACGAGTGTAAGAGGAAAAGCATCTCATAGAGTAGAGTGGGGGCGGAGGTCTAGGATGAGAGAAATGTCGAGAGTCAAGAGGATAAAGAAGTCAACTGGGGGCTGGAAAGTGCTGACGTCCCGTCGTCACGATTAGCACTTGTTTTCGCCCACAAAGCGAGGCTCGCAGGGTTTCCTTGAGAAAAGAAAAAAATTCACCCCCGCAGGGAATACTATAGTGTCGCGCGCCAAAGCGCGATGATCACTCGAACTCGAGCCGACGCTCACTCTCTCTCTCCCTCTCTCTGAACCAGTGTGCGAGATGTGCCTTTCGCTTTTATTTCTTTTCGGCAGGAAATAAAGCTCACGAGGCCGACAGGTATATTGAGATGTTTGCTATTTTCGGATTTTCGGAAATTAGATTCTTTTTACTGTGTAAGGATTTAAAGCGTCTCTATCGATTGCATTGTTGGAAATGTGTTTGTTCTGATTTAAACATCGAGTCTTCTTATTTATTTCACAGTTTGTGCAATAGTATAATTATGCAAGAGGGTAATTTTGACAACAGCCAAAATTATTATTAAAAAGTAACGTTTTAGAATGTAGCTGTTTTTATATTGCATATATTTTTTTATTTATTTTTGAATCGGAAAACATTCACAGGGATAAATGCTCCCGTAGGAATTTATGATATTTATTTGAAATTATAATTAATTTCATATAATTATTTACAAATAAAAACTTACTTAAATACACTAAATAACGTTCGGAAAATGAAAAGACCATTTTATATATTACAATCTCTATAAGTAAATGTTGAGAGTTAAATAATTTCATTAAGGTATAGTGAATAGGTAAAAAAAATTAAAAAATTTGTTTAAATATACTTATACGCTACCTTAGTGAAAATTTTTTCATTTTCGGCTTGTTTACTCGGCAAACCGTTAAAGAACTTCATTTCTATAATAAACAACTATTTTATGATTTATGAATTTTTTCATTTTTGGCGGACCAATGTTATTCGAGTGAAGCGTGTTTTAAGATGTTCCATTGTTCTGAAAAGATTACTTTGGAATATTATTTATTCATTTAATACCAGTAATATTACATCGATAGAATCCTATAGAAATATATGCCACAAACAAATTCCTGTATAGATAAAAGAAATATCTTAAAATTAATATAACATGTAAAAAACAACATATTAATAAATATACATTTCGGTACACAGTCGTATAATCATTGCAAATGGATATAGCGATATTTCCATCCGCTGCTAGATTAAAAAATTCAAAATTAATGAAAACAATAAAAATACGAAAATTCTTCAACCCAAATATTACTACAATTCACGGCTCTTTACATTTTTAGTATGTACATAGTATTGCAATCTCATGAGCTACATTGATTGCGATAACTATAGCACAATTTATAGCAAGTTTATCGGTCCGTCTGAAATAGAAAAAAAAAAATTAGGAGATGATAAAACGTGTTATTCACAACCGCGAAATTCAAATTCATTACAAACTGTCAGAATATATAGATAAAAAGCCAAATTTCCATGTTCATAAGTAACAAAACTCGCAATCGCATAGTATAACGTTAAACAGATCGGTTCTTCGAATACATCCAGTCGCAGTAGTGAATCGGAAAGGAAAAATAATACGATCG
The DNA here is from genome assembly GCA_018906985.1 of Apocrypta bakeri. Classification (NCBI taxonomy): domain Eukaryota; kingdom Metazoa; phylum Arthropoda; class Insecta; order Hymenoptera; family Pteromalidae; genus Apocrypta; species Apocrypta bakeri. Next base: position 8,263,878 of record JACCIA010000006.1, on the reverse strand, counting down.
AGGGGAAACTAGACCTATTAGTAAAGAGAGCAAGGAAGAAAGAGCGCGCATTCATTATTCGTCGTAAAAATAAGTTCCGCAGAAAAAGCAATGCACAATAGCTGCTTCTGCTGCTACTGCATAAAACGCACGAGTCACTCCACTTCCAGCACATCTCTTTCTCTTTCTATAGACTTGTATATATGCATATATAGGTGTATAGGTATACGGTATAGGAGACATTGAATCGCGCGCGCGCGCGCGCGCTTAGAGATCGGTACACACGACTCTGTGCAAGCGCACTCGTTGCGGCCAACTTCTACATTCTACATATATTCTATAGTTTAGAGAAAAGAGAGCATCGGGAAAAACGTCAAGCCCGGCGGCGACAATAGAGACAATGGAGACAAGGGAGGAGGAGCTAAAGGTGCCGACACGGATGTTATATTGTTATGTGTTTGTGTAAGCCACTTCAAAAGTCGCGCCGTCCTCGTCTCTCGACTCCAAATGTGTTTATTTGCTCGATGTCAAATTTATACTCCGACGAGGGGGGAGGGGGGACGTTGGTTTCTTCTCTTTACTCAGGATATAGGTATATATAGCGGCGACGAGCTGTCTGGGACGACGAGGCGAGACAATTTTCAAATTTGTCCAACGGGATCTTTGCTATTTCAAGGATTTTCCTTTATTTTCCATTTTTTTCGGAGACAAAATGACCTATATATGTATTTTCTTTTTTTTTTGAGGGTTTTATTCTTTCTTAACCCTTGTATCGGGGAAATACGGGAGATACGCGTAGACACTGTTCCCACGAGTGGTATCGCGCGCAGTTTTTCATCTTTTAAAGGAAAGGACTAATCGATTGATTTTCCGGTGTAAGGGAAGATTTAAAAATTTTTTAAAAATTAAATTACAATTTTAACGCACAAAACAATAGCCAATCATCCCTCTGAACAAAAAACTTGTTACCGGGGTTTCGTATCCATTTGGGAAAAAAGTGTATCGAACCACCCCGAAGAAGCAAACGTCGGCACTAAACGTCGAAAATTAAGATGCGATATAGGAGATCGAAGTAGGTATAGTTCGGGTGAAATGCCGATTTCACGGTTCGAGTTCAAGCCACTGTTTTCCATCGCATTGTCGGTGTATATATCTAGGTCTGCGCCAGGCGCGTAACAAATTTTCAACACCGTCGGTGGTCGGCTTCTGTATTACAATACAGAATACACACACGGATCTATCGAATATATACGAGCCGCTAATGGAGGGATGAGATACACTCGCGGATGTGCCGAGGTGGCGTGAAACGCGCCGTGTCTAAATATCCTTGGATTCTGAAGTGCTGGCACTGTGACAATGGACAGACTTGCGTGCGGGATTTTTTTTCTCTCGTCTTACCTCGTGTAGTTGCATTCGAGTATTTATGTGTGCGATGGAGGATGAGTAGAGGATTTCTTTTTTTCTTTCGATAATTCACGGCTACGTAGTAGGTTACGCCTTAATCAATTTCAGCTTCGAAGCTGCGAAGACGAGATTCATTGTAAAGAGTTGACTTCTGAAGGAATATCGTTTAGGGGGATTGATTTTTTTTATTTAAAAATCTTTAATATTTTTTTAGTTTTCGTTGCTAAATATTCCGCGCAAAAATATGTAATTGTGCGCGAAAAATAAAACAAGTTACACAAAATGAACGGTCTATTAGTTTAATATTTATTATCAAATGTTATAGTGTAAATTTATAGGTCGAAGCAAGAATCGAAACGATATGTTCAGTTGTAAATTTGAAATACTTATTTTCATTTAAATATAACGTTCTATTATTCTTGTAATTTAGTAATATATTGTAAACTTTTTGGACACGACGTGGCGAATATACCCAGCAAGGGGAGGATCTGACTTTAGATAATAAAAGAAAAAAATTATGATTGTGAAGTTGAAAGCATCATTTATTGTAGGTAATACAAAGAAATTTTGTTGTGTTTAATGCGATTAAAAACTTTTCTGGCTAGAATCGCCACTACATCACTGCTGGTTCATTACTGTCAAATTATCAATTCATCAATAGCGTACTGTTAGTCGCTACTGATAAAGCCATTTTACGTTATCGGGATAATAGAAATGGGACAGAATTCTGGTAATGCACTGACCTAATGCTGGTGTGTTAGATTTTAATTGGACGTAAAAATCTACAGTAAGTCACGTATGAAAACTTGTTCAATTAAACTCACACAATTACTTGAATTTGACCTAAATTTGATAAGTAAATGCACGTAATTAATTTGAATCCAATTAGAGTGTAGTGTCATTGGCACAGTTATTGGCTTGAAGTACTGTACTGTACCATAATACATCGTCAAGAACGGACCAACCGTGCTAATACTGTACTTATCAAATATTCATGAATTGATTTATTTATTTGAAAATAATATCATTTTTAATTAAACTAATATACTATACAGGATTATCCATACCGCGTAGTACATCATTATACTATTTTCTGGATATTTTATGCAATTGTACTTATACGTAATATTTATCTCACTGTTTAGTCGAAGTTCAGAATCAACAACATTTTATTATAAACTTAACTTGACATTTTGAGATCACAATACTTTACGCGAATATGCACAGTAAGCAGATACGTTTATACATAGAACGTTTACATACAATTCTGCTAAGATGACGATTAAGTATATAATGAGTTAAAATGGTCTGAAAGTCTTTTTATTTAATACAGTTACAGTTTTCTGTGTTTGAAGGCTGTTACATCAGCATTGGACCAGTACATTGTAAGAGCACCGGCACATTCTTAACATCCCGATATTGAACCGAAGTTTTACCAGTACTGGTAACCCATGTTACAACAGTAAAGAACCAGTACTGGATAGTAGTTTCAGTACCGGATATTCCGATTAAGGTACATATCTCACAAAAGCAGTACAGCACTTGATTATAATACAGATGTTTTAGTATATTCATCGAATACTAGATTGGTATTTGTTACTGTACTGCGGAAAAATTGTCATTATCGGCCCAGTATTAAACCGTTAATCCATGCGTTAAATTAAAAAAAAATCAGTTTTCTTCGTTGCAACCCATCGATTCACGTACATAAAACTATTGGCATATAATGATATCTTCAAAAATATAATTTTGATACAACCATATTTTCCGAATTGAAAAATTGACCACCTGTGTGTAAAATTTACCTTAGACCCGCACGCGACTGCGAGAAATATATTGTTAAGTTCGCAGAGAAAATTTCACACGAGTAAAAAGCACCTCATCGTGAAAATATTCGGTCTCGAAGAAATCTCTCGCTGCAGTCCATGGATGCAAATAGCATCTGCATCTGTTGTGCCTTACCTCAACAAGCCTCGAGGTTCATTGTATCGATTCCGACATCGAGAATTGCGCGAAAAGAACCGACGAGTCATCGAGTGAGACGTCCTCGTTTGGTTGTCCAGCTGCAACCCTTTGACGAATGAAATATGTGTATATACACATACATACATATATATACAAATCGGTCTCGGGCGCTTTAACGCCTTCATCGCATTGACTCGAGCCGTCGGGGGTCTTGTAACGCTTTGAGTCAAACGACGGCACGAGCTCGGTTCTATTATGTTAGTTTGGAGAAAAGACGCAGAGTCGGGGAAAATTTTTGCATACAATCGCGATTTCGTGCTCGATAATGCGATTGGTAAATTTATTTTGTTGGGTTTGAACAGGAACATTATGAGGCTTGTAAAGTTCTCCGCTTCCGCAGCCAACGATTTTACAAGTGAATTCAGTCTTCGTAGGACGAATTGGATGCGGCTTAAAGATTCACAATATCCCCACAAATTCCTGCTAAAAGTCAATACAATCGTACTTATTTATCCGAATATTAGTGTTTTTACACCCTCTGACTGGCGCGTAGGAAGAGGAAGACATCCGTATCGATTAGACTCGATCGAATTGAAAAAAAAAACTTGTTTCCGTAACACTTAAGCAAAGAAGAAAGCATAAGAAATCACTTTCAAACGGATAGTTCATTATACAACTAAAAAAGAAAACTACCCTATGCAGCGAGCTATGCCAACTGACGAGTCATTAAGCGCCGCGTATCGAAAAAAAACAATAACCGCAAGCCTCAAAAAAATTTCTCTCCCTCATTCACACGAAAACCGCGTATATAGACGCATCTTTCTTCTCCGGACGAAAATTATAAAACCCGAAAAAAGTCTCTTCATTCATCTCTCGACTCGCGGCAAAAAAAAAAAAGAAATAAAGCTTCTTCGCTTACATTCTATATTACAAAGTTGTATTATTATAGACGCGCATCGAGAAGAGAGAAACGAAATCCGGGAAAAGCGGAGCAAACAATGCGCTCCGCGGTTTGACTGCAGCAGCTCGTCAGATGAGGAAAAGGACTGTGTATAGCGGCCATTAATCAAAGCCGCGTTTCCACGCGAGTGGATCCTCTTGTGTGTGAAGAGCCAGTTTGCCGCCGCCCAGTATATGTTATATTAAAGGGAGACGCAGATGGCCCGTGCCGTCGATGTCAGAGCCAGTCAAAAGTCTCTTCCCCCTCTATATAGGTACAACCCGAGGAAACGAGTGTTCTACTGTCCTCTAACTTCTGCGCGGATGTGTTGGACTGGAAGTATCTTCTTTATCTTTGCTGTACCATGCACTGACACACGCTCACGTGTCTCCAAGGGCTTACGTTTGATTCTTGCTGTATGACTTGTTCAAGTGTCGCGTCATTTTTTAGATTCAGAAATTCATTTTTATTTCACTCGAATTGGACAAGTGCACAGGCTGAAAGTGGAGAGAAACTAAAAGTTTGTTTGTACATCTGCATCGAAATGTATACTGTAATGAGATTTTATTAAAAAAACGTGTATTTATAACGCTTGCAAGATTTTTATTTCAATTTATTCAGTAGTCTTTGTTTTTTCAAAATCTTAATTTGAGGAGTTGGGATAATTTACCAAATGAAAATGTGTACATTCGTTACTGACAGAGTAAATTTTATTGTACATTATTAAAAGAATTTTATATCTATACAATATCAATGGGGTTTATACCATAATGTGAATATTTAAAATAGTTTCAGTACATATATAACTGAGATTCTGAATAAATGAATGGCGGTTTATTCTTAAGAAAACCAGATATAGTTTCTGATATCTGAAGAAATTTTTTCAGTATAATTTATTTATTTTTCGCTTTAGATAAACTTAGAATACATTAATTTGATTATCGTTAAAAACTGTAATAGAAAAAGAATGCAATTTCGTTCGTTGCCATAAAATATTTGTATCCAAATAATTTAACTTACAATCAAGAGTAATAAATAACGGCAAATGATTGTAAAACCGATAAGAATCGATTATTATTTCAAAGCTTTGGATTTACCGCGTTATAATAATACAAAAGTTTCGTATTGTAAAATCTATAATAATGCATATTCCATTATTTCTATTTGACCTATTTAACGAGAAAAATTTAGAATAAAGTGATTGCAGTAATAAAATTATTAAATCACTACAAAAGTAAACCAACAGAGGAATTTCTGTCCTATTAACAGGTCTACTGTAATACGAAACTTACATGTAAACGTTACAGCTAACATTAAATGTATTTTTTTTTAAACTTTTTTCCTCGATTCTCGATAACAGTTTATCAGGTGAAGAAAGAAATGTGAAATTAATTGATTAATTGAACACAGCACTGTCTCCAGTATCTTGTTAAACCTAGTGAAGTACAATGAAATAAACGTTCTTTTACAAATATTGACAAGTTGATTAATTCATAAGTTACTATAATATCATCTTCAAGAGTAATATTCCAATAAATTTGATAAAAAAACCAAGCCAATCACAAACTTACCGAGTGCGCGTACAGTAAAAATTTTTAAAGTCATCTATTCTCCCCGCAGCTTATACTAAATCTTCGTTACTTTTATCACCTCCAGATTCCTCGAACCTTTTTATCCAACCTCGGCTGGTTGGTTTATACATATACATATATGTGCCTCTATAATCGAATCAGCCTCGTGTGCCGCGCGCGCGCGTCTTGAGTAACGACTCTCGGGAGGCACAATGTGTCCACGCGCGACTGTCTCCTCCCCCTAGCCTCCATTCATCCCTAAAGCATGCTTCTTCTTCTTTTTTTTTATTTGTCAAGGATGCGCGGGCCGACGCTGCTGGCTTTTATTTATATATACATAGCACGTGCGCCGTGGCTTTAATTCTATGGAAGACTGTAATGGATTTTCTTTGCGGCTTTTGTGGTCTCGAGAGCTCGGGATACCTTGCGCTTTTCCGAAGAGGAATGGATTTTTTTTAACGACACAATTTTTCAAACTTGTTAATTTAATCGACATTTTGTCGTATTGCCGATAGCGACTCGCGAAGGCGCGAAACTATTGGCTTTCGAAACATGTGTCGGTTAATTGAAATGCGATTTTCGTTATCGCGGCTTTTATATCCCGAGTTAAGAGGGTTAATATAAACGGTTAGAAAAAAGTTTGCTTTTGTTTCCGTAAGCAAATCAGGATGAAGCTACTGATCCTCTTTTTGAATCTTCTAGGAGTCTCTTTAGTTGTAGGGGGTGATCGTGATTGTATCGCTCGTTTCATTTATTTATAAAAAGTGTTTTTTTTTTTGCTAGAGTAAAACGATAATGTTTTTGTAGCTAAAGAAACCAATTGGTATTCATCCACAACATGGACAGGACCTGGTGTTGTACGAAATAAAGAGGAGAGAGTTAACGTTCAAAATAATAGACGATCGCTCGGAACTTTTGACATTGGCTCATCGAACGGTAAATAGAATTTTTTCCCTGATCTCGATGCAAAGAAATGTGATTTGTATATGAGTAAAAAATCGTTTTATGTCAGCAATTATGCCTGTACGCGGAAGACCTGAAATGTCAGTAATAGAGAGAACGCCTCATTCAAGTAAGCTGAGCTTGATATTAAATTATAAAAACGCAATTCGACGCGAGCACTTTCAACCTTTTTTTGTTAAGGGGGCAAAGCCACCTTTTGAATAATGATGATAATTAGAATTTGAAATATTTTCAACGATATTGTCATAAATTACACTTATTGTAATGTTAACTCTTTTATGGCTATACTTACACCACAACATAGAAATTTCAGTATCCGCCATCAAAATGAACCCGTGGATGGATTGAGCTCCAATTTGATTGTAATTTTTGCACAAATGTTTAAGCCAAAATCGAATACACTGAAAAATAATTCACATTTTAATTCAATTTCTGATTTATGGTGTAAATTATATGAGACATCAAAGAGATTTAATGAAGTCCTAGAATATATCGCCTAATATTAGACTAATAACAGTAGATTTTTGGAATCATTATAGTAATTGTCCCCTTAAATATTCAATAATTTAAACATTTTTAATTTCCAAATAACGTTTACTCATTGAGACGTAAACAATCGATGGTGAGAAATTTGAATGCAACTGATTCTATTTAATAAAAATATATGTACCAGTAGGAATGAATACCGTGACCGATATGAATTTGCCTCCGAATCTGAATATAAACATACCATATCATATGACTGATCATCTTAATCCGAGATTGAATACAGGTGATGAAATATATTGATGGCATTATTTATTTTACATTATTTGATTTTTGGACAAACTCTAGAAAATATGTATAAAAAATTAGGTCATCTACCCTTACCTCAGTATGGTTCTAAACAAATTAATACCGACAACATTAATGGTAAGTTAAATGGTTACATGGAATCTGGTCCCAATTGGGGTGGTATGGTGCGACCACGGTTCAATGGTTACATGGGATCGAGTCCCGATTTGGGTGGTATGATGCAGTCGACGTTAACGACAAATGGAAATAGCGCAAGTATGGTCTATTTTATTTCAGTCAAACTTTGCATGAATCTAGATCGACCGTTGCGATAAAAAATCAAAATTACAGATGACCAACCGCTCAAACAACCCGCATTTATAAAAGTCATGGTAAATACTGATCAAACTGAGGGTTATTGTAAGTATTGGTTTTTTTTTAATTTAACAAACTGTTGTTTAATTCAGTTTTTGCTAACATTTTAATACTCCATTTTAATTCGATACTAAGATATGTTTATATTATACAAAAGATTGTTTTATTTCGACACGCGGTCGTAATCATAAATATGCCGTAAAAATTTGCGTGGCTGATTGATTGAATGAATTATGGAACATAATGGCAAATATATATATATATATATATATATATATATAACATGAATTTAGCATGAAACTAATAAGAGCTAACGCACGATTACATTATTATTTTTAATTTTAGCTCAACTAGGAAAACACAAGGATCGTTCAAGTAGATTCCGTGATGTGAACGTTGATGCTTTACAATTACCACATTGCAAATGTATTAAATACACTTATGATACACCGACGCAATCAATAAAGAAAAGGACCAGCCACGGTAAGTACTTAATACTTTAAAATTAATTATTTTAACATTTCTTCTTATAATCCAATACTCGCATCACGTAATAAGTTAATACAAATACGTTTCGTTATTTAGGCTCAAAAATAACTTTCGAACAGAAAACAATAAATACGACCGAGTGCACCTGTCCAGCAAGTATGGGAATGAACGAGACACCATTATTTGAAGAGAAAAAATGAGTGGAATTTTTAGCTACAAAGAAATTAAACTATGAAACTCGAAGAATGTAATACCATGTAATCACTATATGAATATCAACTATGTGTGTAATAAATGTAAGCAAAACAGCAAATTTGTTCTCATCATTTAGATAAACATCCGAACATATATCAAATGAATGAAACGGAAGCCTTAAATGAAAATTTAAGTCATATCATACTGATAATACTTTAATTTCGAATAGAATCCAAATTCCTAAAGCCTTTTCTAATTTTACGCAATAAAATAATCTCGAAAGATTTGAATGCTATGCACTCACGTTTAACACACATGTGCAGACTCTGAGACAAGCTACATTTAAATCAACAAATATTAATTTGTTAGTTGTTCTTTGCATATCTTATGCTATAGAATATTTTATTACCTGTATGAATAACTAACTATAAAAAGAGTCTTAAAGAAAAACTTGTCATGTAGAATCACGATCAAGTTAAAGAGCACTTGCCAATCGGGTCACAATAAAATGCGTATCGCACTTTTTTTCGTTCAACCCAGAGTATATATAATAATAATAATAGGATATTTATTAATGTCAGAACAGACGTAGACTCTCTGCAAGTTTCATCTTTTTTCTATCATCATGACGTTCTTGCGTTGCAAATATTCGAAAATTTTTATTCTATATTCTCTCGTCGCAATGGTATCATCCACGTTGCCTGGTATGATTTTTCTGGTAAATGGGTCGATATCGATAACGTTTACAAACAGACGTAATAATAATTTTTATTCTAGGCTTGGAAGATCAACTTTTGGGCTCATATTTCGATGATAAGTACATAGACGGGACGGGTGTCGCTGAATCAAGTAAAATAATAACCGTACCATATTCGGTCTCGTATTCAAATGTGCATCATGGGATTCATAGTAACCCATCCATATCTCGAACGAAAAAAATACATTTATCATCGAGGTTGCAAGAGAGTCCAAATACCGGAAATTCCCTGAGGATATCTTTTTTAAATCAACGCCCAATAATTATGGAACATTTAAAACAAGTTCTTAATCCATCATTGCAGACGTTGCAAGGCGAGTCATCGTTACCAAAAAAGAAAGTACCTCGAAAACCGTCAATGGATCATAATGACCAATCGGAAGAAGACCAATCTGAATCACACCGCAATGTGGATGAAAAAAAAACGAAAGTATACAGCAGAGCAAAGAACGAAAAAGATGATATCGACCAATCAGAAGATCAACCTGAATTACTGCAGAAAGTGAATGTACAAGAAAAGAAAGTGCTTTTAAGTCCATCGTTTGAAAAAGATAATGATCAATCAGACGAAGATCAATCTAAATCAACCCGCAAAGTAGATGAAACGAAAAAGAAACTACCTCGACTTTCATCGATCACAGAAGACGACATTGATCAACCAGAATATCAACCTGAATTACCCACGAAAGTGAATGTACAAGAGACGAAAGTACTTCGAAGGCCATCGTTTGCAAATGATTTCGATCGGTCAGATAAAGACCAATCAGAATTACCTCGCGAAGTGGATGAAAAAGAAAAGAAAATACATCGAAAACCATCGATCGCAAAAGATGATATTGGCGAATCCGAAGAAGATCAACTTGAATTACTCAAAAAATTAAATGTACAAAAATCGGAAGTACCTCGAAGGTCATCGATCGCGGATGATACTAATCGGTCAGAAGAATACCAAACCGAATCAGCCCAGATAAAAGCTGGGCAAAGAGATCGCAAGGTTGGTAAAAAATCTACTGCTCAGAAAAGCTCGCATAGCAGTTGGAAATCAGAAATAGAAAATGATGCAGAAGAAAACATAAACATGAATAATGCAACAACAGGTAGAAGATATATCTCAAAACCACACAAAAGAACTTGCCGACATAAACTAGCTAATAGCGCATATAAAAGACCAGATAACCGATTTACACTTCTCGATTCTAGACTTCGCGAAGACAATCGTGAAGATTAGAACACAACGTAGCATGATAAAGCAATATGACTTTTAGAACAAACAATATGTGTAGCATGCCTGTACATCTGATAATAAAATAATTCTAAAGTTATGTAGAGTACATTTGTTATCTTCGACTACTTTGCTCTCGTAAATCTCTTGATATATTCTTGATACTATTCAAATTTTAAATCTACAGTGAAGTATAATCAATTGTACATAACAATCTGATATTAGACAATTCGCAATCGAATAAATGTAACATTTTGTTCTTTAGGAAAACGTACTCGTTAAGAATAATAGACCATAAAAGTTCGAGTGTCGTTTGTTAAGCTTGGATCGTAAAATCAAATTTAATTGCTCATATCGTACAATCATATTGCCATAAATGCTAATTAGAATGAACTAGTTTCATTATTATTATCAGTGCCAAATTTCAACAGATTTTTATTTCGATTGGACAGTAATATTTTTTAGGTCAATTGCATTCAAAACTATTCTATTCTACGAAACCAAATGGGAAAAGGCGTTTCGTGGCTACACATTGTTATTCTTCAAAATTTGTACGATACTAAAAGAAAATGATAAAATGAAACAGAATTTGTGCGTCTACAAATTATTTTTTTGATAGTCGTAAAGAAATATTTACTTAAATCTAATCATGAGTGTTTACAGATAATATTTTTTTTGATCGAAATCTTAACAGAAATGTTCATAGATACACATTATATCGCAAAAATTACTTTTTTTTTATTTTCCCAAAGAAATTTACGCTTGCGTCTAACATACGTTCAAAATTGTCTTGAATAAATAATGTATTATCTTAAATAACTATAGATTTGAATAAAATATTTTAAAGCATAAACTTTACACTTGCGGTAAAAATTGTATACAACGAAATACTGAGCAATTCGTGAGAAATTTGATAAGCCTGTGCAAAAACATTGCTTACAATTTCAAAATTGCGAGTGTAAACTTTAATTTTTAGACGACTGTATATTATTAAAGTGACTAATCCGCCAAAAGTACGAAAGATCATATTCTTGTAGTACATTTTATATGAGAAAAGAATACCAGAAAGGATTCAGAAGGAGGTATTATGCCACTTCAATTATGGTACATAGGTATATGCACTCAGACTGCGTCAATGAAATTTATTCATTGTACAATAAATTTTGTTAATGCCCGGTAGTTATACTTTTAAAATCAAGTTGTAAATAGCTCAGTAACGCCAGTAGAACTAGTATGAATTATTGTTGTTAATCATTTTTTTCTCTTAAACGTATTTTCGCGGATGTTTCAACAATATTATGACTCAGGGTAAGTGTAGTGATAAGTGGACTTTAAGTGGTACATAGTCAGAGGTGGTTAATCGTCATTAAAAACTAACAAAAATCTGCATACACTTCTCATTCGATGAACAGTATAGTCGAATTGTTACACAATAGATGATGACATGACTTCGCTCAACAATCACTAGATTACGTAATATTTGATGAAAAATATCAGTCGTTGGGTCGCGAGAATTAGCGGATAGCGAAATAAAGTGATTGAAATTGTCATTGCTAACATCTCTTTCGACAGTCCAAGATTTTCCTTCTCTTTTTTATTTTTTCCATACTATTTTGTAAATAAGCTGTGGTGGCTCATGTATTGTATTTCAACATCCACATATCTAATGTCACGATCGTTTGCTGACCTAAATAGAATTAAGATTTTTTAAAAAGATAAAAAAAACGTTTATATAAACGCATGATTGCACATTGAAATAAGCAATTTTCTATCTGCATCGAAACAGTCCTTTTTATGACAAAGGTATCGTGTTTCACTACAAAGATAAGCCCGACATCGGTAGAAGCAGCAGATCTCGACGAATTGAAATAATAATTATTACACAACTTGTTTATTTATCAAAGTATTTAAATTTAATGAAAAATTGGAAATATTATATTCATTTCAATTTTACAACTAGTTTTATCGAAACCCCGGATGCTCGTAACTTATACTCTCAATTCTGAGCTATTAGTCAAACTTGGTATAATCTCTGTACCTTCGTGGATACTTTAATGAGAAATGTGTTTCTAGGATTGGACGATTGATATACATAGGCTCGATTATCAAAAATTGATAACTTTTATTTCTATTTCTTTATTCTATATTTAGATTTATTTCTGGATTTATTTCTATGTATACGTTCGCGATTCAAAAGTTATACGAACGTAAAATCGTACGTATACTTTATACATATTCAGAACTGATGAAGACCGAGGCCGTACAGTGATATTTTTGTTTAAATAACGTCCATTCCCGATGGAACATTCTACTTTTAACGAATAATTTTGACGGGATCAGAGCGAATACAGATCTGATTTGTAGAAATTCCAGATTATCAATTATAAACAAGATACACGAATACGCACTTAGATATACACAAGTAAACGTACGTATACGTGTGCCATAAGTATAGCGCAAGCTGTATGGTCTGGTTATATATAGGTATACCGCATGAATGCGACGAGCGCCGGTATATATATAGAAGTGTCGCATTTGGGCTGAACACAGAGAACGAGTTCAGCCAGGCGGAAGAAGCATAATAAAACTCGAGCCGCCATACTCTAGGGGCGGTTACAGAAACCGAGGGTGGGTTAGCTCGAGGCGCGTCTGGGGCTTGGGTTAGCCGCTGCTCAGCCGAGTGTGAGTGAACCGGGGGGAGTTTTCCCGCGTACGTGCCTTACCACGTAATATACATAAGTGTATATACGAGTGCGAAGCGAAATGCTCCGTTTTTTCAATCCTACCAATAATTCCTTCGACGCTACGCAGACTCGCGGACAACGGAACCTTTACGGCTCGTTAAGGCTTTTCGGCTTGTCGCGCTACGATAATTTTCTCTCGTTCACAACTATTTCCACGCGGATTCGCATCGAGTCGAACGTTTATACGCGCAAGGATATGTAAATCTCTGTGTATAGAAAAACTCTCTCCGAATTCACGACTACAGCCTCGACAGTCTAGCCACAAAACGGTATGAGCTCGTACAATGAGAATCGTTCACAACAAAAACGTCATTACGACAAGCACCAGGTGTCTCTCGACTTCAGGTATCTCCGAAAGTGAAAATTCAACGGAGACGGAGTGAGAAAGACACCTTTTTCCAGAAGTCACGAACAGAGACCGCCTCCCTCTCGTGCGCTCGCGCGCGCGCGCGCGCGGGCTTTGGATCGCATCGGTGAAATTGGGATTTCACGGAGATTATTGTGGCGTATTCAAGCTACTTAGCGTGTGTCGCTTACACGAATAGGAGCATTGTCATTTGCGTGGTTGAAGATTTCGAGCGCGTTCGCGTCGTTCCGAGTGAATAAGAGCAGGAGAAGCTTCGATTCGTCGTGGATAGTTTGATTTTAGTCGGGGAGGCTTTATCAAGCTGAAATTTTTGGAGGCATTTATAGGGCCCGAGGGATGGAGTGCGTTCGAATGATCATTTGAGTGAGCTAATGTTAGTCAAGCGTGTGCTTTTCATTTTGTGTTACTAATCCGGAAGCAACACAAGCTTTCGAGAATATTTATTTTCTCATATACGCTATGAATAATGATTCGAATGTCATTTTTGTTTCTTTTTACGATATTTTAATTACTGCGGTTGTTGCGAAATTCAACAGTTGATTGTGTTGAGATTGGTTAGATAATCAGTTGGTGTATACCAATAGAATTATATGAGGTGAGTGAGCACATCGTATATGCATCAGTAAAATATAGATTTTACTTAGGCATAGGCTCGACTGTATATAAGATATTCGTCTCTGTACAGACAATAGTAAGCATAACGTATATTGATCCTTTCGTCACACTTGTATGTATATAAAATGCGCAATACACAAATAAACTCAACAGATTGCAAATTATTTTTTTGTTTTTGCGGAACTGCATATGTGGAATCGGAAGAGAGAGAGAGAGAGAGAGAGAGAGAGTTAGATAAATATTATTTTTTTTTGTGCAAATTGTTTATAGATAGCAAATGCACTAATAATAATTATATAGAAACATTAGATTATAATAGCAGTAATCAAGATTTGTTTTCTCTCTTGTAAGCGAGTGAGTAATCGAGGTGGTGGAGGGATGACAGGGAAGCAGGATAAATTAAAATCTCTATAAAGACAAAGGAAGCATGAAAAAGATTATTCAGTCATTTTCGTCCTTGGCCTGGTATAGGAATTACCAAGAGAGAACGAGACTCGATGATTAGATTAGATAAGGTTTTTATTTTTGTTAATTCTGTTGAACGAATGAATGTAACAAATAGTACATACGAATTATTAATAGTTTTACAATTATTATTAAGTAGCAAGTGAATGCGAGATAAGATAAGGACAGAGGACTGAGAGAGAGAAAGAAAAGAGAGAAAGTTTAATCCTTCGATTGATAATGTACATTTGCGCTTTTGGATGTAACCCTATCTAGCGATATAAATATAATTACAGTAGCTTAACTGTGACATGCATTAGACAGGCTATTGCGATTAGGTTCGATAGACCTAATAGCGAATAAAATAATTATGCATCAACGTATATTTATGCTCATAAAATAATCAGACGAACTGGATTAGATAAATAAACACAGCTTTGACTAACTCGACAGCTAACAGACTTACAACTAATATAACCGAAAATACGCGTAGAAGACGCGACGCAGACGCGGAAGTATACCTAAATAACAAGCCCTTGGCTTAGAAAGTGGGCCTCCCAATAAGCCCTATCTCTTTCTATCAGACTGTGGTGGAAAGAGAGAGAGAGAGAGAGAGAGTTTCGATATAAAACCTTCAAACGTAATGACTTACCGTGGTAATAAGTTATTCGCTAAACCATATCATAAAGGTCGAACACGTCTCCGACTGGCGAACAAGAATTGCGGTTCGTGTATATTTCCAACATCTCCGCCTCCTTTATGAGTTTCCGATCTATTCGGCTTAAATTATGGAACATATAATATAATCTGTACCCGATCGGACAAGTTCCTGCATGTTTGACTTTTCTCTCGAGAAAATTGTAATAACTTCATTTAATCTCTTACTTTTCCAGGCTAACTTTTAAGGATTTGTCTTGAGAAAGGGACGATTCGCTTAAACCAATATCTGAATTTGGAACAGTGAAAACTTAGCGATAGTACTGTGCGTTCAGTATTTGTAAAATTTTGATCGATGCGGTTATAGAATACGTGAAAATGCTTTGCTGAATAAAAAAGTACATACTCAGTGCCAAGAATTGCTGTCAAAGTACACTTCATCGATATAAGCTTTTTGGATTGAAAATTTCACCGTCGCAAGTATGGATATGCTGTTCTATCTTTAATACAAATAGTTCCTTTTGTAGTAGTTTTTGATAAGGTTCTGAAATTTTTTTAAAAGCGATATGTAGATTCAATTCTCTGCAATTGAACATGTAGGTTCAATTGCAGAGAACGTAAATTATCGTTTTATTAAAATGAATCAACCTACAGTGAGTGAAAGTAATTTGTTCTAAAACATAAAATTGACATTTTAATCGTTAAATTAAAAATGTTAATTCATTAAGTATAAATTTAATGAAACAGTGAGCATTCACGTTTAAAAAGCAATTAAATAATTTAAAAAATTAATTGTATTTTTACTATTTGCTTAACAATAAGTAATTTATTGATTCAGAAATGAAAATAACTTCACTCTCTAGAATAACCAATTCTTCTCTCTATATTATTTTGGTAACTTCCATCTTAGTAAAAGAAAACAAAGAAAGAAATGGAACATGTACTACGAGACGACAATGTTATATCCAGATACCGCACAAGCAAAAATTTCATCATCGCGTCAAATTCACAACTGTACAATGCAACGACTATTCCGTGACATTTTCTCCAGAAAAAGCGAGATCTCCATCAAGAGTCGAGTGATTTGCAAATTGCTTCAAAAAAAAAAAAAAAAAAATTAGTCTCAGTGATTTAATATCATACGCAGAAGAGTAAATCTACCAGTACAGGGAGAAAAGAATAAGAGACACAGGAAAAGGAAAACTGAGGAGGTGGAAACGGAGGAGGAGATGGAGAAGGATTATCTAAATCCAACGATTTCAGTACGACGCCCTCGACGTGCGGTTTGCCCGACTGGAAACAATGACAACTGAGGACTATATACCTGTTGGACGCACTGGTAGTTGCTGTGGTCTTTGGTGAGAAAGGCAAACTCATTAGCTGTTGGAGGTAAGTTTTACCAGTGTCGATTTATTATATACCTGTTGTCGGAACTGGGGGGTTTTTACGAGTTGGAAAAGAGCGCTTATATACATACAAAATCTTGGGCGCGTACAATTTTAGTCGCGCGGTCCATTGAGCTGAAGTTGTAAATTACATGAATGATCAATGGGCAGGTGATCATAGCTGTGTGTTGAAGCTAATTATTCTTGATTATTCAATGACTTCTTTCTTCGTACAGTTATAATCCTTTTTCGGTTCTTCCTACTCGCCTATTTAGTGTCGTTTCCGGAGAGTTTATAATATTTTGTAATTCCATTGATCTTTAGGGCTTCCTTAAATCTTTATTTAAGTCTGCAATATCCAAATTGTAAAAATCAGAACTTTGGCGTTAAGTGCAGGTTATTCGCATTTTGTTTAATTTATCTAAGCACGAGCTGCGTTAAGAGATGGAAGAGAGAAAGACCCTTACAATGTAAATATTACAAATCTTTAATTAATAATATACTATTGCCATGCAATTACTTAAATAGTAAGTACTAAACAGTTGTAATCCATTTTAATAAATCAGTAATTATTCGTGATATATAAAAATGATAAAACTGATTATTGTTTATAAAATAGATATATAATACTTCACTATTGGTTATAAATAAGAATATTTACATACAATTGTCAAGAGTTAATCAATATCAGTCAAGATTATTCCCAAGAATGGCTTTACTTTTATTTTTTATTTTAAACCTTCCAAGGACTTCTATTCTCAACTGAATCAAAGCGTTATTAATAAACAAGATGTCTCGATATACATCGAAATTCTTTTCTTATCTCGTTTTTGCCTCAATCCGGTTTCGCACACCCTTCCAGTAGTAAAAAAGGTCGCATTACTAGCAAAACCAAAAAAAAAATAATCGTTTCAGTTTTACAAAGTGCCTTACGCATATGTAAACACAAACAGTGGATAAATGACAAAAGTGTTATTATATCTTCCTTCACTCGCTTATATGTAAACAAACAATTACCGCGACCGCAAGGTATACAAAAAGGTGAAAAAGAAAAAAGTTTTTCCACAAAATTCAGAAAACACCTTCGCCACTCTTGCGCAAACATTATTGTATCATCGCAGGGAAAAGAAATATTTGTATAATAAGTCGAATGGATACCCTCGACCCGAAACTCCCATACACTCATCTCGAACAAAAAAGTCAAAACTCTACGCAGAAAACGCATTCGAGCCGTCGGAAGTCGAGTCGAAAAATGTTGACCGATCGACTGTTTGGGTAAAGTCATTGTGTCGCCGTCGATGACGAATCACCGCAAATTCGATGTCCTCGTTATATATAACGGGCAACACCTTTCTTGCTACAATAAATCTGTGTGTCTGTTTCTATATATATATAGATATACCTACCCGGATAAAAGTTTCACCAGAAATTGGCCAATGGATGGTCAACCGTCTATAGCAGTTGGCGAATTTCTGGTGAAATTTTGTACCAGGTTATTTTATTTAATTATTGGACCCTTACCATAACTACTCGTCCCATAAATACACATTGCTGAAATTCTGTTTGGACAAAGAGATTTATAAACGGAATAACGACGCGACGACCAAGTATTAAGTATAGCCCTACGGACAAGAGGTCTTAATCAAGAACTGCAGCCCTAATGAAAGCGACTAGTCCTTCTATTCCACGCGCGTTACATCCGTCATTCTAGCAAAAGCCGAAACGATCTGGTTGTGAAGAGAAAGAGACTGTCGTCGACAATAAAGTGGCTTGACGCAGGAGCGAATCGACGGTATCAATCCCCCCGTTACACACACACACATATATATATAAGTCGAGGGCCGATTGGAAATGGAGAAAAGTGGGTGAGAACAGAGACGACAGAGAAAATGGAGGAAAACCAGTTGTTTCGTTTCGTGTAGTTATATTACACACGTGCGATGGCGTAACAAGATTACTTCGGATTGAATGCTTTCATTTATGTAAAAAAGAAAATCAATGAAACTCCGTCATTGTATATAATCGACGTAGATGTATTTTTAAACTAAAAATTCAGAAGCGTTTACACTATTTTATATTTACACGTTCAGCACAGATTAGTCTAATATTAGATAATTTTTAAATGAAAAATTCGATTACCATCGCTTTGGGTACGAAAAGCCTACCCTTTCGCAGTATACAGAATAACGTAAAGGTCGATATATTTTTAATCTAATTTTATTTTTACTATCGCCTTAGAAGTACGCTTTCAAACACAGGTCTATTCTCCACCCACACTACAGGTATACGACAATGTAGTGATAGATTTATTTTTCAGCTAAAAATTCATTTACCACCTCTTTAACTGTTGTTTTTTCTTTTAATCAAAAAGCTTTTCTATACGCTCACACGCACACCTACGCACTCTTTATTACAGAATAGAACTGCGTATCAAGCGATTATTTCCACACTAAAAAATATTTCTCCGCAATGAGTCTCAACAAAATCTGTGAAATTGCATCCACATATATCCATATATATTTATATACATAGGAAAAGCTCGAAAAGCCGAATCAACAAAGCCTCTGGTCTCCCCGCAGTATAACGCATCAACAATAAACCCCAGTAGCTGCAAAAGCCATCGTCCTCTTCGAGGGTAGATATTGTCCGCGTGCGCGCGCGCGCGCGACACTACGAGGGTAAACGCTTTCTCTTCTGTGTGTTGCGATAAATCAAGCCTCGAAAAACTCCACCCACGCGTATAGAGCACTATCGCGTCTCTCTCTCCCTCGCGTCCACTATGTCCGCGCCTTGTACGCGTATATACCTATACCTATATATATATATATATCTAGAACGCTAGCGCGTGCAGGAGTGTCCAGCTTGCGGGCTTTTTATATATATAATTGTACACCTATGTGTGTGTGTGTGTGTGTGTGAGGCTGGTCGTTTAACGACAAGAGGTGTTGGAAAAGAGGGGAAGAGGCGCTTTTCGGGCTTTTTTCTGTTCGACTGCTGCTGCTGCTGCTGCTGCTGTACGACGAGATTGATGCTGCACGTGCTGTGGTCGAGAGAGACAGAGTGTAAGAGGGGAAACGTCCTGACTCGTCGCAGATGAAAGCGACATATATAGATTTAATATCCGTGGTTACAGAACGATGTGCGCGATCGACTGGAATGGCTTTGGAATTTTAGAGGAAGTTTTTCGGTTTGCGGACTAGTATTGTTATGTAGATATGTATGCGTGTGCTGTGGAGAAATTGTTGAGTTAATATATTTGGCAAACTATGTTTATCTGTCTTTTGGGATCAAACAAACAAAAAAACAAAAAAAAAAAGAGCGACTGATGGTAGTTGCAGGTGGCGTTTTCGTTAAAATTTAACGTAGCGTGTATCTCTTTCCCATGTGTATAAAGAGCATAGGGCATATATGGTATATATAGCTATATGTATATAGGTATAGGAGTGCAGTATTATCCCCCCTCGCACCTCCATACAGCGAGGGTAGGCCAGCCTCCAAGCTCCAGCCCGGATCGAGAGGGAGTGCGCGCGCCGACCTATGACGCTTCTCCCCTACAGGATCACATGTAGAGGGGGTGCGACTTACCCCTCGAGGTATAAATAGGGAGAGCCAGCCCCCGTCCAGTCAGTTCGAACGTAAAGTTCCGAGGGTGAAGGAGTGCTTAGAACGCGAGAGTCCGAGACACTCTTTTACAGTTTCGTAGTTCATCTCAGTGAAGTTTCTATTTTATCCTCGTGACTACAGTTTCAAAGTTCAAACATGTCTGCCGTCGAAGATCAGCAGTACCAGAACGCGGAAACGCACCAGAAGATGTCCGAGAAGAAAGTCATGGAAAATCCTGGCCACACGTGGACCGTCGACTACATAATGAACGTCGCATCGCCTTCTCGAGCGGCAGCCAGAGCTTTGGGCCTCTCGGCGAAGAGAGGATCGTCGAGATTCCGAAGTATAGACACTTTGCTCGCCAGTGAGAGCAGCGAATGCCAGGAAAGCGATAGTTACCCAGGGATGGTTCCGTCACCGGCGGCGAGCAGTAGCAGTTCCGAGACTTCGGGTCAGCGCTCGGACTCGGTGGTTAGCTGCACCGAAGAACACGAATACAAAGTCCTTCACGCTCCGATTCCAACCTGGCCGATTTACAGTCCCGAGGAAGCCGCCGCCGCCGCTGCGGTCAACGCTACCGGCTACTACGGTTCGCCGCTAATTACGCCCTTCGATTACGAACTCGCTGCTCAGCGACTCCGACAACAAGAAGCCGAAGCTCAACAGGCCCGTCGTTCAAGGCCGAAAAAGTTCGCCTGCACCCAATGCCCTGCGCGATTCGCCAATCGAGGACAGTTGCGAGGACACTATAGAATCCATACCGGTAAGTGTCTTCTCTCACAATTTGAACTTTCAATTTCGATCTAACTTTCGACATCGCGTCAGACGTACTCAATCTTTATTTTCTCCTCCAGGTGAAAGACCCTTCAAATGTACCTTCGAAGGCTGCTCCAAAGATTTCACTAGGAACGAAGAGTTGACGAGACACCGTCGCATCCATTACAACATTCGGCCTTTCCAGTGTGCCCATTGCGGTAAAAACTTCGGACGGAAGGATCATCTTAAAAAACACTCGAGGATTCACGAGAGAGCGTTCGCTGTTGGTCTGCAAAGGGAATACGCCGCCGCTATTGCGGCCGCCGCACACGGGATCCAGTTCTTTCCCAGCTATTAAGTTGCGCTGGTATAAATACTCCGTCAATTGAGACGGCGCGAAAACTATGCTAATCCTTACGAAATCAGCTTCCAGTTTAACTATACTTGGAGTATTTTTGATAAAACGTTTATAGAATCACGGCTAAGCTTAACGAGAGTACAATCTTATAAACTATCGGACAGGATGATTCCGGGAAAATATAGTACAAGCTATTTTTAAATTATAGCCTTCGAACGAAGGATTGTTTAGTATCGTTGAATTCCAAAACGAAGAAGCCTCGGTATGTAACGATAGATGACTATATTTTTTTAAGTAAAAAAATATCTCTTGCACAATCAACGATGTACCGTTGGAAAAAGTTCGTCGATGTATCTAAACAGTCTTTCGAGCGGATCGCGATCAAAAGTTAATTATAGACGACGGGAGAAAAAATTACAAAAACGTAAAAAAAATTATATATTGATCTGAAATGTAACGCAATGGAACGTAATACTTTTTATAGTAAATCGCTATTTGTAAACTATTCGGGGGAGAGAGAAAACATAGATTTTAAGGACGAAATATACGTAATATTTATATATGAAGTTGAAGCGACGAAGACATTTTATGTAAATACAAACCGTGTAAAATTTTCGCAATTTTATACGGATTTTTAAAAGTTTATGTTGTTTATAATGTAAATATGTAAATAGCAGGGACGAGAGCTATATATTTTGCGGGACGAAATAGACGAATATATTAGTTTTAAAAAAAAATTGTACAGCACTGAGCATTTTATACCTCGCATTTATCGAAATACGACCATTCAATCAACAAAACTATTAACTCGCTTTATTCTACAGTTCATCTTAATATTTTGTATTTTTTCTCACAAAATATCCAATACCGCCAAATTATGCGATTAAAATGCCAATGAATGTAAATAACGAAAATGTAAATAGCGTTGACGAGAGCTATATATTTTGCGGGACGAAATGAGCGAATAAATTTACACTAAATTCATAAAAATAATTCTCGATTATTTTCTCTACCTTTCTCACCATTCACCCACGCAAAACCATCTTTTAATGATTCTTACTTCTTGCTAAAGCTACAGCTACATTTCCTTTTAAAACTTATCCGTTTACAATGTATGTGTAGTATAATTTACATTTTATACTCCTCGCGCGACTTACCTTTCAAGTACCTGTGCTTCGATACACACAAACACAGATAAACATTGTACACAGAACTCGCGTATGTACAATCGCAATACTACGCAATCTATTAACGTAATTCCGAACGTTTCAAACAAAGTTCCGATTTAGTACACACACACTCCAAAGAAACTACCAATCAAGTATAAAAAAAATTGTTATCATCCAATTCATCTTATCAGACAATTATCCGTTTTGTCTTTACGGTACTCCAATTCATACACAGAGAGCTGAAGTGCACTCGACGCCGCGCAAATCTCCAGCAGCGCGAGCACTAATCGACGTCATCCGACGGAAGACGTTCGTCTTTTCTAGCCGAAATTCGCGCGCCACCATTTTCCCGTCGATTAAATGTAAGATGGCGTCGCCGTCCCCACAACGCTCCGATGTCACCCTAACAAGAGTGGCTGTACACCCGAGCTTGTGTACGTGTGTGTGTGGCGTTTTGTTCCGACCCCCCCATCCCCCATCCTCGAAGCCGCTTGACTCTTCTCTCTGTCTCTCTTTTCTCTTCCGATGCCGCAAGAGAGTGACTCGCTGTACCAGTCGTTGACTCGTACTACGTAGCATGTATTTTCTTGTCTTTCATATGATTTTTCTCTCAATAATCTGCATTTATTCGCAAGCGAGGTTCGATTTGTAGAGGCGGATGGAAAATGATGAATATTATTATTATAGGTGATGTAATGGTAATGTTAATGATTGTTATTGATAAATCAATATTATGAATTATTACTGTTATCTCTCTTTTTTTATTTAATAATAATTATGTAGAAAGTGTACTCGGTCGATCCGAAAGAGTGAAAATTTAGTATTCGTTGGAGTTTATTCGCTGTTTGAATGAAATGAGAATGGATTTTCTATTTAGTGAAATCTTCGGTATTGCTTTCTGATAAGTTACATGCAATAAATATTTTTCATTAAGAATAGTAAATGCACTTTGAAAAATTGTTTAAAAACTTTTTTATTCGTATTATTACATGTAAATAATTTTGTATTAAAGCTCATACATTTACGGCAGTAATAATAAGTACTTGCTCTAAATTCTTTTAATGCGATATTAAGATTTCACATTCGCATAAAATATTAAGATCATTTTTTAAAAAAAGTGCATATTTAATTTTGTTTATTATTGTACCTGTAAGGCTGTATATACTTCATCGAGCACTGAATTGTCATATCTGCTAAAATTTAATGTTTTCAATAATCACTTGCACATTGCAAACATAGTTTTGATTTCACTTATACTTTTATGATTATTCATCAATAATCGAACTATCAAGAATAGCGATACTTTCGCCATTTCGAATCTACTACTGCATTTAAATAGACAATATGAAATACTTCGATTTGTTTATTTAATCGGAACAGCAAGCAAAACAAAGCCATCCCTCTGAATTTATGTATCCACATGCACACACACATACGTACGAATTTGATTCTGTCCCCTTCTTCAATTACGCGAGACGCGCACTCGGGGTTGCACCCCTAGTTCACCGCAAGCCCCGTTTCTTGCCTCTTCTCGCTCCCCGAATATATAACGACGCAACTCCTCTCTCTATCGTTCAAACACACATACATATAGGTATACACACATAATGATACCGAAGAGTTTTGCGGTCGCGTCTATGAATGCTCATGGGGTGTGGAGAGAAAATATAGATATGACAAGGGGTGGTGTGGTAGATAAAAAAAATTTCGTCCTCGGTCTGTTCCCCCGGCCCTTTTGGAGGCTGGCTGTGGAACACGGCCGCAATTAACGTTTCGACGAAGGCACATGGCTGAACGATTGCCACCGACGGAAAATGGCGCGCGACTTTAGATTCGTCCTCTACTTTCGAAGCTTTTCATTTTGTTAATTTTACTTTTAGCCATTGTCGTTTGACCAGCAATTTTCTTCAATTTTTCATGTGTTTATGTTGTAAATAATGTATGTGTATAAATTATACCGTTGTATTATATACTATATATACTTATGTAGTACAATAGGTATACATTTATGTTCGAATACTCTATTATTAATCGTTTGTTCAATTATATAGATTTATTTGCGGTATATGCAATGAATAATGTAAATTGATTGTTGTGTGTTGAATGATAATAGCTATTACATATATATTATGTACTTCTCTCGCATCTATATAATATTGTAGTTTTACTTTGAATTAGTCTGAATTTTCAACTTTAACTACTTTTTTTTCAATTTCGTTGTTGTGAGTACTTTTATGTTGTTATATTAATTATAACATTTCCTTGTTCTTTTTGTTATTATATGCTGTAAAATTCTCACAGATGCAATTACATTACTTTTCTTTAAGAGCATTATGGGGACACATTCGTTTACTTAAAAATATTCTCTATAGTGTTGACGTAGCTAAATACATTTATCACAAAATTTAGGAGATTTACCTATGATTGAAGAGCTTTAGGTATTCTCGATCCCTAATTACACCGCACAATGGAAATATTACTTTTCGAAAGGTACAAAAGAAAGCGATTTTGATGGATTGATCGAAAACTTGGTAGTTCTATACTGTTTGATACACTTCTATTTGAAAATAAATGATTGGAAGAAATTTGTTATTTTAATAATTCATTGAAAACCCAGATTTGCTTTTTAATAATCTGTTTGTGTATTCGATTGTAAAGGTGTCAAATGTGTATTAAACAGAAAGAAGAAGAATAAATAATAATTTCTGATTTAACCAATTGATTCTATTCAAAAGATACAAATGAATGTTATGAACAATTTCATAACTTTTTTTATATTGAATTTTATATTGAAAGAACTACCAAAGAGTATAAATAAGAATTTTGAGCTCAATCCATTCATCGGTTCACTTTGAATCCTACGGCGAGTGAATTTTCTACTTTCTATTGTAACTATATAGCTATAGACGAGCTAGACCTTTCAAAACTATCTTTTGTTATTAAAATCTTGAATTTAGTAATTTGCATTTTAAATGTGTATTACCCCTTAAATACACACGAAATAATTAACCTAAAAAAAACTTTAAAAATATATGTGCAATATCACAAATAATGTTTTAAACACACACGCAAGTGCATGGGAAGGAAATTCGACTAGCAATCGAACGCTCCAGGCTCTAAATGAAATGTCTATACACGCATAGAAAGCTATAAGTAGCGCAATCGTCAATATTTCAACAGCGTTGAACAGTCTGCAGCGTTAGTACGAAAAACAGTTTCGATCCCCGCAGTGGTAGGTCCAGCGGGAGGCCGTCAACAGAACTCCCGCGGAGGCGGCGAAATAAGTGTGAGAATCCGGAATTCCTTCCGTACATTAAATGTATAATACAATAAAAGACCCATAGGTAAATAGGACGATCCACAGGAAGCTTCTGCACAGGTTCGATTAAGTCGGTGCAGGACGATTGTGTGCGACAGAAGAATGTCCTGTAGATATAGGTAATACGTATGGGTGCGAGCCTTTTCATTTTCAATTTCACATATGCACAGGGCTATTACCTGTTGGTCGATATTTTCACATCGGAATAAACTCTGTAAAGGTAAAGACAGGAAAAGAATTTTTCACTGATGTGCTGTATTTTCGCCACTTACAAATTGTGTTAGTTTATATTTCATGGTAATATTGTGAATAATAACTTATGCACAAAGGCACTTGTTGAAAGTGTGTATAAATGTTCTTTTTTAATGTAAAACGTTAAAATAAGATTTTTGTTATTATTGCTTAAAGATTCGCACAATGTTTGACATTAATTTTAAATTGACGCGCAGTCTATTAGACACTAAAGAATTATCGTTGAAATTGTGATATTCCGAATTAAATTGTAATGATAACATGTATTATTCAAAAAACGAAAGAATTTAAATGTATATATTCTAATAAACACACAACAAAATAATATAGACAAAAACTATTTAAATATGTAACTTACCCATTAAAGATCTTATTTCATAGTTATAATTAAACATAACGAAAATATTAAAATATTTATTTTGTAAAACAGAAAGAAGCTCGAAGATCCAGATAATCTTGAGAAAGCATTAAAAGGTAAAAGGAATAAAGATCATAATTTTTTAACAGCAATTTCTGCGCACCGCAAAATTAATAGCGAGTGCACACTGCTAAAGTGAAAACCTGTGAAAAATTGAGTGTTTCTGATATACAAAGTGGGAGATGATTTAATATTTCTCTAAGGGAGGCAAATAAATATATAAAACAAATATAAACGAGATCATAAAACTAAGCTAAATACAACTCGAGTGCATAGCATCCAACGATCTAAGCTTTGCCTTCGCTCGAAAAGCCCTTGCGGAAAAAGGCAGCGGCTAAGCCTTTACGAGTGTAGGTATACCTATAGTTTGAAAGGGAAAGGAGCGAGCCTCGTTGGGCTAATAGAACCGCTCCCTCGTCTACTCTTCTTTTCTCGGCTAAGCGATCGTTTACGCGTCGGGATTACACGTGGCGCGCGGCATAGGCCCCATATAATCTCGGAGATTACGCGCGTGCGCGCGCGCGCGCGCCAGACACTAGCTAAAGAAAACACTTTTCACTCGAGTGGGCGTTTGACTCCTTGACTCGTACAATACTATATCTGTATGTATGGCTATGCGTGTATGCTATAGTCATCCTTCAGGAAATCGATCGAGAATGTTTTTTAGTTTCTCGACGACGTTTTCACTCCATTTTGGTGCACTGAAAAAAATATTGGAATACCATTCGATTCCAGTAAATTGCGTCCTAGGAAATGTTGACTTCTGTCTAATCGTTGTATTTATTTGAATGTGAGTTCAGTTCGTTGTTAATAATTATTAATTCGATAAGCTTCGATAAATATAACTTAAATAGTTCCGTACTACGTTTGCATAAAAACATTTTTTTATTTTAAATCAAATTTTACTCGATTACAGCGAGTGATGTTTTTCCGGATAATAACACTAGTTCCAAAACAATCGTTTTTAAAGCCAAAGAATGGTTTGTTGAATACGAGTAAATATTTTCTGTTTTTTAAAATAGAATTTTTCTTTAGAACGACTTGCTTTTTTAATATGTTCTCAATGCCTTTGCGCAGCCTTAAATTTTAGACTAAAGAATTCTTATCAACTTTTTTAACAAATAATACAATTATCAAATAGTTCACGAAAAGTCTTTTTTTGGTTTTAGAATAATTGTTCTTTTAATAAATCAGGTGCAAGTATATCCAACCAGTAAATAAAAAATTATCTTAGAAAAATTCACCATAGAATCGGCTGATACTGCTTTAAAGGAACGTTTTAAACGTAGTCTGGTGAAAATTCGTTGATAGCGTAGGACAAAAACACATAGAAAACAGCTTGATGAAGGAATAATTCAACGGCCTCGTAACCTAGAATCAGTTGTCTTTTTTTGTGGCCATTTAATTATTTTTGTATTATCTTCAACATACAGCTCAGAGTTACCCCATTTAACACTCTATGCGCCAGCTTATGTACAGATAACTGCGATCATCTCTTACATGATCTATTGACGCAGTTTTTCCAGTTGAATGAGAAAAATATAAAAAAAAATATATCCCAATTCATTTATAGCACGAAATAAATGTGTATACGATATAAAGCGAAGTTATCCCTAAAATTCCTCAAACCATCCACACATGCGTCATCCCTCTTAACAATGAGCCCACCAAATGAAGAAAAAAAAATCGCGCGCTCTTACAGTAGCCATCGAAATCCAAACAAGGCACGTCTTTTATTGAAAAATCCCTCGCGCGCACGACACATAGAAAAATCGAAGAATCCTCACCGGATATATTTTCGCGCCGGCGGGTGGGCCATGTTTGGCCTCTTGCATTGTGTTGTCCCGTCTCTCGTGGCATTTAAAAAGCGTTTAGGGCCCATCGGGCCCCCTGCTTGGGTCCAGTCAGCGCGCTCCGGGTGTCTCGCATCTTTTATCTTCTGCTTACGTGATATTTCTATTTATATATAAATTTAACAATATATACCTATATGTATAGGTATATATACCAGAGAGAAACGGATGTGTAATCGAATGTTGCGCTTGTATGGATGGAGAGAGGTGTAGGCCTGATGATATAACTGTTGGTCTGTGGAATAAAAAGAAGGAAGAGAGACACGAGACGATGACGAGGCTGATGTTTCTTGGAGATGATATTTCTTTGGAAAGCGCGCGTACGCGTGCGGGGGAGGATTTAAGGAGTTTTTTTTTGTTCAAATGACGGGGAGGAAGTGGCGACTTTTTGGTTATGGGAGGTCGATGTCATTAATAATAGCCGCTCGTGCCTGGCTCTAACTTCCGCGAGGAGAAATAAATTTTATGTTTCATTTTTGTACTGTTGTTAGGATGGGGGATGAAATTCTTAAAATGTCTCAAAAGAAAATTATAATTTTATTTCAACGCAAGCTATAACGTTATTTATTAAAAAAGAAGAACTTACGTTGCCAATCTTTTTTGTGATGTACGCGTGTAATCGCTTGGCTTTGACGCTCTGAGTAAAATGAATAATAAGAACTAGTGATTATGAATGTAGTGATAGTTTGACTTTAGATTAATGTTCTAAAAAGAGATGTTGCCATAAAAAACAATGAAAAATAACATCTCATTTCCCCGTAAAAATGTTAAATCCACTTATTTCGGTTTTACAAATGAAAATGATATACAATTCATTGTTCGCTAAGTGAAAATATCCCTGTTTAAACTAGTCGATTCTATTTAATAGTAACTGAACCTTTTCATTTGACATGTTTCATCTCTTTCGTGAAGATAATTGCAAACAAAAAGTAAAATTAATTATCAATATTCCATCAAATTCACACAATAGTATTGGCAAGAGAATCGAGGATGACTACATAGAACAGTTTCACGAGAGACGAAAATTTGTATAATAACTTTCCAAAATATAATACACAAGTATTCGCAACGGAACTGTATTCCTCTTTATTACATTAGGTTCTTTCTCTTAGGTTCTTTCTCCATAGGTTGCGCCAATGTTATCGTACAGATCCAGATATTTTATTCTATATGTATACAGCAGGGGTAAGCTATAATATAGGTATACAGAGCGAAAATACAGAATAAAACTGAGACATAGAGAGAGAGAGAGAGAGAGAGAGAGAGAGAGAGAGAGAGAGAGAGAGAGGTAAAACCCACTTCCCAGTACCCTTAAAGGCGATCGAGACGATTTCTCCACTAAAGGTATACCGCTATGCTATAATATCGTAAAAGCTCATAGTGAAATTGGCAAAAAGGAAACGCCTACAAGAGAAATAATACCGCATGAGCTGTTTGCGCACCAAGCCAGTTGTAACCTGCACGGCTTAAGGAAGCAGTAATTTGCACGCGCTCATATCCCAGGGAGGCTAGAAATTACCTGTAGGTTACCTGCAGTCTGTAGCTCTCTGCCATAAGTGACCGGGGGTGGATATGATCAATCGTAAATGATTTTGAGGTACAACACGGGCGCCGGCGGCGAATGTGGACTAACCCTCCCTCCCCCCATCTAACCAACTATAACTTGCACTTTGACCGTAATAAAAATCTTTAGAGGAATTTCCAAGGGATGTACCATCAGCTAAGTTATCGGAACCACTCTTAAAGTCTTATATCTTCAGTCCCGTGTGTCTGCTGTGAGATCTGTACGAAATTATCGAAAAATATTATACAAATTTATACGGTATAGTATCTACTGTACAATCTAACAATAATACAGTTAGATTCATTTGCTGTACGTACAATGGATAGCGTAGACATCTTTAAAGTGACGATTCCAAAAATAAGAATTTCAAACGTTTTCAATAATGTTGTTCTATTATAATGTTACTCCAATATTAGGAGATATATTTAATTATGATTGGATTTGGGACTTCTTCTGTCGCTTATTTCGCCATGACATAGAAATCTGCTTAATAAGTCAGCAGTAATGTTCTTTGAGACGTTTCTTTTTGCATGAATTTAGGCATTTTTAATTGTATGGTCAGAACAAATTTGACGTTACCAAATGTATTATTTTTTTTATAATCGATTGTAATCATAGTTTTAGATTAATTATAATTTGTCTGTCGATTCGATTTAAAATCTCTGCATTCGTATCCGAAGAAGACTATAATAGAATATTTCTATAAATTGTGAGTTCAATACACTGGTTGATTCGTTTTAAATCCGATGGATAGTGAAATTTCTATTTTTTATGAAATTATTTATTGAAAAAACTTAGATGAGGCCTAGACTACTTCAATCGTAGGTAAATAGATGTCAATATTAGAATAAGTATCATAATTTTAAAGGTGTCTTGTCCCTTTAAGGGGAATTTATAATTACTCCCTCCTTGGAGTTTAAATGTCTGTAATAAAAAATGGAACATTATTAGAAAGCTAAACTTTATTTCTTAAAAGTACTTAGCCAACATTATTTAAAAAGGTCTACCAAAAATTGATGTAATCATCGTATGTAGAGATTTGATGCTTTTCAAACATACTAAATTATTTATACCCTACATAGATAAATTTTGAATTTGAAATCCCAAAATGACATTGAAATAACAGCATCTGAGTTTTAAATCTTGAAAATCCATATATATACATATATCCAAGCTCAAAATCAAGTTAAAAAAAATCGTATCTCTACCGGACGTTACTAAATACCGTCCTTTAATGAACATTACATTTCTTCTTACAAACATAGTATTAATTTGAAGAATAATATTAATGTAACTAATACATAGGTTCTGACGTCTATAATCTTATGCACTGACTTTAAGTCAATAAGTTCTTCAACTTGAACTGTCTATAGATACAAAAGAATTCACTACGCGAGTGCGAAACGGAAGAGACAAGAGTACATCCTCCCCATCGAAAAGAAAAAAAAAATGTCGTTCCTATAAGTAGTCCAAAGAACGCGGACGTCGTCACCCGCCGTGCGCGTGTCCATCAATGCTTTCCATAAATAAGTCACTTTCAATTTTCCTTCAACGCTTTCTACTATACTGCAATATAGGTATACCTATATATACGTGCTAAACGTTGCAAGCATCAGTGAAGAGGCCATCGGTGCAATATAAGTTAGTTATACTTTGCAGTCTTTATACGTACCATAGACATAGTCGCTGTCTCTGTATGTAACGGAAGGGACGGAACTCAACACAATGGCGTGAGGGAAGATGACGACAAACGAGTCTCCTCGACAAAGGGACAGTTTTTGGCCATTTGGGCTTTTGCGATCGCTGTCGTCGCACACAGGCAGCGAGGTTTCAAACTAGGACGAACTTTTAACTCTCCCCTAAAGGCGCGGGATTTATGTGGCGCAGGAGACATCATATAGCCGTCTTTCTTTGTGTGCGATTTTCGATTTATTGATATAGATCGGCAATTAAGCTACGATAATTTTACGCTGGCTATTCGATGGGTTGCATAAACACGCGCGCACATCTGATGGGGGTTTTTAAGTTAGAATTCTATTTCTGGATACAATACTGTGGATTGACTGTGTAAGAGAAAATTTAGTACTGCCATTCGAGTGACACTTCGATGGGGTGTAATTAGAAAGGTTTCTGATACTATGTACGATTGTTCAGTACTGTCCGTGAACGTAATAATTAATCATGATAATAATTGGCTTTGCGTTTAGGTGGCAGGGTGTCTAATCGCGGACGTTTCGCGATTTCCTCGAAAATAATAAGAGACTTTTGGATATTGAAATACAATCTTATTGTATTTTGTTCGAGAATTCAACGAATTATTAACGATTGGCTTTGCATTTAGACGAAAGAATGACTATGATTGTCAACTTTTTGTGTTTTTTATTCCTTCTTGTGTTTGGATATTAGAACAGCTCGTATTTCGATTCCATATCATTCAAAGAATCGACGAGATACTACCAGTTCATTTAAGTACTTCACTCAAGCGATGCGGATTAAAAATAAAATTAAGTACATTGATTCTATGGAAAAATGCGTATACTAGAAAATAAATTCTTTACGTAAACGATTTTAATACGTAAATCCATTCGTTAAAATTCACGCAATCCAGCTTTGACCCCGAAGTGAAGAAAAGAAAAAAAAGTATCCTTCCACAGAAGTCACGGTAATAAATGCTATACACCTGTGTACGTGTCACACTGCGTGCATAGCAGCGTTTCGGTGCAATGTCTATATACCTATATACATATATGTATATGGAAAAAAACCCCGTAGTATAAGCCAAAAGTCACACGCACTTGCGCTGGGAAATATCGCTCGTTGTATTGTCCAAAAAGTGGGCACATAGTAGGCGGGTGCAGTGAAAGAGAAAAATTCAATAGGATCTCGAAAAGACTATATTGAGCATCACCTGTGATCGCACGCGGTGAGGCGTGCGCCTTATGAGGGCATTCACTTACTTACTCTGCAGAAGCAAATATCGTGAGAAATCTTGACTTTCAATGACGAATTCTTACGACAGTATAGCTTCGGAGAACTTGCGCAGGTTTTTTTTGGGATTTATTATTTTTTTCTTCATATTGCTTTTTAGTTTGGGTTGTTTCTAGATTAGATTATTACGTTGAGGCGGTAGACGTATAATAAAAATCCCTCTGCTCTGGGTGAGTTTGATCATAAAGATTAGAATAACGAAATAAACAATGTAATTAATGTAACTAATTAAAATTTGTAATTTTAGGTAGAAACATTTAAAGGCATTTTAACCCCTTGATAACGACTTTTAATACGGACTAGATGAGTTAAAGGAAAACCGGTGGATTGAGTTTAATATACTTTCATACATTGTTTACGACGTGAATATAGAAAATTTAAATTAAAAGCAGTACAGACAAAATTTGAGAAGATTAGAGACATAACTTAATTTTGCTTTATTAGTCAACAAAATTCCCAAAATCTATTACGTTACAAATATATCAATTTATATAAATAGTACTTAGTCCATTAGTTCACTGCAAATCTTAGGGTCAATGAATCTTATACTCTTGTCTTATATTTAGCCCATTGTCATACATAGCTCAAATTAAACTTACTAATTATGATTTGTTTTATTCCTATTTTATTTTTATTAAATATATTACTACTGTCTAACAAAATGACCTACAATTCGTGATTTGATATAATTCGAACATAAATTCTGAAACTTTTTAAAAATTTCAATTTTCACAGTGTATTTATGTTGGTATGCCTAAGGGTAGGTGTTATTAAAAATGTTAAAAACCAAAAAAAAAGTGGATTCCATTTGATTAAAAATCGTCGGAGAGATGAATATTTTGAGATAAAAAAGATGTATTTATAAGGGAAATGAACGACTTCCTCGGAAAACTGCATACTCGAGATCAGATTTCGAAAGTATCTTGACTTTACGGCGCGCGAAGAAGAGGAAAGCGCATAAAACAGCGGGAAGCATCATATACCTGCCAACCAAACTAAGCCACCCACTGTGCCTATTCTTTTCCTAAATTTTGAAACGGATCTCTACTTTAGATCCTTTTCTGACCATTCTTAATTCCGACTGCTACTGTTTTTCTTTCAGTTTTAATTTCTATTGATTTCCTCGTCGAATCGATTTCGGTCATTGAGTCGTTTCAGCGAGATTTTTTAGTACGATACCTGTGCGGCCTTTTAGCGGCTACTTTTTCATCTCATTCTTTTATCTTTAATTGAGTGGTTAGTGTAGTAGTATTTTTTTTGTCTTTTTTTTTATTAGAGTAAGTATGTGCACGAGAATGTTTACTATATTTTTTAATCGTTTCAGCTGTATTGTATTAGTTTTCACGCTCGTCGTTATGAGCAGGAAAGACTTGACCTGTTGAGAAAATAACGTGAAAATTCTTGGTCTCATTACTATTGTTGAGCTATCTGGAGGAGAGCTATTCGGTTATTATATATATATATATATACCCTATAGGAACAAAATACCTTTAATGACTTGAAGCATCAAAAATTAAACGGATCTAATACATAATAACTTTGCAATACATAATCTCTAAATGATAATAGTGGCTAAACTGGGGATGTATTGCTCTATTAATATTGGCAATTAAAAAATAACCAGAAATAAAAGAAAAGCAATTATACTATTTTTATTACATTATTTTAGTTATATTTACAATTTTTTTTCACCATGTTCTTCTTCTCCATGGCCTTGGAGTTTTAAACTCCAGATCAAGATTCTGCTTTAAATCGGCCGATTCGCACTTTCTTCTTATTTTTAATACAAAAATATTTGGATTCTCTTCAGGATTAACGGTAGGAAATGGAATATGTTTCTTCACGACGTTACCCTTTTTCCCATCTTCTCTTTTATCCAATTTATCCGTCTTTGCGTTAGTGTGCAATTCGGCAAATTTCGGATCATGATCTGGATAAACCGATATCGTCCGACAACCTTCGCTCGCTTTTTGTAACACATAGTCGTGTTTACACGGCTTTTAACATTGAATCGATACGTTATAAAATTTAAAATTTTTATAAATTTTCTTTCGGTAATTTTAATTTAATGTTAGATTTACTTTGGTATCGGATTTCACAGGCCTAGTGTCGACGCAATCGCAAGGTGGATCGAAATCCGGCTTTGGAGCTTCTTTTTGAACACGCATGATCATGCGGTTGTTGTTGAAAGATATTTCTATTTCTTTATATGGGAAACCATTATTAGCAATTTCTGAGGTCAGAGTTTGTCGAAGCGCTTTTTCTTCGGTTTCAGAATCGCTTTCGCAGCTCGAGGAACTTTCTGTTTTTGTAATTAATGCAATTTTGGTAAATAGTGAATTGGCAATGCGAATAAGATCGTTAGATGATTAATGGTCATATGTGTTCATACCTGATACAGACGATGTTGCAGAATCGCTTGTTTTGAGACTGTATAAACTTCGATTAAACATTGATTTTTGCGACATTTGTGGTACATTGTGAACTGGACAGCCACAGTTATGAGCTGATAAAATCATGTTGGTGATATATGAATTTAGTAATCTCTAAAATTATAATTTTGTTACTTAACGTGACCGAAAGATAAATTTTTTTAGCCTAAACTATCATGGACTGACGGCGCTTGTCGCCGATGTTACATTAACACACATATATAATACACACATTTATACAAATAGATTTTCGTCTCTGAAGTTATCAACGTATGTAACGCCAATTGCATAATTAGTAAGCAAATTCACATAGTATACGTTACCTTTCGAGGTAACCTCCTCCCATTCTCATCATTTCGGAAATAATCAAAATTCTAGTACAAAATGGCACTACTCTTAAAACCTGGTAAAAAGAAACTGAAATGATAAACGTTGTAAATAAACGTAAAATACACTAAAATGTTATTCAATTTCCGACTCACAGGAAACTCAGAAAATTGCTACTGCCCGTCCATGCCAGCGCCAATCGAGCCCTACAATCCGCAACCTGCGTTAAAACCAAATAATTATTTTCACGAAGTAGGCGCCGAAATGATTGGCAATCGATTAATAATTCGCATGGAAAAGAACAAGGCGAAAAAAAATAAGAAAAAAGGTGCTTGGGAACCTCCATGCGATTGCGACGTCATCGAGATTAAAAGACCAACGAGTACAAAACCACCGCGAATAGTTAACGGCGGCGATAACAATCAGATTTTGTTCAGAATACACTCGAAGTCGCATTTGAATAAAAAGGAAGATCCTAATTACAAACCACAAGCTATAGCCTACAAAGTAAGGCGTACAGAAAAATAGCCTATAAAACCATGGAATATAATGAAATCATTGCAATTTTTCCAGATTAACAGATGTGGAGCCGAATCCGAGGACAAAAGTCGCAAGATTACAATCTACCCCCAACTAGGCGGTCCACTATCCCAGGATGTTTATACGAACCACATCACCGAGGGCAATCACGATGTCTATCTGCTGCGCGTTAAGAAAAAGAATGACTCGGCTGAGGGTGGAAACAAACGCAATTTGGAAGTTGAGCTGAGGACACCGAAACCACCACCACCATTGCTACCGCGAGAAATTGAAGAATCGGCACAATCCGTTAACAAGCTAGTAAAAGAAGAAAATCCAAAGGAAAGTAAAAAGAAACCCACAAAAGGAAAGCCAAAGAAGAAATGAGAGTCCCTTGGTTTTTATGGACTATAAAATAAAATAATAATAATTTTATCTCTCCATCAATTTCCTTCCGTTTTACCAAATTACTTATAGTTTATCAAAAGATTTGTAACGTGAAAAAAATATAGGCTTTTAAAAAATAATAACAATTAGTTTTATATATAATAATATACTTTCTAAATCCGAAATAGTAATGATTCACTGGCTGAATAAGTGAAAACAAGTTAGTATCTAAAAAGATCTCTTAGAATAGTAACTATACGTATTTTCCGATTCTTTGAAAGTGACACTAGTATTTTCAATTACATAAAACGCAAATACGTTTTTATCAAAGCCAGTGAACTATTAATAATATTTGATTTAAGTATCTCACGATAGAAAATAGTTTCGCAGTATTAAAAAAAACTGAAATTTTTATTATTTCAAATATAGATATTATAACTTTAAACACTTAAGGGACTGTCTTAGTCGTTAAAAACCACATAAAATGATTAATAGGTCACAAAAAGTCAATAGAGTCTAGAATTTTGTATAACTTAAGTTCACGTGTAATGCACGTTCTGTGCAGACTAAAATAATCCATTTTTTTCACAATTATAAAGGATGTAAATGTAAGTGTACATCTAATGTTTAGATGAAGAACTGTTTCAGAAAAGTTATAATAAATTACACTGTATTATTCCCCATATTGAACTCAAGCTTACCTATTACCCCCTTAATTTGCAATAATACGAAGGAATCTCCAGCGTATTTCCTACTCTTTGAATGTTCAAAGTAACCCAAATTTAATCCTAACAATGAAATCGAAAGTTAAAATTCTCGTTGCATTCTCCTTTATCCTTTTCCAGCTTCGCATTTTCTCGCTACATCGAACTCGTAAAACGCTTTCGTTACGGGCTTCCACTCCTTCACAATGCTTCGAAATTCATGAATGAACGTTACCTTAATAGCCCCGTAGCCCGAAGGATGACTCGATTATTATTATGTGCTCGCGCGCGAGTCTTTTTAGCATATAACGCGCGACGATTAATGATGAGCTTTCCACGTTCGCTCCCACGAGAGTAGGCGACACCTTTTTCAATGCGCGAACAGAAGTTCGATAGGCAGATTTTTCAGGTGTTCAGGGAGGATTTTCGAGATTCCTCGCCCGTTTTCGCGATTATTATATTCTATACCGTTTAGGCTACTGTCGCAGTACGATGACGAGGCGAAAAATGCCTATACCCGTACCGCGTTAAGTACCCTCCGGACAAATTCCACGGAATGCGCTTGATTATTGTCGTTTTTCGTTTCTTCTGCTCTGTGAACGTTTTAGTATTATAACATATGGTGTGTCTGGTTTAAAATTAATGTAAATGTGTATGTTAATTTAATAAAGTACTCCGTTACGGATGGTAAATCACAGTAAATTCATGCATCTTGCCTGGCATTAGACTTATACAATATATTTATGTTAATTTTCAAAGTGTATTATCTAAATTTGAAACGACACATGATTTTCTATTCTTACGATAGTGAAGTTATTTTCATTTCTGATTAAAACTGCTTATCACTACCGAACATATAAATTTATCAATTTTTTCCGAATATTGTACGAGGATACAATGTTGATATTAAAATCAGTTATTGTTACGTTCTGGTCGAAACCAGAATGGATTTGTATTGATGAAAGTATATTCACAGCATATTTTTATCAAAGTCCCTTTGAGGATCAAACGAATTCATAATTCAACGTATAACAAAAATTGATATTATTGATATTACTGCCTATTCCTAAAAATTACTCCATTCCATTATTTTCATTTAATCGAACAGTGGATTGTCACTGTTTCAGATTTAAAAATTATGTATCATAAAAATAGCTATGTTTGGCTGAACACTAAGTTTATGTTATTTATTTCACTTAAAACCACACGATCTACGAATGTGTCTAGATTAGATCAATTGTTTTTTTATATCTCCATCCTTGATTATCAGCTATAATTTTCACAAATACGCATAAACTTTCGCGTAAGTACGTCAGAAAACAAAACATCCATTAAGTTGTAACCTACAGGTCTACTGGAAACCTGTCACTTATCTCTACTCAAGTTAAAAGAGGCTGAGCTTGTGCTCTTCGCACAATAGAGACATATACGCAAAAGAAAAAACCTATCGTTATTCCGAATTATTCACGCCTCGTGATATAGATTCTCGAGACAGTTTGAGATCGTAAAAAAATGAGCCACGGAAAAAATATCCCACCGACTCAAATATCCCTGAGAAAAGTCAATGAGTTTTTCCACGTTTCCGCGTGAAAATCCTCTCGTCTAGTTCTTCGAGCTCATATATACATACATATATGTATACGGAAAGAACGCACGTGAAGCACTACAACAATGAACTCCGGAGAAAAATTGCGCCTCGACTCGGCGGCTATGAATGAACCGCATGAATGAGCGCGTAAGCGGGCGAGCGATGATCCTTAAAAAGAGAAAGAAAATGGAAACTGGCAAAGCGAGTCGCGCGTACGCGTGTGTATAGAGACTACTCGTGGGAGTTTATGAAAAAGTCAAGAGTGTCCTCTGAGCCTGTGTGGTCGCAGGTATATCCTCTTGTATATTATATAATACAAGGAAGGCTGACAATAGTGTAAAGCCTATAAATTACGAAGATTCGTGAAAGCCCGGAAAGTATTGCTGATGGGACGCGTGCGTCCTAGATCCTTACGCTTCGATCCTTTTCGATTTCTCGTAATCGAGATTTCTTTTTTTTTTTCTACTGTACTTTTTTTATGTAAGGGGGTTCTGTCGGCGATAATTCACTGTCCTCTGTATAGCCGCGAAATGTTTTTATTTCGATTGAAGAGTTGGAATGGGAAGTGGAATTGTCGTTTTTCCACGATGATAGAAAAGTCCCGATGAATTCTGTCGATACGAAATTCTAGTAGACACCTTTGAACAAGATTGGTAACTATAGAATAGGTTACGTGTACAATAGCTTTTATTAAAATTATTCTTATTATGATAAAATGAAAATTTTAAATTGACAAAATCGGTGGTAAAACGTTGGAGGTATAATTCATAAATTTGAAATAGTGAACAATTCGTTATTTTGTTAGCAGAGATGTTATCGCTTCTCAAGTTGGTAAGTATTCAATATTTGATAATGAATAGCCTTACTCGTATAATAAATAATGCAGTATTTAAAAAAAAACAGAATTGATTGGTAATAATGAAACAATTATTTTATATGCAGAATAAAGTTATGTTGTTACTGAATGCAGGTGTATTTGATTTAACAAATCGTTATTTACAATTTAAACCAATAAAAGTGTTTTCAAAGAATTTCCAAAAGTTTTTATCAAGTAGCGAATGATAATATTATTTACTGTTTATACAAATTTATTCATAAATTTAAAAATAAATAGGATTTATAAAATCGGATAAATTGTTGAACTGAAAAAGGTGAGAAATAACGTGTACCGTTTAAATTTAAATAATGAATCATGCTTACTGTGTGCAGTGAAATTTTCTATACTAAAATGATGTTTTCTGTACCAGAATGACATTTTCTGTGCCAAAGTGAAATTTACTCTAGTACCGAAAAGTTCTTTAACATACAGTAAATTTCATTCTAGTACAGGATATTTTAGTTCAGACAAGCAAATTTCACTCGCATACAGAAAATTTCCCTCACATACAGGAAATTTTACTGGCATTAAATTTGCCCGTATAAAGTTGAAATTCTTGTATGCTGCGAAATTTTCTGTACTAAAATGATATTTTTGTACAAGAATGAAATTGTCTGTAGCAATATAATTATTTTTATAGATGTAAAAAAAAATTATTTATTTATTATTATTATTATTTCATGTATAGAAAGTAAATAATATTCAATATATTATCTTCTTATCCAATGAATACATATTCGCTTAAAAATAGTATCTATATTGATATATTCTATATATACTCTATCAAAAAAAGAAACTGTCGCTATTCCAAATTCTGAGAGCAAATAAAATATTATAAAAAAGATCATACACGATGTACTACGTATGTTCTAAATTCTCTATAACTCGCACGTAGATCAGACTTAATACAGAATAAAACTCGCAATAATCCCACAAAAAGTCCAAACAGTACCGGGAGTGTCCTCGAAAAAAAAGGAAGAAACGAAGGAACATAAAAAGAAAAGTATATAAATGGCCTGTAGCATCCCCCAATAGAGAGTCATAAATGCGGCGCGGAGTTGAATGGACCGGACGACAAGTGACCGCGATATTATAATGCCACTCGAGAAACGTCCCAAGTGGACTCAGTTCTCACTCGTGGGAGGGATTGTATCTACAACGAACGGATATAATTTATCGAGCGAAATGGACCAGGCGCGATCAATGAGGGCGTATTTAGGCTCTCGAGTAGGGTGGTATTCGTGATTTCCTTTATTACTTGCTGGACTGGGAAAAGAATTTTCGTCATCGTTTTTATTCTCGTTTCTTTTTCACTTTTTTCAGTATTGTGTCGCAAGGATATGAACCATGAAGTAGATATACTCTGCTTGAAGGTAAAACCGATTAAGATTGAACTTGAATAATTGCTCTGCTCGTTGGTGGGCGGAATGTGAGTTTGGAATTGATATTTCTGATTGTTATATTATCTTATCTTTAGCCAAGTGCAATCGTTCGTTTAATTATTATTATTTTTTATTTAAATCTAGAACGATACGTATTATTTATAGGTTGAGACGAAAATTTGTTTGTTTACAAAAAGTCATTGATTTAAAAAATAATGGTGAATATTTGTTTAAATTTACTAATATATTCAATTATATTGCCTTTGAGTGAGGCCACCTAGAATTAAAAATTTTAACTTGTTATATTATTGCATCCTTTATATATGAAATACTTTATATATTGAATTCTGATGTTGTAGATAATATAACTGTTTACCAGTGCCAATTAAAATGACTAATAAAAAATTTTAATTTAAGGTAGCTTCACTCAAAGATTTCTTGCTTTCTCAATCAAGTTTTCATTTATACAAAGAAGATAATCTGTAAATATTAGTTTAATAAAAATTTAATATTTAACAAAATAAATAAATAAAATAATAGTTTTTTAATTCACTTAAATATGTTCTTTTTTCAAATCAGCAATTGCTTAATAAATATAATCTCTTTAATAAATAAATACAGAACACTTCTTTTTCAGCATACAAACACCTGCGTTTGTGTAATATATTCATTGTACAAGCAACTGCATTCGCATGTAATAAATAGACGAACTAAATTACATAATTCCACTAAATCAAGGAATAATGCACTATAAAAAAAATATCACCTGCAGATATATACATATACGAAATCGAGTCTCACGCTCGAAAGTCGTGGAAAAAGACCAGTAGTTTATAGCTTTCCGTCATATCCAACAGTACGAATATTTTGACAATACCTATACTGCACCTCATGTGGTCAGTATAGTGAATAGCCAAGACAGCAAGTGGTCGAGATGTTGCATAGTCTCTCCCTCTCTCTCTCTCTTAGGAAGACCCTCAGCAGTAAAATAGCATCTTTTTGGACTGTAGCTATAAGACATTCTGTGCGTGCGACCTAAAATTTTGAACGGTATAAGGCAATTTATCGACGCCGAAAAGGGCACAGTGAATCGCGCACAGCTCGATCGTTTAGCGATCAATGAAGAGGGCGTACTCGAAGTTGAACACCTCGATCATCACGACTTGGTGTGGTCTATACGATTATTTTCCATCAATATTTTTCACGCTAGTATTCTTTTTCTACCACGTCTCAGATTTGTCCAACCTACTTGTGGCTTCTTATTCTGCCACTACTACAGGTAGTTACGAAATATTCATTTTATTCGGGTGACGTGTTTTGGTCAACGAAGATTTATTGTGTGACTTCCAAGTATGCAGAAGATGACGTGAAACGTGATTGAATTTGTTGTCTACCAGCTTTTTTTAAGTGTAAGTAGTAGAATACGCGCAAATGTAATGAAAATTTATTTTTCATTTTATTTATTCAACCAAATAATGACGTACTTACATCTTATAAGCGACACGCGCATGTACCCCTACGTAGACTGATGAGAAGTTTGAAATTTAAAACCTAGAACTGAATTAGTAATCGAAAATAATTAAATTTTTATCGCCTATTAGTAGACAAATTTTTTATGTTTTTAATACATATATAAATACATATTTCTGTTCGAAATTAGACCTTTTAACCCATTTGGCATCCTATGAAAAAAATTAATTGCCATACACAATATAACTATTTTAATCGCTTACAATACATATGTTGTTCATACACCTCTCTTAACTCTATACGATAATACATTATCTATTCTAGGATAAATAGTTGTTTAACCTCTAGCGGCTTGTCGCTCGCAGGAAAACAAATTTCATTATTTTTTTAGTATTTTCATTCAAACCTTTTGCATTACGTTTAAATTATTATATTTGTACGCACCTTCTCAGGACGTTACATCGCGATTTATTTTACTACAAAATAAGGTATAAATAAAGGTAGATACGAACGAATTCGACTTAAAGCAATACAATGAATATAAATTAAAATGAGATTCTAAATATACTTTGAAATTCGAATACAACGTACCCACACTTTACGTAACGGAGACCATCGTTATGAATAATTGTAGCACAGCGCGGCGTCGAAGAGCTCAAAGAAAACAATAATACACTAAACCCAGTAACCTACAGCCTGAACAAATCCAATCGCAGGAGGAAGTAATTACGATTTTCCTGCGAACTCCGATTTTGTTCGAGTCATAAAAATCAATAGTCTTCGTAAAAATATAGTTTGCCTTCTCTACGAAAATTTCCTGCTATTGTTTAATCGTAGTAACTGACAGCTGCAATAGTCGCAGTCAAAGCCTGCGTTTTTATACTTACGCAGTAGCGAAACGTGCGATGCACTAATGGAAAAAGCAATACATCCTTATGTAAATCGCAAGTAATTCATCGTTATTTACATTACGATAGCAGTGAAACGATAAAACTGCGTTTTGTCGGGAGGAAGTTCAGTAGGAATACATTGCGCCTAAGGTATAAATTGTTAAAGCTCAGTGAATGTGACTGTACAAAACTTGGAAAATTCAAAACATCGAGAAGGAAAAGTTCTGTGAATTACTTTTGAAAATGAATGACAAATTTTATTCAATTATTCTGGTTACTGCTGTTTGCTGTCATTTTTCAAGTGCTGTTGACTACTGTAATATAAGTAGTTGCAATGGCAAACCACACACTGTTTGTATGTACAATGTGAGTACAATTTAAATGTATATTTTATATATATTTGTATGTATTATTTAAGTGAACAATGACGACTTTAATAAGTAATTGTTTATCCAAGTTTTGTTGATAGAATTATGTATCTGAAGTGTTTTCAACGATAATTATTCATCTTTTATCAGTCCAACGCAAATTTAATTAAGAATAATTTATTGCTTTATCTAAATTGGCTTACAAACAGCGAATTTAATACATTTTTTTTATTTTTAAATTTCGAAAGAAATTCACTTGATTTGCAGTAGTTTAGACTAATTCTAAACAAACAATAATCGTTACTTATAATTCATAGTGAA
Source organism: Apocrypta bakeri (assembly GCA_018906985.1). Lineage (NCBI taxonomy): Eukaryota > Metazoa > Arthropoda > Insecta > Hymenoptera > Pteromalidae > Apocrypta > Apocrypta bakeri. The sequence goes on along the minus strand of JACCIA010000006.1, from coordinate 8,219,487 downwards.
AATTCATAAGTACACCTGTACCCATGAAAATATAACTGTTATAAATAAAAACTCATAATTGATTAAATTACTAAAGATTAATATAAGTTTGATTAAATCAGTTTTCCTTGTAATTATTACACCTCTTAGTTTATTCAAACGATAATTTCGAATTTGAACACTCTACGACTTGCAGAACGGGATTTCCAATTCGTTGAAGCGTGAGCATTTTTTAAAAATTCCTCGGAAAACTCTATGTTTATACACTGATATGAGAAACGTGGGCATAGAATCTATATGTACACACTGATACAATAGTTTGCCGATAACAATAGTAGGTGCGGTACTTTATAATTTTTACGTATTATCTGTACGAAAAAGTCAACGAGTCGATCGAGTCAATGCCGCGGATATCAAGGATCTGGCCTGACGCAGCAGCAAAAAACGAACATCTTAAATTTGCATAACAAACTAAGACAAAAGGTAGCCAGTGGAGATGAAAAACGTGGAAAACCAGGACCTCAACCAGCTGCCAACTCCATGCCTCAAATGGTGCGCCATGACCCTTGTAACCTATCTACGAACCCGTTATTAACGAATTAACGAAATTTAATTTTATTATCCCGTGCAGATATGGGATAATGAACTGGAAATGATAGCTCAACGATGGGCCAATCAGTGCACCTGGAAACACGATACCTGCCGTAACATTGGCAAGTTGTTGCTTAGCTTCTAAGAAATGGTATTCAATACTGCAAATCTATACCTGTCATAATTGGCCAACGTATTGGTACACGAATGATTTTAGAACGATTCAAAGTTGGACAAAATATCGCCTATATCGGCACTACGGGTAATTTTGGGAGCATCAACGTATTGACGATGGTCACTAACTGGTACAACGAGGTTAAATATTTCAATAGAAATGAAGTTTCTAGCTTCAAGTATGCAATTTTCATTTCGTTAGACTGTAGTTATCCTTATTTATTGAGCTATAACTGACAGATTTGTTGACGATTTACAGAAATGGTAACGGCGAAATGATTGGTCATTACACGCAAATGCTTTGGGCCAATACTACCGTGCTCGGTTGCGGTGCTATAAAGTACAATGACGGAAAATTTAATAGATTTTATTTGGTCTGTAATTATGGACCAGCTGGTAATATCGTCAATCAACCTGTGTACAGTACGCGTTAATGTAACGCTCTGTTAGATAATTGTCCCCTTAATATTACACTAGTTTAATGAACTTTTTTATCCATATTTAATTATGCGTTTTATATGTGCTCAATAATTTGTATCGCTTTAATAAAATTGTTAACACGTCTACGGGTATAGACGGAAAAATTCATGAAATTTCTTCTAATCGTTTAATTCAAAATCCCCACAATCATACAGAAAGGAGTTTATCAAAGAGTTTAATTACTAAGTTTGTGCTCAATCAATGCATTGATTGACTTTGAATCCTCCGGTGAGTGAATTTTCAACTTTCAGTTGTAATTGGTTGCGAAAGAACTTATAGAAGAACAAATCCTTTCAAATTGAAGTTAATACTATCTTCTATTTTTAGATAAGTGTAAATTACAATTACATTGATATAAATATTAAAAAATTTTAATGTAGCCATTTGCATTTCAAAGTTCACCTTAAAGGTACTTTCTGGTTTCAAAAAATCGACATTTTTTCATAGTTTAATAGCCCCAAGTGTGTAGAATATTGTGTCAAAAGCACAGAGTGAAATCGATAATGATCAAACAGTTATGAGCGTCTGAACCGGACATGTGCAGGCATGTGACAGGCTTAAGTTGAAAACTCTAAACGCATTTTTCCGTCAACCGTATTTTTGACTTGGCGAAAGTAATGACTTACAGAATTTTCTACGAATCATATCCGGTCTTATCTAATACATATAAAAATGACTCATCTATGTAATAGAATATAATATATCGATATCTATCGTATTTTATTTTTTAGCGACAAAAAAATATCGGAAAGTTTAGAAAAAATTGAGAAAAATCTTTAAAATACCGCCATTTAATACATTTTTATTCAAAGAAATGTTTTTAGTCTATTCCAGAATTACATTTAGTTGTTTCAAACAAATTTTAAGACCTAGAGGACTTCCACCAGGATTTCGCAGGGATTCCGACTACTCCTCAATCCATTGCCGTAAATTAATTTTTATTTAATTATGCTTTAAAGTACTATAAAAACAATATAAAAATTTGCGCTTTCATGCCGTATATACTTTTACAAAAAATTTACTCTAAAATTGCCTATTTTCAGACTCAACAAACCGAAAGTGACTTAATTCTTTCTTAATCAACTTAACTTCAAGCTTAGTATATGAATTTTTCAAAACAACTACGAGAACGATAATAAAACAATTCCACTATGACGAGCCTATAATTATAACAATATACAAGATGATTGTTAAAAAATAAATTGATTTATTTGTCCCATAAAAAATAAGAAACAATCACAGAACAAATTATCTATGAAACGCATACTGTATACACAGCATTAAAAACGTTTCTCCGAACTCTGTGGCTATATAAATACTGTATTTCAGAGCTAAAAGACAACGAAATACTACAATATCTAAAGAACATACCTATATATATACGTATCGTAAAAATTTTTTTTGTCAAAACGCAGTATCTTTAGCGATATTGTCGGAATCGATCGCAAATCTGAGCGAGACAAGCATAGCAGAATCGCGTGCACTCGTAACGCGTCCGTTGTACGATGTGTCATAGCCTTTGTTTGCGAGGCTACGACGGCGGCAATAATCGCCGGTTCTGATAATAAGTCGCCGGTTTAATGAAAGGAACGAGTGCTTTTATCCACGACTTATATATATTTTTTTCATAAATAGCTCGACTATCGCCAATGTCGGCGTAATGAAGCTCCGAATGTCAACTAGTATCGTTGAAACAATTCCACAGGAATAGCCACAATGGTAAGGAGAGTATACGTATTGGACGATATTGTGTTTGTGATTGTTATTGTGCAATGGTTATCGATTTTTTTCGAGCTCCGTTATAATGAGTATTGTAAGCATTGGTATAGTGAAACGGCAAGTGATAATCGTATGTTATTTGCATAAATCTTCGAAGTTATTCGTATATTGTTGCTACTTTTTTTATGTTCGTTCTTAGTACGGTTAGAGTATCTTGATCGATTAGAGGTGATATTTCGTACACGCTTTATACGTGGATTTTACATGAAATACGAGTCGTTGTAATTTACGTAATCGCTGCTGTTAGAGACACTGTGATATTAGCTTCCTTCGTTTAGCGTCGAATTCAATTTATTGCTTGTCGATTTCATCAGTATAAGTATATCTTTCTAGTTTGGCCGTAGCAATAAAAATATAATAAAAGCTGGTCTCACCGAGGAAGACAGGCAGGCGGTCCTGAATTTGCACAATGAGTTAAGGCAAAAGGTAGCAAATGGCGAGGAAATTCGAGGTAATCCTGGCCCACAACCACCGGCGAAATATATGCCGCATCTTGTGCGTACACAACGACATTGGTTTATTTAATTTGAAATTTGTATGCAAATGATCGATTTTTCGACGAAATACAATTCTTTCAGGAATGGGACAGCGAGTTAGCCGAACTAGCTCAAAAATGGGCTAATCACTGTAAATTCGCTCACGACACGATCCGAGACGTCAGTAAGTAAATCTAACACTGATTTTCAAACATTTACTATACTATTATTATCCACTCAATGTGATAAATAATAATGTGATAAAAAAACTCTCTCAGAGCGATTCAAAATTGGACAAAACATTGCCATGCTCGGTACAACGGGGGATGTGAATACCCTCGACGTTAAAGAGATGGTTTATATGTGGTACAACGAAATCGATGATTTTGACAGAAAGGATGTCGCTAAATTTAGGTAAACAACATAGTAGTCCGCCCATCGCCCGTAACTTAAAATTAATTTATTTTAATGAAATAATCGCGCGTGCACGGCACTTTTTAGCGGTCGAAGTAGCGACGGCAAGGCCGTTGGCCATTATACCCAGATGCTTTGGGCTAAAACTACGAAAATCGGCTGCGGTGCGGTTAAATACAAAGACGGAGAATTTAACAGATTTCTTCTCGTGTGTAATTATGGACCAGCTGGAAACTACATTGGCCAACCCATGTACGAGACGAAATGACGATGAACAAATTTGATGCACAAAGTGTAATTGAAAAAATACGATATGAATTCTATTGTAGATACAATGATTTATTTTTATAAGAATCTTAATATATGGTCGCCTCTGATGCTTTACTCGTGTAGCTTTATTTATTCGTATTTAATTCCTGTTTACTTACTACACTTATTCTGGAGTAATGGACATATATAATTCACTCGCTTGTATCGAATACAAATAAGCACTGATTTAACAGGAAAATGACCTTTGATTTAATTACTCAATATATATGTATATGGATATACATCTTCGATATCGAATACATCGTAATATAGTATGCGATAACAAAAGTATGAGCGATTAGCAAAAGCCGTTTGAAAAAACTACGAGGAAATTGCGTCATTGCAGCTACTCTATATATAGCGTAACTGATGATCATATAGAACCCTTATATATATGTGTGTGTGTGTGTGTGTGTGTGTGTGTGATAAGTAGCGCTTATTCGCAAATCAATAGTTTAATGCATTATGACAACCAAATGGCAAATAACAACAAAAACGCATTTCATCGCTTATTTAAGTATACCTGTATTGGCATTCGCAACAGTCTGTATATTATCGCTAAAATCGTGCGTCACCTCTGCACTTCTAGCTACGCAAACACTCAATGCTGATAAGATTAACTTGACAAAGTTTACTATTTTATAAAATAACGAACTATGGTCTAACGTTCGGAAAGTCTTTTTTATTTCGTTTCAATCACGCAATTGAGTCTTCTGTGATCACGAGGAGATGTACATATATGTAGTTCTCTTTCTCAAAAAATCCCGAAGGTACATTCGATGCCAAAGAATAGCTTAAAATTATTTAGAAGAAGAAAGAAAATGTGGATCAACCAATCAGTCAGAGAACTACTACCCGTATAAACAGATGAGTAAGGTATACGTGAACTTATTTATAATTATGAATCGAGAGATATATAGACTGATTACATTTGCGAACCATAAAAATGAATCATTTGAAAAACGAGGAAAGGCTTTCTTTATAATTACATACAGTCATTCTAATGATTTTCTAACACTTTGATAAACAAGTTCTCGTGGATAATTGCGGGAAGGTCTGTAATTTCAGACAAGATAAAGTACGTTGAACTCTCGGTCGTGTAATATTTTGTAGCACCACAGCCAAGGTACAGGGAATTAGCCGTCACAATTTGAGTGTAATGTCCGATAAGTTTTCCATCAACACTATCGGGGCTATTGTATAACAATAATTAATTTAAGTTTTCTTTTTTGTCAAGGTTATACGAGATACACGAGTAATTTAATATTGGTAATCCACGCGCAAGTATGTCTGATAATTTAAACAAAGTAAATCAGCGAATCCAATGTACTACTCGGCAGGAACATCTTAAATCTAGTTTGAAAAAATGGACATTTACGTGGCTCAAAGACCCGTGGCATCGGATTAAAAATGCGAAGCTTAAATAAAAAAATGTAATTGGTTATATTAATTGAATTCGTCGTGTCTTTAAAACGGATGGTGTATATGTAGTTATACCTTTAATTTGAACTTTATTTCACGTGTTTGATGACCACTTATAGCAGCTTAAGTTAAGAAATGCACCAAAATTAAAAAAAAAACAGTAATACAATCAGTTTTTAATTATAAATGAGTTTTCTATTCGTTTAAAAATCAAATATCACGTGCACAGACCGTTTAATTAACGCATACAAAGTTACCGTTACCCAGACGATTGATTATCATTTTCAGAATTTAACTCAGACTAGTACGCTTAAGTGAATATATCGCTTATATTAAAAAGAAATAAACGCTCATTTAATAGACAAATAATATATAATTGAACATATGATTCAAGTCTATAGCCATAAAAGAATGTGCAATTACTCGTATTCAATTATCGTATAAAAAGCTATGTTATGCTTCATTAAGTTGTTTTTAAATTCAGGCATATTGCTATCAGCTGGGTGCGGGCCTGGATTTCCACGAAGTTCCCCTTCTTTCATCGACTTTTTATCTCAATCGATTGTATAAATCGAGAATACTTTGTTTTTCATCCTCTGATAAACCTGATCCCTGGTAACTGGAGCAGTTTTCGCAGGGTTCATCCTGCTATATTGTTGATTAATTGTTATTGTAAAATTTTGTTTATTTCAAGGTGTACCACAATGGAATAAATACATTACAGGGTACAGCGAAGTCTTGATTATTCATGCAGACCTTCAACAAGGATCGCGAAAAGAAGTATGTGAATTTCGTTATTCATTTACGACGCTAGTTATTTTTCTTTGGTATACTTTTTTAAGTGCGTATAGTCTACGGAGCCGTAAAATTGTAAATAAGATAATTATGGACATTAAATCACGATTGGCTATTATATGTACACCTGTAAACTAGTCAGGTTTACCTAATCGGTATTTTTATTTTTACTGAAAACCTGTAAGCAGGTGAAATTTCTAAATGGACTGTGTTTTTGTAGCTACTCTCGTTGTAATTGCATCAAAATATTAGTAGATTCGTTAATATGCGTAATAACAATGTTTATCGCATATGGATATAAGTTTTATTTTTATCACTCGTGTTCGAGCTAGAAAAACAACGTATTTCTTGGTATTTTCTGTATAAACACTCGGTGGCTATTGACGATCACGTCGAATTATGTTATCGCAAAATTGATGTGCAACGATATATTCAATAACGAAGTTGTTAATATTTAAGATTATATAAGAACTATACATCACTTATTAATATCAAATCGTGTTAATATTTTCATTTTTATCTCGGTACTTATATTTTTTTAATCGATACTTTCGGAAGAAAATCAAAGTCCAGTTATGTATGATAAATTTTACGAATTTTATTAACAGACAATGAAAACTCTAACAAACGTTAAAAGTTTACAATCATTTTGTATACATTGTATAATTGTTTTTCACAAGTAACTGTTGCACAAGCTACTTGAGGTGCTTAAGTGAATTTTTCATACTTAAAAGTGGAGTACCATTCGTAAGAAAGTAAATTATCATGAAAAAATTTGACAGATTACATTCCAATCGCTAATTTATATATAGTTATCTCGGAATGTTTAGTTAAAAAAACTGTAAAATAGCGTATAAAATCTATACGCTATCTAGAATATTACCCAAAATATGAAGGTAAATAAATATTCGAAGCAACAATTCGTCAGAGAATTGCCAATATTCATAGTTCGGTGTAGGTGAAATCGTTGTACATTAATTGTATGATAGGAAAACTGCATGACTGTCGAAAGTCGTTTAAAAAAAAAATAAGGAAATTCCTGATGAACCTTTTTTATCCTGGTGTGATAAGCAGCTGTTTATCAATGCGTATCAACGCTGTAATATATTGCTATAATGAAATAGTAACAACAAAAAACATAACCCAGCACTTATTTCCACTTGCTTACGCATATGTCACTATGTGTACAATTTACATATTATCACTAAATATTTTAAGTGACCCTATACTTTTAGTTGTGCTGACTGTGGTTCATGACATTAACTTAACCAAATTTTACAATGTTTTTTCTTATATAAAATAATGAATCGTTTTGTAATGGTCAGAATGTGTACGAATTCATAAAGAAATCTAATGTCTTTATTTGTATAAAAAGAATATCCCGACGAACAACAAAGAGTAACAGAGAAACGAAAATAGGCTATAGAGTAATTATGATTGCAACGAGGAAATATTGATATTTATATTCCCACGAAATTAACAAATGAACCATGATTGTTAATATTTCGTACAAATTCAAACTCTGTCTGATGCCCTTATTTTACGCGATAATTTAATATTTCTATAAATTGCCCTGCACAAGATTTTAAACGATTCCATTTAGATTCAATCTATTTTATTCTGTATGTGACGATTAATTTTGTTCGATGGCGATATTTGTGATATTTGAATAATGCGACAAATTTTAATTCGTTAAAGATCAAATTAGTTAAATTGTATTCTATAGCTGAGCTACACTTCGTGTTCAGTGAGCGTAAGGGCTATTACAGAATAGGGCTATCATTTGAAAGATGTTAACATATATAAGCAATATTATTGAATGGAATACAATAAAATATCGTATATATTTGTACAAATTAATATAAAAAATATCCAATATCGATGAGGAGATTATCGATAGATCAATTAAGTTTTAATGACCTTAATTGAGAAATACCAAAGACGAATTGAGATTATGAACAAGAGTTGATCTCTAAATACTATTTGGGGTACTATCAAATAATTTACTAATTTTTAATAACCCGGTGAGGCTTGTTTCTGATTTCCTTTGTTTATTTCGCGATTCATTTGAACGCACTCGATCAGGTCAAATTTCAATAGGGGTCACGTTGTTAGGACGTAGAGAATGTTCGAATTTTTTTTTAATTCATACTATTTCGTTTTCCTATTGTTGAACAAGGAAAACATATGTTGTCGTTGTTCTATGCCATTGACAATTGTAACATCAAGGACTGTAGCAATTAGCAAATACCTTGCGAATGTCTCGTGAGTCGTTATCCGCTGCTTTATACAAGAACGATTATCTGGCGAATAGTCCGAATTCTAGAAATATTTTTTCAAATATTTCTGAGAATTGCCTTGCATTCTGTTATTAGACATTTTTTGAAGACTTTTCTGTAAGTTCCAGAATGTCGTTATTTCACGTTCGCTTTTAATTTTGCGTTCGAATAAGCTAAATGAAAACGTGCACAATTCATCAGTGGATCTCTAAAGTTAAAATTCTTAATAAATACCGTAATTTAATAACCTATAGAAGGCTTAGTAAACACTTATAAAAACGTTTACGAAAAAATTGCCATAACTTTAAGAATGGGGGTCGTTGAATTAAACGATATATAGAACGTTCAGTAGTAGTATAATAAGTAATTAGTATTGAGTTATTCATGTTAACCGGACTTATGATGATCGCGTATACTTGATGTTGCGACATTATTTTTCTGTAAATTATTCTGTAAATTATTTGTGCTTTTAACCTTTACAAATCCAATCGGACCACGAAATAAATATCGAAATAGAATATTGCCCAAAATGTTAGGGGAAATTAATATTCGAAGCAACGATTCGTCAGAGAACTACCAATATGTGTTGTTCAGTGTGGGTTACATCGTTATACATTAATTATACGATACCAAAACTATTCGTGATTGTCGAAAGTCGTTTAAACAAATTAAGGAAATGCCTGATGAACCTTTTTTATCTACGTGTGATAAGCATTTGCTTATGTATGTATATACATATCGACACTGTAATATATTGTTATAATTATAATATACAGTAAGAACGAAAAGTACAACCCAGCACTTATTTCCAGTATGTGTATAATTACATATTATCGCTAAATATTTTAAGTGACCCTGTACTGTACTTCTAGTTATACTGAAAGTTGATAAGATTAACTTAACGAAGTTTTACAATGTTTCTTCTTATATAAAATAAGAAACCGCTATTTAATGTTCAGAATGCGTACAAATTCATAAGCGTTCGTGTACTTTACGCTCTAAAGTATACAAAGAAAAACGACTAGAGACCATGAATAACAAAATTCAGAAACTTTTATTCGTCATTTTTGTCGCAATATGGATAGACCATTCCGACGCCCAAAATTACTGTAACATCAAGAGTTGCGGAAAGCAACAAACATTGTGCAGATTTCCCGTAAGTCACGTTTGTTCCTTGTATACAGCACCTTGAAAATAGAAAAGTTCTCTGATTACCATACTTGAATAATATAGAAAACTGGTCCATCTGCAAACTGTCATATCCTTCAAGGGTCCGGATTGACGGCCAATGAGAGACTAAGAATTCTCAATTTACATAATCGATTGCGTCAAAAAGTCGCTTCTGGAAATGAACGACGTGGAAGTCCAGGTCCTCAACCCGCTGCTAAGTTTATGCCTAATCTGGTAAGTCATTACCAGGGATGATGCGAACGAATTCCACGATTTCACTAGATAAATGTATTTATTTATTGCTTTTAGCAATGGGACAATGAAATAGCTAAGGTGGCACAGAGGTGGGCTGATCAGTGTTCTTACGGTCACGATACCTGCAGAAATGTGGGTAAGTAGTCTCATTCCTTTTACTGTGCAAAGATTCAGAAACTAAAGTTAACCCTATCGACAGCTCGTTTTCATGTTGGTCAAAATATCGCTTACAACGCTACCACTCGTAACGCGAATACCCTAAATGTTGAGGATTCGGTCTATGCATGGTATAACGAGGTTAAGGACTTTAGCAGATATGAAGTTGCTAAGTTCAGGTATTTTTTTTTAAGCATTCATATTTCACAAAAAGCAGACACCGATTAACTAATGATTAATTGATCGACGAAATAATGCAAATATATATTATACTTAATGATCGCAGTGATCGAGGTGCTAACGGAAATAAAATCGGACATTATACTCAGCTTGTGTGGGGTAATACCCGTTACCTTGGCTGTGGTGCAACGAAATATAAAAAGGGACAATTCAACACACTTTATCTTGTCTGCAATTATGGACCTTCGGGCAATTGGCTAGGAGAGCCAGTTTACCAAGCTGCTTAAAAGACACCACGATCACTTTATAAAATTGTAAAAAATATGTATAATTTGTGTTACCTAACTAATTTACTCGTATCGTGTGTGAATATAATTGAACAATCCATATCTATCGATTCACAATTATTCATTGGTTTACGATCGAACCTCGATTCCCAAGGGCTCGTCGATATAGGAAAACAAAATGCCTCCCTGCAATCGGATCCGGTACTTTACAACTTCCCTTCGTCGCCGCACTAACATTAGGCTATCCACATCTTATATCTATCATTTCTGTATAGCAGCTCGTCATCGCAGGAGACGCAATTACGAAGCTGCTCCTGCTGCTGTTATGGGGTAGGGGATAGTGGTATTGTTGAGTTTTGCGGTAGACCGCCGACTGGGCGCGTTGATTTATTTCGCCCCACCTCATTGTGTGTATTTAAATGTGTGATCGATCGCGAGAAAAGTTGTATACGCTGATGCATAAGGTGAATGAGCCTAATTGTGTCCTCTGACCTTTTGTGGCTTTCCAGGGTGAAGAGTCGCCGTATATATATTTATGCAAGGAGATACGAACGTTTTAGGGACATTCTGTGAACGTGAGTGTGTGAGTGTGCACCACTGACAGTTGAATTGATTTGAGTCTTTGTGGAATGAAACGTCATTTTTTTTTAACTTCGATAGCGTTGGATCTTCCTTTTGTAAGCGGAGCTCTTGAAAATCGTTTCTGCGACCTCGACTGTTCTCTTCTCTTCGTGTATAGCAGATATTACGGTAGGTTATATTTTTTATTATTCGTGTATTTTGTATTATTAGGTACAATTTTGAATAAATTTTTATGCTAACCTTGATTTACCAGATCAGCTCATTATGTGCAATTTCAATGCAAAATTGTTACTGCGTGTAAAATTTGTTTTCACAAATGATGTTACGATTCTGTAGCAACAAGTTGAGAATACATTCTATATAAATTTAATGTTTCTTTACATATAATACATTTATAAGAAATATGTTTTTGGTATTGACGTACGGTACAATTACCAGTTTAGTAGTGCAAAAACTGGTGCAGGTGTCTATGAACAAATTCTTTGATGGAATGACATACGATCAGCTATAACAATTGATGGATACTGCAAGCAATGTTTTATCGACACACAGAGATGATTTCATGCCGCAGTTGATGTGCGCACTATATATTTAGAACCTTTTTCCAGCTTTGGGAGTCACCGCGGAATACCATGCATTTTTCGAGATTTTTGCGAATAATTTTGATTGAATATTCAATCAAAATTCAATATTTGTGGAACAACGAGATGGGATAATTTTTCTCTCTATATATAGCAGATTTTACCAAGGACTTAGCATCTACTACGCTATACAGAGTAACTTTTGCTGGAAATTGTATTGTTCTTCGTTATATTATTTTTCTCAGTATACCGATAAAGTGTCCAAGTTCATTTCCAAAGAATCACAGTGTTTATAAATCTAATACAATTAATGTTGTTCAACATTTCTTGTCATTTTTTAAAGATAATAATCCTCGAAGAGCATTTTTTGTTATTCACCAGTCGTTATGACTAATTTTAGTAGATACAGTTATACTTAGATGACTGATAAATCTATAACGTTAAATACGTAGTTATATGTATACGGTTTATAAGAAGCCGTATCATTTCTTATATATGCGCTGAATTATATATTTCAGTTCTCAGCACTTTTTAAACTATATTATCTATTTTTATTGATATTATATATTTCCAATGTGACTAATAAATTAATATTAATATCTCCTTTAATCCAATTAATTATTTAATATCTCCTTTTTGTTGCTCGAAAGTAGCATTACAATACGTATTATTCTGCATCGCAATCGCGCGCCGTTTATATAGTGTCTGTATTATACCTGTAACTGGGCAATATTTCCGGGGATTTACCGCTTCATTATATCCCGTCGTGCAACGCGCCACGCTGTCTCCCAGAGCCACCGGTGTTGTATACCACCAGACACTGTCTATATAGATTTTATCGCGACGATAAGTCAACATACGTTTTTTTTTATTTCAATGGAACGACTGACTTTTGCTTCCTCGACGAGGAACTTCTAAACGGTAATATCGGGAAATTTGAGAAAATACGTTTGTGAACGCGTAGGTCTGAGCCATACGTGTCACTGATGTTTATCTGTTTCCAATGAACTCTGAATTTATAGAAATTTATTTTCGCGCCTTTAAGGTGAATTTAGACATTCAAAGTTCTCGAATAGGATACCTATTGAATGTCTGTAATAACGAATTTCATACGTTTGCAAAAGGCTAAATTTTTTTTAAAGTACATTCAATCCATTTCATAAGACCTACTAAATGTCGATGCTGTCATCCTGTGCAGAGATTTATTTTTATTTTTAATTTTGGCTTTGGGGTACAAATACATAATGTAAAAAACGCATTAAAAAGTTTGAACGTTAAAAAGAATTCCAGATAAGATATTTCCGAGCGTCAACAAACCAAATGCAATTATAAATTTGAATAATTTATGAATTCGAAGAAAGTTATGCAGGAAGTTAACGAATTATCTACCAATGATTCTTTGCAGTACGCAAAATACATTCGCTGTGTTCGCACACGTATCTGGATCAAGTAACTATCGTGTATCATTTATTAATATGCACATAGCAAAACAATCTCTAATTTAAAATAGCATATTTATTACATATTTATTAAATAACATATGAATTCAAATTAACATAATCGTCTATTTATGCGTATGAATACTTAAATACGTAAATGCGAATGTAGGGTAAAACTACATTGCAGGCGTATGCATCTCGTGGTACGGTGACGTGCACAGGGTTTTCAAGATACAGGCGCCAGTCGTGCACGCAGCAACAAGTGCCTCCCACCTACACTAATCGAATAAGGATTTTGCATTTCTTAAACGATCTTATAACTCTATCCGATAAACTACATAAAAGAATATTCCGATGACGTATGTTGTGTTGTTCGACGAGTAATATTATAATGTTAATTTAATCGTAACACACTTCACGCCATCCTCGTAAAACAATATCTTAAATGTATTTATGGTTATGATCTCAGAGTCTACTTTTACGCGTCAAAATTTTTTTTAACCTACCCGTGCATGCCTAGTGTCATCGAATAAAACAAAATATTTCACTTGAATAGGCATGAAAAAGAAAACGACAGTATAACCAAATCAAGTTCTGGCCTCGTCATCCAAAGATGTGAAATGATCGACCTTGTAGGTGTTGGTATCTGCATTGCTTGCCTCTCTTACTTGTGTTGCATGTACACAGCTACATTCGTAAGTGTTTTAATCTTAATTAAAAAGAACAACAACAACATCGACATAAAAAGTATTTTGAATCACAAATGTACCTGTTGTTCGCGTATTAAAATCACGCTCCACGACAATTAACGCATCGGTATAACGAACTGCCTCGAGATGCAACGAGACAGACAAATGCATTTACGTCTATTGTGTAAACAGTCGTTAACCAAATAAACATAACAAAGTCATTTTGCACCTGTAATCGTAGGTGGCTGTATCGCCGAAGATTCATGGCCGAAAACATCGCAGTAACCGTCGGCGCCTCGTAGTGTCGTCGACAAAAACGTGTACGGGAGAAAAAGCATCGCCGCCGACGTGTACGGAAAATAATTACTGCGAAAACTCGATGTCGCGGCGAAAATGTCCATGCGCTGTATCTCGATGCATCGAACGCCCACCGGTCGAAGGACCCGGGAGAAGAAAAATTTGCCTCGTAGCCTCGTCCTTTTTGGATTTCGAAAGTTCCGAAGAAGGTAAAGGTAACGGATGATAAGGATTTATTTTCCAATCCAATTTCCAGCTATTTATTTTCGAATGAATAATATTCTCTAATTTCGCATCAGACGCATGTAAGAATGGAGAAAACGAAGGTCTATGCTACTGTCCTTCCGGCGAAAAGTTCCAATGCGGTGACGCTACCCGCCGCTCTTGTAAACAGTCCGAATGTCGATTTTGAATCTTCCGTCGGTCGTTCGCAAAGTACTTCTCACGTGAAATTTAACAAGTGACTTTTGTAAACGTCTTATGCCCATTAAAGTTTCATTTTCTTAAACTGACAATTGACAATTTGTATTTATTTAACTGTCCGAATAAGACTGTACACGTAACGGGGAAAATTTACAAGGTAAACAGAACATAACGAAGCCTAGCGTGAATTTGGAGGTGCGAAACCGGATGCTAAAAGAGAGTGAGAGAGAGAGAGACAGAAAGGAAAGGTATAATTATCAACGATCGTTTCGTATTCGCGTAACGTCTGGAAACGTTCCATACAATCGTCGACCAGACAGTAATTATAATCATTATGCTCTTGCAAAACTGCATATTTTACAATAAGCTACCGATCGTATGAATGATAATGTAGGTAGTAAAACGGTTTATACCGAAATATCAATGAATTAATACAAAGCAAAAGAAGCAACGAAAGTTAGTATATTTTTTATTTTATTACACTTGCAGCGAAGGTCGTACGGTCCGTTGTCGATAGAAAACAATGTTTTTTTAATCCAGTAGAGTCGGGAGTTGATGTCTGTGTTGCATCGGTGTATCTGCGAATTCCCAGTATAAGGAGCGAGTGATTTCATTTAACGATTTAATTACGCGTGTTCAACTGATGCAGGCTTCGTTCTACATGGACACTGGGCCAGAAAACAGATCAACAATAGATGCGAATTACAAAAGTATAGCTGCGCGAATAAACTGATTGTTCTGTAATTTAACAATAGCAGAACAGAACGAATAAGATTTTGCACTAATAATACCTTTCTTTCGCGATTTTCCAAATCCGAGAGACGAAGGATCAGCTGTATGCTTGTCTGTATAACAATGCCGTGCATCCACTAACATTCCGTAGACAATCATTTGAATTTATTAGTTTGAACTTCACAATTGTTCGAATGTCGACTATCGCAAGCAGCCAGTTTTCGTATATTACCGTCCCTGAATATTGATTATTAAATTACAATCGTTGAGAGCTATGAAAAGTGAAATTACAAAGCTTGAGACTTTGTCTTTTGGGTTATTAAAAAATCCCTATGAACATCGTACAAATCGCTCTTTACTCACCATTTCAGTTCTTCTTCCGAATATTTACAACGAATTCTGTCTCGACTATCATCGTTTGGCTTAATCGAACAGTTAGTGCTCGATCGAGGTCGTCGTCGAAGCTTGCATTCCTTGACTTTGTAACTGCGCTTACAACTTTGTTGACAGGACTTTGGTTTTGGGATCGGTTTGAAGGTGCAATTACACGAATCCGTGTCGTCGAAATTGTTGAAGAGTTTTGGGAAACTGAAAAAGGGAATGATCTCGTTTGATTACTTAAGTAATGGTGGAGTGTCTGTGTGTGTGTGCATATTTAAATAGCATTCCATTGAAGGTAAAAGGAAATTGGATACACGATAATTCAAAAGGAACACGAATATGCAATATTCCATTCGTAACCGAAGCTGCAACGGATCACTAGCGATATCAGTTTACGTAGATTGAAAGGCAGTAAGCAAATGTATATTTACGTAGATATACGCACTATCCCACTGTCAATGACCCAAAGTGTAAAATTAATTCTAAATATCAGTTATCGTTTCTCGAAACACATGCAACCGAACTTGATTGGTCTATACCATACCATAACGAGAGTAAAAGACACCAAATGCAGGTTATGCAACTAGTGTTGCAGAATGTCAGACAGTTCACCATGATATACAGTTATCCGGGTCAATTTTCCAGAGTAAATCTCTCTCATAGTTCAGCTACTCGAGATTTTTTTCTTAATTATTTCTCATCTCTCGCCAATGATGTAACGAGTCGCGAAAATGATTTTTCTCTTCTCCTAACCCTAAAAAAAAAAAGAGTTTCGTTTCTAAGTCGATCTAACCACGTGAAATTGACAATCGCGTTTGCGGTTACGCGTGTATTGCGCTGCCGATCGAATAATCCACCTGTAAGGATAAAATATTTTTACGCAAGTTGTTGAAAAGTTGGCATTTGTATCGGTCACGTTTGCGCGCTTTTCGATTCTTTTCCGCGGAGACTCGAAGAGGAGTCGACGAAATGTTGCTTCAATCGTTACGACGTTATTGACTCGATACGTACGGATTATTCATTTATAATGAATCTTTATCTCTCGGCGGTGAGTCTATATATAAACGCTTTGATCGTTATCAATTTATTCAACGCACGTGCTGGGAATTTTTTTTTTTTACACAGAGAATATATTGATTTGGAAAAGCGATATATACAATGTATATTGTATATGTACATATACTTGTAGAAATAACGTCGCGCCTGCGTACGCGAATGTAACAACAATCCTCTTTCGTAACTCTGATCGAATGTAATGGCAGAATGTGCAGTGCGAGCTACTTACGATTTAATTTCGTATGTATTATTTTTGCTGACGTACCGGATCGTTTGAAAACGCGATGACCTTAATTAAATAAATTTATAAGTAATTCAATATTTCGATCTGAGAAATTCGATAAATGCGTGCATTTGTTACGTATCGAACTATTTTAGCGAATCTAACGGTTTAACGAGTTGTCTGCATCAAGTGCGCGAAGAAACAATTATAAATAACGCACTGTCAACGTCGAGAAACGTTTTTCAACAAAAAAAAGAAGAAACCTTCGTCATAATCGTGACTGCACTTGGGCTGTTCGTAATTATTATTAAGTTTTCTTAACTATGTGCAAATTCGCACGTGTCAGCCTTAGCCGCAGTTTTCAAAGGTAATTATGCAAATTGACGCGAGACTGAGTGGTTAGAGTACGATTCCGGTATTGTATATACGCGCGGTATACTTTACGTTCCGCGTTTGCAAGCTGAAACAGTGTCTAGTAATCCTATACTGTTGTCTCAAATTTATCATAAATTTATGAAAAATGTTCGTACCGTAGAGAAATCTAAAGAACCTCTTACGGATATAGGATGCACATAGGAAATTTTAATTCTACGCAGGCGCGCATAATTTATCGTTGCAACATTATCCGACTATCTGCGGTTACAAATGCGCAATTGTCTTAAGTTTTGCCTCGATGTAGTAATAACATTGCTTTTATTCGCTATAAAAGGAAAGGTAATAATACAAATTATGCAAAATACTCAAACTGTTTATAAGAATGGCATTTGTGCATATTTTGAATTGTCCACTGTTTATTATGCGCCGTGTTTTCTTGATAAAAATGACGTTACGCGAATCGAGAAAAACCGCTGGGAAAAAGAAAGCAAACCAGCGAAAATGAGGCGATGAGCTGAATTGCGAGATCTAAAGTTGGAGCTGTGTCGATCACACGCATGTTTGCCTAGAACGACGAGTTACGATTGCAAAATTTCACGCGATCGAGAAACGCGGCTACAGCGCTGTTCTACTGGCCCATTGAAATGTCGTTAAACTTTAGATAAGTTATGCTAAATTTTTCTTCGTGCGTTGCCGATATATGTAGATTCACCCTTATACGTACATATATATATATATATATACATATATATACGTATAAGGGTGAATCTCTGACTAATGGATGGGCAAATTTTTTTTTGTTAAATAATTTTAAACTGTTCTTTGACGCTGTATTTACTTTCATGAATGTCATCGCAAGCTGCTTCAAGTTATAAAAAGTTAAAGATAAATAAAGATAAATTCATAAGCCATTTGAGTCCTAGAATCAATTTTTTAACTAGTTTGATCATTCGAAAGAAGATAAAAAAAATTATCGAGATGCATATCTTGACTATACAAAACTGTCTATACAGATATACAATTTTTCAATTCTGGACGTTTCTTGATAATTTAACAATAACAGTAAAATAATTTTCGATTACAAATTAAAATAATTTATACGTATAATCGTGATTTGTGACCGTACCTAGAATCACTGAATTGACGGAAAGGTAGCTTGATAATTATGCAAATATTAATAATTGCTATCATAATTTCAATGTATTTGAGAATCTACATTTCTTGCCAGAATTAAAATTAAAATGAAAAGTTTATTGAATTTGAATTTTTCAAATCGATCCACTCAGTGCAACGAATTAATCTAGCTGTACTTAACTCAGTTTAAATGAACAGAGACAACTTCGATAAATAATTATTCAACCAGATTGTTCACAGAATAGTTACGCCTGTTTTTAACAGCATTTGTATACATACTCCTTAAAAATTTTTCATCGTGAATTTTTTTACGCCGTTTCGAATAATCAAACCTCCTAATTTAATTTCAACTTTTACACGACTTATAAATGAATTGTGACTTAAATTAACGATTTTGATAGGATTTTATTAAATTATTGAATTATTGGAAATTCGCACTAATCTAAAAAAATTCACGAAGATAAATGCAGTGGCAAAGAACAGTTTTAAAATACGTATTCCGAAGAGAAAATAATGTTTGACCCATCAATCTGCGAGATAATGACACATGTACATTTTACATATAAACAATGATTTTTCGACGCGAGAAAAATAAAAGTAATGAAATCCACTGGTCATTCCTCCTCCGACTCGCTTCGCCCCATGTAGAGCAGGTCGCATCTGTGAGAGAGTTCAATTCGAACTGGAAGGGATGAGAGACATAATAGTAGCTTCTACTTGCACCGGAGAGGGGATTGATTGCTCGACCGCGAGTTTCGAGTTTGGAAACTTCGCGACAGAAATGCTACGACCGCGCGCGGACTAACGTATCGAAGGATCTCACATCCTCGAGGTGTGTAAACTTGTTTTTTATTCGACATAGTCCAGTTACGATATATTTCCGTCCATTTTATGCAAAAGTACCATTGCTATCGGCAAGATTATTCTTCTTTTGTCAATAGGAATGATTATTTTCCTATTCGGAAGGAAACTGAATAGTTAATGCTTGGATATTACGGTGCGTGACGTTCCACGCATTCGCACTTAAGATTCTCGCTATTACAGTCTGACGAGGTAAGTTTTGGAGGAACTCTTTTGCTCTTGTACTTTTAGATTTTCACTTTGAGAATGTGCGGAGATCGAAGGATTGCGTAAATTTGAAACGGTGTAAAATGCAATATTCCTGAGAATAATAGCGATCAAAGTGATCAAATTATTGTCACTTCTGTAATCGGTCTACTTTTCGTTATTAAGCAAACTGATAAAATTAAATTAATCAATTTTACAATGCGGTGCACATGTGCTCGTTGAAACGGTATATTTTTTACATTGCATCACGATTCGCGATGCATAATTTTTCAACTCAGCATTGACACTTACGCGCAAGTAGTTTAATTGTTTTGATAAAAATTGATGTATACATTCTAATTAAATGAAAATATTGCCTTTAAAGTCCCTCTGAGTATTGAGATAAGCCAACATTTATCAAAAACGAATAATTACACATCATTTACTGCTTTTAAAAACTTGGGTTTTCATACAGTTGCCACAATTCTTGCTTGCATATCCTCACTATTTCAGATGTGCACAATGTAACGCAGTGTAAAATTTATTTTCCGCATAAGTGCATTGAATAATCTAATCAGTTACCGGAGAATAGCACACGCGATACTAATCATCGGGACAACAATAACTTAGACACCACAATCAATTTTCAATAATTCTACAAAAAGATCGCAATGACTGCGACCTCCAGCTCTTTATTTCGTTTGCTTCTTTGCTTTGTAACGCGGAAGATAAATATCGTCTTACTCAAACAACATTAGTCTCTCAGCTGTTAACTAATTAAAAGACAAGTAAGACATTTGGATTCAGTTAATCATCGAGAAGCTCTTCATTCATATTCCAGTGCGAGTACAGTGACGGTTGGTCACGGCAGCTATTTCCAGAAAACGCACAAACTCGCATCCGCTATTACTATCAATCAAATTTTTTTTCTTTCAATCTTATTCTCTGTACGACTGCACACTTATCCGAGTCGATAAATTGTCACTTACACGCCGTACATTGTATCTCCGTATCCTTGACTATATAGTAACTCTAGGTAACATTGACCATCGAAACGCATAAGCGCATTTAATAATCCTCGGCAACGCGATTAACCTTATAAAACATCGAGTTTCTTGCATAATCTATAAAACGATCTCGCTAAATATGCAAATGAGTATTTGAAATTCAAATCTAGGCTATAGCGCGTATAGCAACTTAAATTATTCGCATTGCAAGAAAGGAGAGGTAAGCGGGTGATCGATAAAAAAAATTGTCGCTTTCCAATCACGTAGACGATTTCAGGACCGTTGATAGATTTGACTCTCGCGTCACGACGCCAAAAAAATATACATCGCTTTCTAAGTTGGCATTATTCGATGCATCACCGGTGCGCATAATCCACTGATTTATATCGATACAAATATTAAGCGAATTAATACGAAAGGACATTTCTTTATAAACGAAAAAGATTATGTATGATTGTATAATTAATGGAATATTAATATTTGTATTTAAAATAGGAATATTTGAATTCTCAAGTGGACGTGTTAAATAAATCCAATACTCTTTATTACCTTTTTTATATTATTTATTACCAAAACGTAGATTAACTCGGAAGAAAAATAATTTGATCATTCAAACATTGTTTTTTATTACTTCGAATTTAGAGAGTATTAAGAGGATACACTCCGTTGAAAAATCTATATTTATTGAGTATATTTAATTAATGAAATATTGTTAAACAAATCGCTCAATACTAGAAGAGAGATATCAAAATAAAATTCAGTTTAAAAATGTAAATAAATTTTTATCAAAAGAAATCATTTGACAGTCCGTAATAATCACAGTAATAACTAAGACGTGAAGTTTCATTCACAATGTAGCAAATTGTTAGCTTCAACAGTACACTGTGTTAAATAATGAATATTTATTATATTTTACATGACACAATTTCATAAATTGTCCTTATTTAACATAATGTACATACAATGTATAATATTAATCGTCATGAACAATTGCAAAATTATTTTTTTTCACTCTGTTTATCTGTGAAAAGTAAATTGATGCAAACGTTTAAATAATCCAATAACTTCGATTATTTCAAATTTAGAGGGCATACAACATACTGTGTTAATAAATATCTATTATAATTTTAGTAAATTTACTTTTCCAGTCTAGTGACACACACGTTTTTTAAATTTACAACGCGTCATTTTTAAAGATTTCAGTACAGTACTAAAATTAATATATGCATCATAAAATCTTTGAAAATTATTAATAGAAAATTATTATAATTAAATCTCATGTATATTAATTGAGGATTGTGTAATATTCATTGCAAGTTTTATATTAACGCGTATACACACAAATTAATACACGTATGCATTGTTGATCGGAATCTCTATGATTATTAATTTTAATATTATTCCGTGTACACCGCTTTAAAAAAATCCACCCAAATTGTTTTTACTGATCTTTTTCTTCGACTTAAATTTTATTTTATTAAAAAGTACCTAAAATCCGTAAACTATCCATGCAGCATACTTTAAAAAGAAACACATTGATATCAATGACTTTTTTCGAATTTCTAACAACGTGTAAACATATATATCTATACGACAAATGTCATTTATGGCAATATTTCAAACGAAAGTTCGCGCTCAACTGGCAGAAATTGTAGAAAATTATACACTTGATTTGAAACACTGTATCCGAGAATGCAAAGGAAAAATTGATCAGTAGTCGTTGCGCGCAAAGTGCATTACTGCGTTTACGCGCTTGTCGCCAAGAAGAAAATCAGTTTCTCCACAGACTCGTGCCGGCGGAAATCGCGAAAAATCCTCGTCATGCAATGACGATTCACCGCACGTCGCGGTACTCGACGATTTCGAAACAGACTCGCTTTTACCAAATCGGTGCGTGAGGATAAGAAAAAACACCCATATTGGTCAAGTGCATTCTCGTGTGTTTTTTTTTTCGATTTTCATTTTAGAGTTTCATTTTCATTGGACACGCGCGTATTGATACTCTATTTGTATGATAAATGTGTTCGTTTGATTGAACGACATTTTTAAACAGTGTGGCAAAGTTTGTAAATACATTGATAAAATTGCCATTCGAATGGAAAGGAATTATTTTGAACTTTTGAAAATGATAATAATCTTAAATAGCTCGTCGAAAATATATCTTTTTAAATCAGAATTATCCATTTGTTTTAAAAGAATCCGTGCCTTCAAACGGATCCAAAAATCGAATTTAATAAATGCAATTATATTTATAATTGAAATAAATTTTGATATTCAGTACATCTTGTAAAGTAACAAAGCATTATCGTGATCGTAGAAACAATTGAATACACCTCATTTAAACCTTGTAATCATTTAATAATTTTACCACTTGCAAGCTGATTGGACTAGACGCCTCCTATCGGGCATTATAGGAAGTAAATAAAAATAGAATGATTTTGGAGAAACACGCTAATTTTGGAGAAAAGGGAACAAAAAGAATAATAAAAACATGCATTTTATTAGTTTATTCCTTTTAAATAACAACGATTCGATAAAAAGACCATTCCTTTGAATGTAGATATAAAGATACTGCGGGTCAATTTATAAAAAGTCTTAAAATTGAAAATTGTATACATTATGTATATATCGTTGTGCCCAGGATTTTTTGGAATATGCATTATTTACATAAAAACTTTCCCGCTTCTGAATCAATACTTTTAAGTAAATTGACAAAAAAGCGCAAATATTTGACGCGTCGTTCAGTCATCGTATCGCTAACTATGTAGCACAGTAAACAGTAAGTCGAGTCGAAAAAGGTGCGAATTCCTCTGTTCTGGAAAACCTTGGCAATCCTCGTGTGAACAATGACTTTGTCGGCTAATTCATTGCGCTCCTTATACCTGAACACTTTTTAGCTCCCTTTGTCTATAACAATATCTCGCGAGAATCTCCTACTCGCTTGCGATATATAAGCCTTTGTTGTGCCGATGATTATTTTCTCCAGTAATTAGTTAGATATTAGTCTACACAATATACTTATGGGGCAATCAAATTTACATTGTGTGATAAAAATTGGCACATATGTACTATATCCCGTACTTTCTTAGTCTGAAATGGTAAAAATTAACAATTTGCAATATTAAGAATGGGAAAACTGCACGAGTAGTGAATGAGCTTTGTTTCATTCGGTAAAAATAATGTGCTAATGAAAAAGTCAAATATTCTGATATGAGAGATTTTGTATAACTAACTATTTCAAATACACAATATACTAAAGATATTTCGTATTGTAATTTTTATCAGATTACACTTTATGAAATAGTGAACAAAATAACGAATTGTAATACATGTAACGATGTGCTATATCAAACAGCAAATATTCAAATGAATATAAAATAAATTTTTTTTCGCTCGGACTAACAGTAAAAAGTAAACTAATTCACAAGTGAAAATAATTTCAATATCAAAAATAGTATATTTTACACTCTTTCTAACTTACACAGTCGTGGAGAATGCGATATTTTTATTTTTACTGTAAATCATTTTTCATTACTATACGTCAACTATTACAGTCAGCAAAAATAATAATTTCTTCTAAAACATATAATACAATAATTATTTTATGTTTAAAAATTAATTCTAATTCGAAATATACGTGTAAAAATTCACAACATTTAAATAACAATTATTGACTGCATCAAAAAATTAATTTTATTTTACTCTAATATCTGATTAGTCAAAGTTTGTATAAAAAAACAACTAAAATCAATAATACTGAATTTTTTATTACATTCATAGTAAAACATTGCATTACGTTGAGTACACATGTATTTACGATTATCTTTAAAATTGCCACTTAAAATTTATAATTTTTTTTTAGATCAATATGGCACTACTCCCACCGACAGTGGACCAGCAGAGGCGAATCGATAAGATTCTGCCACCGGATGCAGAGATGAGGAAGCGCGATATAATTGCACTTAAAGATTGGCTTTCGAAACAACCTCATCTACCGAAACATATGGGTAAGTTTACATTAGTGAATATTAAAACTCGATAAGATAGACTATCCATAGTCGAGGCACAAAAGAATACAGTTTATACAGCGATTAGATATAGGAAAAAATAAAAAATATAATACCAAATATAAATATAATCATTGAGGATTAAAATTAACTCTCCTCTTTACTCTCCTTTATTGCAGATGACAAGAGGCTAGAACACTTTTTGTTCGGATGTAAAAACAGTATAGAAAGATGTAAACTGATCCTCGAGACTTACTATAGCGTACGAACCGAATTAACTGAATTTTTCTCTAATAGAGATCCGCTTGCGCGCGACATCCAAGAAAACTGCGACGTAGTGTGAGTTGTTAATCCGATCTATCTAAGACACATATTATTATGCAATTAAAGAAATTATTTAATTTTTTTCTCCAGAGAATATTTCGTCTTACCGAAATTAACCGACGAAGGACACCGAGTGACGATACTGCGGTTGAAAGAAACCGCTTTGGAGAGATTTTCTCTCACCGCTATAACGAGACGTATCCTCATGGTTTTGGATATTCGTCTACAGGAAGAAGCTTCTTTGACGAATATTATGATCTTTGATCTAAAAGTGAGTGGATAATACATTTTTCCGTCCGCGTGTTGCTCTGTGACAAAAAATTAATAATTAACGACATTCAGGGTTTCACAGCCGGTCACTTCGCCAAATGTGTACCCACTCAAACGATCGTGAAGAAAGCGATGCTTGCGACGCAAAACAGTATGCCCTTTAGATTACACCGGATTCACTATGTGAACGCTCCAAATTTCATCGGAAGCATTCTGAACATTTTCAATCCTCTTCTGAAGGAGAAGCTCGTCGAGAAGGTAAAGATGCTGAATATTGTTTCGCTATAGATATCAAATCTTTGAAAATGTCACTATTGTTTTACTCTCAGGGTACAGTAGTTATTTTAACAGCTTCTAGTACCGTTAAAATTGACGCAAAAGTGTCTTACATCGCTAGGAAAGTGACTATCAAAATCTCAATGTATTTGTCAATTCGCATCACCTGTCAAGATCGTCAAATACGTAGAGATATAATTTTAACGGATTTATTTGTAGTTCCGTGTCCACACTGGTGCTGGAGAGGAGCTTCACCCTTATATGGATAAAGACATTTTACCTAACGAGTACGGCGGCAAAGCAGGGACTTTCCAAGAGCTTAACGGTAAATTTTTGCGACCAAATTTTTATTCTTTCTTTTTACTTACTGGATTAAATCACTCATCGTTTTAATATGTCATACTTGCAGAGTCTTGGCGTTTGAAAATAGAAAAGTACCGGGACTGGTTCCTCCGAGAGGAAAAGCTCGGCCGGACGAACGAAAGTGCTCGACTACCTGCAAGCAAGTCGCTCATAGTTAAGGAACTCGATGGTGTTCAGGGCTCTTTCCGTAAACTCAACATCGATTAAATAACGGAAATTTTTTTCTCGTGTACATTATCGTTTTTCTTATTTTTAATCTCGTTGTTTGTACGTGCAGCTTACAAGCAGTGTATAGTTTTCAAATTAATATTCTTTGGATGATATATCCAATAGTTAAAGTCACTTACGTCTATGACACAAATGTATTACATATTTTTTTAATATACATTTAGATGCATTTATAGTTTTTTAAGTACAAACTTTATTAAAAAACGTAGCAAAAGTCAATGTTTTCTGAAAATTCTCGTTATCTCTCTGCTTCTATGGTGGTATCATTTTTTTTAAATATGGAAATACTTTTCACCGAAACATTAGCCAATAAATAATTTGCTAAATCTATTTCAAAGCTGATAATATTTTTAATTGAATCATAAATTTTCTTTCATTTATATATGTAAAAAAAAAAAGAAATGTAAAAAATATTCAACTGTTATAATTTATTATAAATGACCCTAATAAAATGTATCGCAAAGCAATAATGAATTTGTTAACGAGAATAATATATAACTGTTTTTTTTTTAGTCTCTGACTTATAAAAACTTACAAGAGACTTGAAAAATACCACAATTGAACAATCTTAACGGATACTTCATAATCTAAGGGACTAGCGATAAATTGTATAATACATCTGTGGGGCTTGAGAAAGTCAGAATTCTGTGGCGACTCGATTCCGCTCTTAATTGAAAAAATCATCAATCGCGTTCTCGCAGCTGTTAAATAAGGCAAACGCATCGGAGTTTCATATTTCTAAGAATTAAAAGTACAATAAACTCGAACCGGTAAGGTAGGACGCTGCACTGCTCGATCCTTAACGCCGGTTAGTAAGGGGGCTAACGATAAAATATGTAAATTTGTCGAATAATTGATTAAAAAACTGGTTTTACGTACGTGATTACATTCATTTGTTCTCTTCTTATTTATTACTTGTACGTTTTCTCCAACGATTTTTAATGTTGGTCTGTTCAATACAAATTGTTCTTATATTGATCGTGTAATTTTTGAAAATTAAAAAATGTTACTACCTTTCATTGGCTTTATTACTTAGATTTTGATTAATTAATTTTATTTAATATCTATTTGTAAATAAATTATTGTTATTATCAACGAATTAATAGTTTTTTTATAAAAAATTTTATCGGGACCATTTATGAGAAAATATGGTATAATTAAACATTTTTTACCTTTTTTTTTACAAAAGTTAATAAATTCAAATTTCCGCGGTAGTCGGCTGATGCTTTAATTTGTACACTAACGCCATTCGTAAGATTATTAGCAGTGCGAGTAACTTACGGAGCGTAAATAGAAAGCTCTACACAGTCGGTACGGTGGAACAACACACAGCAGTAGCATGTACAATGTATAACACACGTGTTGTGTGTATAACTAACAGTCTTTAGTTACCGAAAACGTACACTTTTATAAAATCGGTTTATTTTATTTATATATTTCATTGTGAATGATTTTCTATCTCGAGCGATTTAATACCTCCGGGAATAAAACGTGTAACGAATTTCATATATTTTGAGGTTATCTGTTCCAACGCGCAAACTGCTCCGGTTCTTTGGATCTTTGCAGTTTGTCAATAAATTTTAGATAGAAATAGCAGTGGAATTTAAAAATACGAGATCTCCGTAAATAAAGTAAGCAATGCCGTTCTCATTTGTGACAAATTAATACAACTATTTTGTGCGATATAGAATCATAATAGCAATTCTCATTTGCAGGTTATACAGAACCATCAAAATGCCTAAAGGAAAAACCAAAAAATTTATCGACAAAAAGAATTCTGTAACTTTCCAACTTGTGCACAGATCGCAAAGAGATCCATTGGCAGCCGATGAGACTGCGCCACAGAGAGTACTGGTTCCTACCGGTAGTAAACAAAAGCATCAAAATAAACCAAATGCGTTAAACAATGAAAAGCGCAAAGAAGAGCAGCAAAAGTATGGAGTCTTTTTTGACGATGAATACGATTACCTACAGCATTTAAAAGATGTAAGAACATTGACGGCAGAATGGGAAAGAGTTGAACCTGAAAACAAAGTAGATAATACTAAATCCAATAAAAAGGTTGTCTTGCCATCGTCAGTGTTCGAATCTAACATTGAAGAAAAAGTTGGACTTTTAAATAGAGCTGCAACTTCTGGATTACAATTAGATCTTGATCCTGATGTAGTAGCTGCAATGGATGATGATTTTGATTTTGATGACCCTGAAAATGAATTGGAAGATGATTTCATGCAATTGGCCAATGCTGAAGGAGATGATGATGATAATGATGATAATGATGATGATGATGATGACTATGATGATGATTATGAAAATGATGAAAGTGACATAAATGATTCTTTTGATAGTGACCCAGATGATCATATTTCAAGTGGTAGTGAGCATACATTTGGAAATGAAGAAACAAAGTCTCGCTTTACAGAATACTCTATGAGTAGTAACATCATGAAAAGAAACCAAGGTCTAACTCTCTTGGATGATAAATTTGAGCAAATGTACGCAGGTTACGATGAGAATGAAATAGGGCCCCTAGATTGCGAAGACATAGAGGGTTTCATAGAATCAAACTCTGATATACTTTTACAATGTGCTAAAGAACACGAAAATAAACAAAAACTAGATACCGAATCGGTATCTGAGTTAGTAAAAAAGCATTTGAACTTGGAGGATGAAAAGGAAGAAGATTATGACAAGTATTTAGAAAAATTATCTGTTGATGTTAGGGAAAGAAATAAATGGGATTGCGAGAGTATTATAAGTACTTACAGTAATATTTATAACCATCCGAAACTGATAAAAGAAACTAGAGTACAAAAAATCAAAGTTGATGAGAAAACTGGAATTCCAAAAGAGTTTTCAGGTACACACGATAAGAACCAATTAACTGTTCGTAATCTTTCACAATTTGAAAATACAGATGCACAAAATAATACAAAATCTCACGCAATGAGATCTGTTATAAGTGAAATGACAGTCAGATCGAAAAATGAAACTCCCGAGGAAAGGAAAGCAAGACAGCAGATGTTCAAAGAATACAGAAGAGAAAGAAGAAAAGAACGTAAAATTAACATAGAGGCATTCAAGTCGGAGAAAAAGAGACAAGAACATATATTAAATAACGAAAGGAAAAATATTAAGGCAAACCGTATTTTATAAGATGTTAGTAATGGTTAAGATATAGTGCATTTATTCGCTATTTTTTGTATATACATTGTTTAAAAAATGAAATAAAAACTTGTAAAAATCTTACTTTAATAGTTTAATACACTATTGATATTTAAAAGAAAATAACAACATCATGTTCTTTGTAACTACTATGTGATTTTTTCATTCATTATTAATTTACGAATGTCGTACTATTTTCTTTCAATCAATTTCAAAATCAACAATTTCTTCATTTTCTTATTTCTTTCATATGCATACAACAATTCGACAATTTAAAGTTAACTTACGACACATTTATACTTCTTTGGTCAACGATTCTAAAATTCTTTTTCAATTATTTATTTTACTGTATATCTATATATATAGTTTTATCATCGCAAAACCACGTGTGCTATATCTTCTACAATTATCAATGAATCGAGCTGAAATTCGGCGCAGATTTGTCTTTCGTAAATACAAAAACGTGCGTTTTTTATTTTCTTATCTTCTTTTAACTTTAAAAATGGGAGTATTTTTCACTTCTCCCGAAAATGCCTAGAAGAAAAGTTATATTAGTTATTTGTGATGGTACTTTAGCGATAATTCCTAATGATCAATAATAAAAGTATTTTCGTTAATTTTGTAATAGTAGTATACTATGCAAAATAACATATATTAATTTGTTTAAAAAAGTTTATCAGTGACCACGACATTTTTTCAGATTGCAACAGTGCAGGTTACAAGTTACGCGCGTACATGAATGATTTCAAATCTAAGACTCTCCTCCGTCTTTTCTGCATTTTTATGCGCATACATTTTTTCAAGCCGTTATTCATGCATTTAAATGATATTGAATTCAGGTACTGATCTATATAGTATTTTAACACTTTCAAAGCGTTAATTTATCTTCTTGGATATTTAGAAAGATATAATAAGACAATGAAGTTCATATATATATATATATATATATATATATAGTTGATTATTTGACAGAATTAAAATATTGTAATGGGCCATCCATTTTCATGAAATTTTCAGTTTCTTCTTCAACGAGGATTTAAATTTCAGAAAATCAAAGTTGGTGTTTTCAGTATTTTTTTTATGATACACTTATTTTTATTCATTCGTATCTTACGATATTTTGGAAAGTAGCTATATTTGCTGTTCGCAGTCGTGCCGTTGACCAGTACTTATTCAGGAAAGTATTTCTTTAACATACACACAATTATTTTTCGAAATTAAGTAGAAATATGTAGATTTAAACAAATTATTTATTAAATAAAAGTTTTAAAATATTTTGCAAAGAAATATTGATTTAAGAGGCCGAAAAGTACACAAATTTAATGAAAATGTTTTTTCTAGAATACGCAATAAAATTAGTTTGGCGAAACAACTCAATGAATTAGTTCACAAATTGATAGCGACAATTTTATAGATATTTGATTATAAAAGTGCAGAAAAAGTTTAAAAGTACATGCAAAGTACACAGAAAACAAAAAAAAAAATCATTAGCGAATCTGTATTTCTTTCTCGAACAATAGTTAAAAAAAATCAACACTACCAGTTAATTCAAACATTAAAATTGATATATACCGATTTTAACAATATATTTTATTTATGTAACATTTATATTGTATGAATAAATAAAAAAATTGTTAAAACACTTGTAAACAGTTGCGCAAATCATATCCAAACAATCAAATGCCTTCGTAAAAAAAAACAATTAAAAATTAACGATAAAAAAAAGAAACTATAATGATCAGATCATTAAAACGTTTGTCCGACGTATATTACACGTCAGCCGCGTACGAAGTAACATAACTAACGTCGCATTGCAAGAATTGCCGAAAGCTCAGCTACACCCACTTTGCACTTCCTTTTTCTCAACTTAGATAGATCAATATAACAGTTTCGACTCCGTATAATTCGTCGATGAATACGACATCCTCCTGCGCCTGCCACGGCGGCGACCTTCAAAGCCCACCCAAACGCTCTAAGTGTATTATATTTTTGGCGCATCAAACTCGTATCGCGATTTAAAGACGAGAAATGCATCATATAAGCCTGTATGTCTATACACATGCAGATGTACATAGAGCTTAAAGGTGCGGTGTATTTGTATAATGGCCTCGTCCATTGAGTAAGAGGCGGCAAAATGTTTGAATGAGACCGCCCGTTCGAAATCGTTCATTGATCATTTTCTTCCGCGTCGTATATAGTTCGCGGCGTTCGTCGCTAGGAATCTTGCGATTTTCTTTGCTTTCGATTACCTCTGCGACTTCGAGCACTTAACTTTCCAATATCCGAACGCGTTTACAATGTAACTCTGTACAGAGCAGTTCGTAGAAGCTCGAGCGATCGTTCAATTAAACGATTTTTATTTTTTCGTTCCTCTGTGTTCTTCGGAAAAAATGTTTTTATTTTTTTTTTCGAAAGATCCTGGCAGAATCTTAAGTCAGTTTTGCGCATAAAGTACCGCGTTCGGTCGTACACAGTAAGCCACGCGTGTGTACACGCGAGTTAAATGAAAAAAAGAAAGAAAGAAAGAAAGAAAGCGACAGAACGATAAATAAAATGCCATCGAGCTCGACTCCCCATCAGCTCTCATCTCGGGGTCACGGCAGGTTCATTCAGTGTCGCGGCCGAGTCGATCCGCGGCGCAGCGACGTACACACATACACTTACACAAAGCAATTTCACTCTGCGACTCGAGCGCGCAGACGGCTGGACGTCGCCCGAGTCAGTATTCGACGATCCGCGGGCCACCGCGCATCAATCCGCCGTTAGCTCTTTTCGTCCTATCCTTTAACGGGAGAAATCGGCAACAAGAGACATTAATCGCCGAAAGCTCCGTTCGACGCTCGACGAGCTTCGTAGAAAAGCTGTGATTTCATTGCACAAGGGAAGGAAATACAAGGTGTGCACTGCGGTCTCCTACTCTCCGCGATCGATTCCGTCTGCGAGATAGAGAATGTGAATGTGTGTATGTGTGTATACGACGTGTATATGTGAGAGAGAAAGAGAGAGAGAGAGAGAGCGAGAGGTACTCAGCTTATTTTTTCATACTTGCAAGCTCGCGGGTGAGAAAAGAACTTGTTTCTTGAGATTTTCGCGTTGTAATCTCTGTAGGCTTTCTATTGAAAATAAAGCTACAGCGGAGGAGAATTTTTTTTATCGTCGTAGGGCACAAAGAGAGATAGACACTGTTCTATAGCTGCGGCGGCCACTGACGTCTTTGCGATGCGCTGTTTTCTTTTCTTTTCTTTTTTTTTTTTTTTTTTTGGATACTTGCGCGAGCGAAGTTTGCAGAATGTAGTTTAATTAATATTTCGTGCGATATGCTTAATTTGTAATCGAGTGTACGTAGAAATAAAGTTTGCTTTATTTAAAATGATTTATTTACTAAAAAGCTGCTTTTTGACAGAAGAATACATTTAAGTGGATTGAAAAACGGTACTTGTGTTTTAAAAAATATTTATTTATAATTATCGTTATGTTTAGTGATATGTAACTTAGCAAAATCACTGCAGACATGTATAAACTACTCGAGGAATACTGTTAAAATCAGTCGTTTTAAATATAAGATGCAACGATTAAAGTAAATAATTGTTTTAAGTCGAACATTTTCTATTCGAATCACAGAAATATCATACGAAACAAAACGCACTTTTTTTTCATTCGAATAAATGTTTTCTTAAGCCTGTCCAACAAAAATTTTAACAAAGCTTTCTCTCAGTATCTATAAAAATTATTTATCAATATTAGGTTATTTACTGAATATTACACAGCACACTCGTTTTAAATGTAACGCGCGCCGATACGTAAAATAAAACAAAATTATTTTAAATCTAAAATGTTACATGCCATTTGGAGAAATATCATCCGGAGTCAAACTCAGTACAAATATTATGAGACAATCGAAAGTAATTCCGTTATTATAAAACGATAATTTTATTAAACAAAAAATTATGCATCAACGTTAAATTAGTTATTCAGCTCGCGGTCGTGTCGCGCATCTATAATACAAAGTCGAAAGTTGAATGAAAAAGTTGGATTAACTTTAATCGTTGAAAACGAGGATGAATAAAACTTAGGAATAAGAAAAAAAAAGAAACAATGTATTCATGCGAAATATGTATTACAATATGTTTTCCAGCCGACGCAGTGTGCCATTCATACGTTATATATATGCGGAAAATCGCGCGATACAAGACATGTAACAGCAGCCGGCCAAGTGTCACTCGCCCTTTGCCGCAGCACCATTGATTCTCAGGATCGATCGCGCGAGCCTGACGAGTCTGAAGGTGAGTATTCTATTCTCAGCAATTTTTTTTCTTTAGATCGACGTTACTTAGATATATATTTCTGAGCAGCTGCCTAATACGTTAATTGCATATATAATAGAAATGTCTCAGTTCTATCGCTTCTGAGCGCTACATACGCGCCTCTACTTGAGGCCACAGCACTCTATGGATGAATTCAATTATAAGTAATTTAATTGAGCTCAATTATAGCGTAACGTTGCTTCTTTCTTTTATAAACTTACAGGATTGTGTGGTTCACTCGAGCTTTATCGATTTTCCAAATCCTTTGACGTTGACCCGACGAAATGATCTTTAATAAAGTTCATCTGTTATAAACTGCTTTTATTCAATAGAAAAAATGATTTTTACTTTAATTTAAGAGCAAGGTCTTGATATTCATAAATATTCATTTAAATTTCATTGGTGTAATAAAATAAAAAATTTTCTGGAAGTATATGTAAGGAACTTCAACTTTTGGGAATATTAAGGGGGTATCGTACGCATCTGTTACCGACTGAGTCGATGTGTTTGAAACTTAACAAGTCCACTGAATAATACAAAGCCAAGAGTTAATTGTTCGCTGCCGTTACTTTTTCCTTTACTGTGCCAAATTTCAAACGAAAATATGCATATATTTTGGAAAAAAGCTTGAACGAAATTTTCAGGTACAAAATGTACCTATCAATTGTCTATTATCAGTTTCTATCGCATACACTTTTACGAATAACAAAAATTTGTTCTTCCACTACTTCCAATGTTCCTTTTGTGCTTCTTTCGTTAGCATCGCATCAACATTAGTGAAAAAATTAAAATTCACTCTTTGTCCTTAAACATTGAACCTAATACATATACATGTAAAACAGACGAGTTAGGAACTTGGGATAAAATGCCTAGTCATTGTCTACGACCTTCGACTTTCGATTGAATATAGAGTTTATATCCGAAGCTTTTTTTCTTCAGACGCTACTATAGTCTGTCTGAAAGATACGCTGTTTCTCCATATATGTTCGCGTGATTCAAGCCACTAACGAAATATCCTATTTTCTAGTTTCGTCTATATACCTTGTAATTATGCTGTAATTATATCTCCTTTTCGTATATCAGTGCTAAACTCCCCTTGTTCCGCAAGTTTTGTCGAAAATTATGCGATCACTTACCGAACGTAATGCAATTCAGACTAAATTCTTGAAAAAAAAAACGATGACATGCAATCCTTTTTTACACCTTTTCCTATATATCACACGCAATCGACCCTTTTATCCGATCGATGCGGACCACTTTCAGTTTTAATAGAATCGACAGAAGTAATACGTGTATAAATCCACTGGAATACGTACAATTTAGCGAAAATATTTTGGAAAAAGAAATGATAGCAAATAACAATTAATTCACTCGTGGATATTAAAGCAAATTGTTGTTCTTATTACGATTTTATTGCCATCGCGGCAGCTTTTATTCGTCGTTAAATAAATAAAATAACGAGGCTAGGCGTGTTCGTTGAAGAGAAAAAAAATACAAATTGTATTATTGCACAGTTTATTCCATTAAGTTAAGTGTGCATAAAACCGCAATGCATACGGAAGTAGGTAAACTTATTTTTATGCATTTTTACAGCTGACAATCGATAAAAGGGAAAAAGTGCATTGGATTGAATCAGCTTGTAGTAATAAAGTTATTATTATTCAAATATAATGTGGAAATATACACAGGAGTCTTCCTGTGACTCGTATGAAGAAAACCATTTGATAAAGGCAGTTTGAACAATTTGTAGGTAAAAAGAGCTATCGCTCTTGGGTTTTATTGGTTTATGAGGAAGAACGTAACACCCGCGTAAATTCTTACATATATATATATATATATATATATATATATAGTTGTCGATCAATACAATAAAGCTTTTTAATCGAGTTCTGAACATCAAACGCTGTAGTAGATCAGAAAATTCCACTGTAAAGAAGAGTGTCTATAAAGTGACTTTATTATGTTACGTACTAACGATAGGTGTACACGGAGTGCGATCAAACGACAATCTCGTTTTCGAGTGAGAAATTCGTGAAACAAGTGCGCTTGAAACGCGTGTAAACATATTATATAGACCCTTTTGAAGTAATTCATAGTTCTTACATATATATATATATATATATATATATATATATATATTGTATATATATATTCTTGCCTCTAAAATTTTTTTTTACCGCGCATTACAATATAATAATCCATAATTGCAACCTTGACGCAAATGACGATCCATCACTGTTAACGAAACGATTCTATTCGATATTATATCGTTAAAAGCGCGGAACACGCAGTGCGCCGCTTCAGGTGTAA
Source organism: Apocrypta bakeri (assembly GCA_018906985.1). Taxonomy (NCBI): domain Eukaryota; kingdom Metazoa; phylum Arthropoda; class Insecta; order Hymenoptera; family Pteromalidae; genus Apocrypta; species Apocrypta bakeri. The sequence goes on along the minus strand of JACCIA010000006.1, from coordinate 8,183,528 downwards.
GCGCAATGTTACACAGGTCTGTTATCTAATGGCATTGAAAAGAAATCGCTACAATAAAAGAAAATTATTTTATTCTGAGAAAATATTTACTTGAATCTAATCTTTATGATTACTTGAATGAGAAAGAAAGTGCGTTTTATTTGAGATAATATTTTTGTTAGTCGAAGGGAAAAGTAAAAATTTTAAAATATTATTTACTAACTATTTACGGAAAGCACGCTTTAAACTTAAGCTTTAAAAACGCGAAGTTTTCCGTGTATATGCGTTTTGTAAGTATTTATATTTAAATAGTTATTTATTTTAAAATAGTAATGAATGTACTATTTTTGTAAGTCAAATTATTTTTATTGTTTAATTGACAAGTTTTTCACTATTAGATGAAAAATAACATTTTACACTACTGTTTAAATAACATGTTTGAATTCACTATATTTGTAGTTAAAATTCACTAGTTTAAATAGTAAAATTTTAGTGATAAAAAGCTCTTCAGTTCTTGAATGTATGCTACAATACTCATCACTTGTTAAAAAATATATCAAAGGCACCCACGAATTTCATTATTACTTTTTACAATATTTTTTATTGATTTTGATGTATTATACTATTTTCTTTGTATGATAAAACAATACCGTTATAAAACTTTTTAATATTTTTAAAATCCATAAATTCTAATTAGCACTTTCTATTTGAAACTAATTGCGATAATATTGCATATTATATGCTTAATAATATTTCATTTGAGCAACACTGTGGAAAGCTACTTTATATAGTACATTTATACACTACTCCAAATAGTGTATTTTAACTATTTGAGGTATTGAAAACGTAAATTTTCAATTCGTAAATTACATTTAAAAAAACCATCTATACGCTGTGTTGGTAGTTGCTCCATTTTGCCTTTTCGAATAGCGAATATTCGTGACTAAACAGCGTTTTTACTATTTCATCAGTGGAGAGTATAAACCGTCATATTATCCATGCAATATTGCAGTGTCACATCTATCGTACATACACACACACACACATACATACACGAGGCATTTGAAGAAGTCGACTGTCACCGTAGAATTAAAGAAGGGAATTGAATGGGGTAGGGAGTATAAGGAATAGTTTAATATGTACATATATATATATATAGGTACGGATGCACTGAACACCGTCACGTGCGACGTTACTCTTTGCAGTAATCGACGTCTGACTGCTATTAGGATAACGCGTTGTAACAAGACGAATCGGTTGGGTATTTCTATTGGACGATGTTGATCGGTTCGATTGTTAGCGTTTGTTTGCGAGATAATACGTAATGCGCGACGTCGTGCGAGAGAATTTAAGATCCGATTAAAAAAGATCAAAGCAAGTTTATTTAGTTTAATTTTTAATTCTTCTTCATCTTAACTGCTTCAAATGAGAAAATTAAAAAATCTCTTCACAAAGCGAAAATAAGTCACATTTTGATAAACATTGATTAAAAATAGCGGTATGCATCGATAAATTTATACTGTATAGACTATATGCGTTTTGTACTGCTACAGTTGAGACTATTATTGTCAATTACTATCTGCATTCTTAAGTTGGTAATTATCAGAATAAAATGAAAATGGTAAATAAACTAATTATTTAACAAAAAGTCTTGCAGAAATTTTAGAGCCTTCAATTGAAGAAAGAGAATTTCTATTATGACATTAAAGAATTCGATACTGTACCAAAAATGCATTCTTTTTATACGGTTAACAGGCTGGTCCCTAGCAAAATCAGTGACAATTTCAAGGTTTCAGTTTTTCAGAGAACCAATATTGCTATCTAAGCTCTTAGGAGGAGTTTATACTTATTCCCTCCCTGAACATTCAATGAATGTTACATCAAATTTCAAAAGACTATTAAAAAGTATTTTTTAATAAGACTTACCAGGAGTTGATGTTATCATCTTATAAAGAGATATGATTTTTTTTCTTTTGGCTTTGGCGATTTTTCTATGTTATTTTTTGCGTGTTTCATTGTGCTATAAATAAATAAATTAATATCAAAAAAAGATTTATTTTTCATTCCGTGACTCGTTAATAACACAAACGTATTAAATAAAATACAATTGGACAGCCTAAAATGACATAGAAATAAGACGATTCGCAAGCTATAGTCAACGCCAAAGTCAACATCATCAACTTCTGATAGGTCTTTTAAAATAATACTTTTTAATTAAATTTTAAGAAAAAAAAAATGAGATTCGCAATACGATAAAATTGTTTGTTACATTCATTAAATTTCAAGGAGGGAATAAGTGCAAACCCTCTTTAATAACTTATATACCTATACTTCTTTGGTCAAACTACGCACGTTCGAAATTGCACTGATGCTACTTAATACGTATATGGAGCTACATCGTCGCACTCGTGAATATCAAATTAAATAAGAGTCAACTCACGTTTCCAGTGCAGTAGTGCTCACTCGCGGCTACTGAACCTTACAGATAACACACAACGCAATAGAGCAACTTTTATTGATTCTTATAGCGTCTTCGTAGCATCTGCGCCACGTACTGCTCGCATATATATATATATATATATATATACACACAAACACACAAACCCACTGGATACCATTACGTATAGTATTGATCTAATCACCCCCAAAAGTTGAAGGACTATAAAAAAATATACATGTAATCTTTCTAAAATTGTGACTAATAATAGTGGAATTTAAATGGTAAAATGTCTCTATTCGCTAGTCGTTTTTTTACTACTTATTAAAAAATTTTATTAACTTCAGCTTTTTGAAAACGTGTAAATGAATTGTTTAAAATTGGTAATGCTAATTGAAGAAGTGAGTGCTCACTGTTTGAAATTACCAAAATTCATTGGTTAAACTTTATTCCTCAAAGATAATTTACAATGACAAATAATGATTTTTTCGGAAAGAATGAGACCAGACATGATTGTAAAGCTTAATTTTTGTCATTTTCCAGTGACAATAAAAATGTTTAAAGTGAATAATTTTGGAACAGCCACACGGGCAGTTAAGCTTTAAAAATATATGTGGGTCGAAATTTAATCGTCGCGATTTCAATTAGATACGACCTCTCGAAGGTACAGTGCCGTGAATGGCGTTTTGGGTCGAAACTGAGTAAGCAGTGAGACTTGGCTTCCTTACTAGCAAAACTTAAAACTGTGAATATTTACTATAAAATCAGTGAATTCCATATGATCATAAATTACTATTGTTACTATTTTGACTATAAAATTGGTGACATTTTAACTATTTGAAATTCGCGCGATTGAGTCGCGAGAAAAAGGTAGACGACGAGTCTCGAAGCCGAGACGTCAGGATCTTCTAGTTGAGTTGTAATACCACTGTAATAATAATTTCAACACACGATGTAATATATAGTAAAAGATGCAGTATAATAGGTACAACTACTTCTAGCGAGAGAAAGAATTCTGATTGTCAGCAAATTTGAATTTCAAATTTAGTAACAGATACCGAGTAATTTGTAGTAATAATAATAAGCTAATTAATCAAGGTGCATAGAAGCCCCTGTAAATAATAAAAAAAAAAACATTAACTCAATTTCGTTCTTTTTGCCATTCAATTTCATTATTATAGAATAATTTATTCTCTCGTATCGTGAATCTTTACAAATAACAATCTTAATCATATTAATGTTAAGTCAAGGTTCGAATCAATAACCGGTGGTTCGTGTAATACGTATTCACATTTGATGTTATTCCATCATCGATTGATTTTTCGTTTTTCATTTGAATTTTATGCGGAACGACTAAGGAACGTGACTATTTGATATTTTTTTACATCGATTATACATACACAACTGCAGCGGATTATTTTTACAAATCATGCGACAAAACTGCAAATAAACAGTATGCAAATGTGCATGTTCCATCGATTAGCATAAAACAGCAAAGTTGAATAATTAATATAATACAGTGTTTTCCAGCAGCGGAGAAAACATTTTTTTCTCGATAAATTTGAAATTAAAATATTGGTTTAGATCGTAATCGTCGAGTTTTTATTGACTCTATTAGAACTGCAAAGACGCTGACTCATACTAGAATAAAAGAAGTTTCCTATTAAAAACCACATTTCAATAAAAAAAATACTGATAATTGTCGATAAACTCGCGTTCGATAGAATGCGGCACGTTGGTGACTAAAAAAATGTTTGTTATAAAAACGAAAGAAAAGTGAATTTTCAATATAAATTCAGCAAAATAATTAAGCAAATGAACAGTTCGGAATTTTCCACAGGCGAGTGCAGCTGACATCCACAATCGTAACGAAGATAAGATCGGTCGAGAAAAAAACGATCAAACTTTTGAATGAAATTTGCTGTTCAGCAAGACCTCAACAGCATCGGCAGAAGAAAATAAAAGAGCAAAGTAACCGTACAGAGATCAGATAAGTAATAAGCGATCGAAGAAAGAAGTTACAGGAGGTACGGCTGCGGCAAAGCAGCCGTTTCAACTCGACAATTGAAAAAGTACTCGTAGCGACAGTTGGATGAACGAGGAGGTTCCTTGGCTGGCAGCCTATGCGCGGCCCCGTCGGTGATGGACAATGAGCAGCCCCACCAAGAGCTGGTCAAGTGCGTGGTCGTGGGCGACACGGCGGTCGGGAAGACCCGGCTGATCTGCGCCCGCGCCTGCAACAAGCATGTTTCCTTGTCGCAATTGCTCACCACACACGTGCCCACCGTTTGGGCTATCGATCAGTATAGGATTTACAAAGATGTTAGTAAATACCTTTTTGCATGGCTTATGAGCATATATATTAGATTTTTCGTCGAATTGACTTCCTACTTGGAGATCAAAGAATGAGGAATGTACTTTTCTTTTTTTTCAAGTTAAATGTTAAAAAGGAGTATTTAATAAGGCATTTTTTTGAATTTCAACATGCTGTTTGTATGTCATTTTGAGATATGGACTATAATATGGAAAATAATATTTTTTTAATATATTCTTAATCATTTTGTTGTTTTTCAAGCAGATTAAATTATTTATATCAGAATTCAGTAAGCATTATAGATTGCTATTGATTAATGTCAATTCGATAGTTGAATATGTCATTTGAGCTTTGAATCTTAAAAATCCATCAAGCTGTATCCTACGGCAAAACCTAATATTCAAAAATATTATATCTCTGAATATTATGATAATATAGACTTTTAGTAGATCTTATTAAATACTGTTTTTAATATACTTTTAAGAAAAAATGTTTGGTTTCGTAATAATATTATATTTTTCGTACAGACATTCAAAATTTATTTAGACATTTACGTTTGAAAGTAGAATATACGGTCATTAAGAAAAAATTCGATTTGGCAAAATACTTAAAATCTTACTTTTTTTTAAATAAAGATTTTTATACTACTTTCTTTGTAAATTACTATTTTCCATTAAATTGCACTGATTTATCTGATTTTTTATGGCTAAGCTGTTTCTCGGACAGTAGTTGAATTTTGTACTTACATTCTTCTAACCATTACTTCTAATTCAAGTGGTTTATCAGACAAGCTTTTTTTAAGTGCTTGTACTGTACGATACAAGCTTACTTGTACTGAAAACGCGTTTTTTGCAATTTTTTACAAGCATATTATACGCATAGTTGAGTAAACTATAAAAAAAACTAAAAATTGATATAAATTAGTAAAGTAAAAATTAGCCACAAAAAACATTTCGAATAAAACTCGAAAAACTAATAATTTTCAAACAGAACAGAGCCAGTTTATGTTTTTTTATTCTTCTTTATTGATAGCTCATTATGAACATGTTCATTTTCAACGAATTTTATCATAATACACTTTGTCGATGTATTTGCGGAATATATATTTAGACGCCTAACTCAATGAAATTCTTAAAAACTCGTTTCGCATTGCTGGCTATATATCGAGTGACACATGAAAAAATCAACTCTACGTTTTCCCAGTAAGAAAAACATTTTAGATTTCGCAACGCGAAAATTCTGAGATTTTGATTTAGATTTGGATTTTTAGTATCCAGTATCTCGGGGATTTGCTCACATATTCATTGAAGGATACGATGAAATACGCGTAAATTCGAAACTCGAATTCCATCGAATACGTCATCCGAGTAGTATACGGTAGCGATGTTTGCATGCGACAGATGACAGCTACAATATAGAGAATAACCGCAGTGAGTACGCCGGAAGAGCTTTCGCTGTGATCCGTTCAGTGAACCCCTGCAAGTTTAAAACTCTATATAAACGACCGGTAGTTGGCGGTAATCTGACCAAGCGTCGTCGTAGACGACCCTTAAATCGTCCACACAATGGAGCTATTCACGTCCCGGCGATTAAAAATAAAGCCGCGCGACGTGCGTTAAATGGTTGCTTCGGCTAACTTTAGATTTATTTTAATAGTATAGTCTGATGCGTATATACATATATATATATATATATGAGTAAATCCATAAAATGTAGGGAACACTTTGGTACCTGAAAATTAAAGAGTTTTTCGCTGGACCACAAAAACCAATTACGTATTCGTTTTAACTTGTTACTCGGTTTTTATGAACGAAAACGTAAAATTCAACTTTTTTGTCATTGACTGAAGCGTTCAGTTACTAATTAGACACATATAGCTAAATAGTATATTAAAAGAGTTTCTTTAAAAAAAATGTCTCGAAATTGGATAAATAAAAAACTTATTGTTCAAGACTATTATAATACGTGGAAAGAAATGTAAACTATTCAGTTTTCATATTAAAAAAAAAACCAATCGAGTAAAAAGTTATAATCGCTTAATAAAATAACATGTAAATTAAACATCCGAAAATTAAAAAAAGTCATAGAAGTTGGGTCATAAAATTGGGTCATTTGCAAAGCCCCGTCCGAAAGGAAAGTTACAAGTGTTGATTGAAAAATCAGTCAAAATACGCGTAATTTCGAAAACCCAAGTAACTTTTTCACCACTTTGAATGATTTTTTCAAATTGAAGAGTTTTTTTGTACTTTCGAAAAAAATTCATTTAAATACCGTACTCAAGGACATATTTGTACAATAGTATATACACGCTTATTTCCAAAAATTCGAAAAATCGAAAAACATTGTTCGACTATAAAAGCCGAGTTGCAAGCTGATAGCACCGAGTAAAGGCTTTTTTAACTCGGAATATCCAGGAACCAGGAAAAAATAGTTGAATTTTCAGATCCCGAGTTATTTCGTAAATTTTGTGGATTTATTCATATGTACCAGAATTTTGATCACGTACACGTTATGTAAATGTCTGTACATATTCCATACATGAATGCGCAGGTGTTGGAGCGCTCCTGGGAGGTTGTCGACAATGTAAACGTCTCGTTGCGATTATGGGACACTTTCGGCGATCACGAAAAAGATCGGAGATTCGCCTACGGCAGGTAAGCTGTAATTACCAAACGGTAATAAAATTACGATATGGTAATGCTGAGAAGCGTTAGCGAGTTTATGCATTAGCAATATTTCGATGCAGATCAGACGTTGTGCTACTATGTTTTTCCATAACGAACCCCGTGTCGCTAAGAAATTGCAAAGCGATGTGGTATCCGGAGATCCGTCGCTTTTGTCCTCAGACTCCGGTGCTATTGGTAGGCTGCAAGAACGATCTACGGTACATGTACCGAGACGAGACCTACCTCAGCTACTTTCGCGATCGAAGCCCCTTCGTCAGGTATGTTGTCCGAATATGGTATAAATTTTCGATTTACTTGTAGTTGAAATTTATTCGCATTTGAGTTGACATCCGAACAGGGCGACGCGGAAGAGCGACCTGGTGATGCCGGACCAGGCTCGGGCGGTTGCGCGAGAACTCGGAGTCTCCTATTACGAGACCAGTGTCTTCACCTACTACGGTGTCAATGAGGTTTTTGAAAACTCTATAAGAGCTGCGCTTATCGCTCGACGCCAGCAGAGGTTCTGGATGACGAATTTGAAAAGGGTTAAGAGACCACTTTTGCAGGTATAAAGTCATTGGATGTACGGGGTGTTCCAAAATTAAATACCCCTTTGGAGGTTGCTTCTTAGTGAATATCGGCGGGAAATTGCTTATTTGAAATTGTAATCATTTTTTCTTAAACTTTTTTTTTAGACTTCATACTGAGAAATTCGTCAAGGGAGTTCGATTAATTTTGGGACACCCTGGGTCAAATATATGAGCGAATTCACGAGATACTAAAATTAATTCGGTATCTGGAACCGGTATATTCGTCGCGAAAAAATTTTATTGTTCTTGGTAGTTCGTTTTTATAACCAATAAGACAAGAGTACGAGGCTATTCTTTAACTATTTTTAATCAACTTATTGTTTTGGCGGATTAAAGTTAATTAAGCGTTTATTCCCATATTTCATCAATATATCTCAGAACTATGTTAAAAGAGCTTAAATTTCAACAAAATTCATTCGAATCCAGTAAATGAATAAATAGTAAGTTGATGTTGATACATAAATATAAACAAGTTGATTATTTCTTGGTACCTACTTTTCACATCATCATTTATGTTCACATTTTATTGCGTATTTATTATTTAACGACGCCTTGGGGGATAAATAAGTTACTTCGAAATAATATTTCAAGAATCAGCGAACTCAGAATTTGCTCATATGCATATATTACAATGTATAAATAAAAAAAAAATTGATACAGGCCCCATTCTGCCCGCCGAAACCAATGCCACCGGAAGTCTGCCTAGCACCGAGTACCTACGAGGAAAATATGAAATCCCTGTGGACGAGGCTCGAACACAGCGATGTCACCCTCGTCGCTGGTAATCACTCTTTCGTCGCCCATCGATGCTTCCTGGCCGCTGCCTCACCCGCTTTTCATCGGCTCTTCACAATGGAACTCGTTCAAGAATACACCCCCAGGAGCTCCAGCGAATCCAGCATGGTGAAATCTTGATTCCAAATTTAAATCCAAATTCAAGTATCCTGATAGAAAATGCACCGTAACTTAACCCGAACATTACGTTACTTATACTCAGTGTCCTAATACTGTCTGCGCTGCATACGACAATTAAAAGTAACCAAAAAATTGTTGACATTTTTTTTCCTGTTTAATGACAGTTGACTAATCCATAGAGAAAAGACCAGATCTCAAACCGACAGTCAAATTTGACGTCCCTTGTAAGAAATATGCTAATATAATATTCCAAAATTATTGCGTGATAAAGATTTTATAAATAGGTTTTCATCCTAATTAAAATGTTCCTTACAATAAAGTTTGCTACTTGAGATACTCAAGATTGATAATTTAAGGTAGGCCAAGTTAAAAAATGATTCGATCCGATTTTAATCTTCACTCGAGAGGGGGAACATTTTTTTTCGACATCGGTCTGAAATTCTAAAAACTGTTAAGATAATTCTATTATTTTTATTATAATTTACTTATTTGTGTTGGTATTACATGCAAATACACGAGTGGCATATTTTTTTGTTACACAAGGGATGTGTAATTTGACCGTAGGCTTGTGCTCTGAGTCTGATGGATTAACTTACTCTCATTAAAGCAATACAGTTTTAATAATGTAAAACGGACGGTCCGATTTCACATTAGTATTATTTATAAAAGCAAGTATCATTTATAAATTATTTTCTATTTAAATGCGTAAAGTTATCTTTCAATAAGATTTTTAATATAATTCGCTTATTTTGGTCTTATCCCTTACTGAAATCGCAATCAGTGTTCGCAATAATCATCTGCAAACCTTAAGTAGTCAACTACTATGATCCGACTTGTATAATTCAAACTCTATTGAAAACATCATTTTATACCGAATCAAAGAATGCTTATAAAATATTTATTTATTAAATATGTTTCCAATGTTAAAGTGGCATATTTTCACGTTGGCTTGAACCCTGACCTTTTCTCGAAAAACTAGATTATCCTCATTAGAAAGAATTTAATGTTTTCATTACGAGCTTTCCTTACCGCACAGATGGGCCACTCGATACAAGAAATAACCTGGCCAAATCACGATGTATTTTCTTTGAGGGTATAATTTCGCGAGAACTTGAATGTTTAAATTTTATTTACAGGTCAGTTCGTTCGGCGAAGCGACAGTTGGCGACTTTAACGATGACACGGAATGCCTCATTCGCATCGATCAGAGCAAAAGCAATAAGTAAAATTTTCAAACGTTATACTCCTGCAATCTCCTTGCTGAAGCCATGTATAATACCAAAAACAAAATTGACTCTTTCCACAGAGTTTGGGATCAAATAAAAAGACGCTCAAGTTTTCAAGTATTACCAACTCAAGACACGCAAAGAAAGCAACCCATTGGAGCTGCCACGAGGGAACTCAATCATCCTGCCTTTCAAAGCATACGCGTAACTGTGGTAAGTAATAAAAAACGAACAGTTAACTCTTGAAATATCGATCGTTCCTTATTTTTTTCATCCTCTGCATACAGGTTGAAAATAGCAACGGTGTTCACCAACAAACGACTATTGTTACGCTTTCGAAGCTTATCACGAGTCAATCGATGCAGCAGTGCTTACAATTTATCTACACGGGAAATCTGGACAAACGTTACCACGACCTAAAAGTAAGGATAATATTATAGTTCGTATGGTTAGGTGCGATGATTTGTCGAGGAGAGTTATTCTTTTCGAATGATTTTTAATCGAAACATCGTTAAAATGATGATTTCGAAAGTAAGAATGTTAAAAAATTTGGATTTAAATAGTCATGATTTACGCTTATTCCGAAATCAGGAGATGTCAAGAAATATTTTTCTTGTTGAGAACACGCCTGTTTTGAAGGTATTGGCTGGCACAGAAATTCAACGGCAATGAAATATTACTTTGAAAAATAATTTTGAACAAAAAATTCCCATGTCTCTTTTTATCTTTCAAGTTTCACGGTAGTAAATGTTATTTTAATGATCTTTTAAATACCACGCGTGAAAAGAGCTATCTTCAAAATAATACAATATGTCAGTCAAAAGAAGACTTTGAAAAAGTATCCTTATAACGGGTTGATATTCTTTTTTTAAGGAATATAGATCGAACACATAGAGACATTATTAATGATACAAAACGATATTTTTAACCAATCATTCAATAAAATTAAATTACGTTTAAAAATATAAAATTTCTAACGGTCATTCAATTTATATATACGTATTATGTCTAATGCAGGAATAAGTGTAAATTATGATTACTACTGTGTTTCGGTAACATTTACTAAGTATAGTAAGGAGATTTTATTTACTCTGTTTTCTTCAAAATGTCTTTTATACATGAGTACACGCGAGGAGGAAATTAAGTCCATTGATTTTTTCCTATACGAAATAAAAATTACACCATATTTTGGTCAACTGTGGTCAACTATACCTACACAGTTGACAACAGTTGGCCAATTTCAGATAAAATTTTGACCAAGCTTTTATTGATTAAAAATAATATGAAATAACTGAAGCTATTCTCTTATTGAATTATCGCTTTGCGATTCTCGAGTCATTCATATTTTCTTCTTGCCTAATCGGTGGATTTACGGCTAGTAGCTCGACTAGAAAATCGTAATTGTATTTTAAAATATCGAAACACTATTCTACACTGTATTCTTATAAATATTTTAAATTCTAATAGTTTGAATCGTCATTTTAAAGATGTCCCTGTCCCTTTGATAAATTAAAATAAATCAAATGATATATACTTGGATCGCAATATTAAATTATTCATTGTACAACTTGTGTAAATCGGTCGAACTTGTGACCGTGTATTTTCATGTTATTAGACTAACAATATACGAGACACGGAAAAATCATTCCGAAAGCGAAAACTAACTTAACTGTGGTTCTTTCAGACAGCTCCCATCGGGCTTCTACTGGTTAGTACTACATGTATGTGTTAGACGATACGGTGGTGTGTAATGTACACGCAGCAGACGTAAGGGAAACGTAGATAATTATATCACTGCATACAGTATCTAAAAGTCCATCTTTCTATAACTAAGCAGATTCAGATCAAAATGAGTGCACCACTTGTTATGTATGATTTTACAAAATATGTGGACGCTTTGTCATGAGACATATCACGATTAGAAGAAAAAAATAATTTCATATAGAGATCATCCATCGATCATGCACATACATGTATCTCTTAACTCAATGCCCGATTCATTAATACATACAAGTATTAGCATGTGGCATTTAGATTGAGTAAACTTTGAATTTCAATTGAAGTAGTTCAGTTCAGTACTCCCAGGACCTTTAAAACACTTAAACCCTAATTTAATCGGACACGAAGAACGAATCGTAGCACAAGTTACGAAATATTTTCAATTAATCGTATAAAATTTTGATATAGCGTATATTTACCAGTATAAATTAACGTCACGATTAGCTTTCTCTTAACAAATCAGTCCATTGAATGGTAAAACTGTAGAAACAATAATCAGGTGTGCTAGTTCCAAACCTTATATTGGAATACCAAGGATAAAGTTTTCAATACTATGGATCCCGAGCTAGTCCAGCAAACTTCGATTATCATTATACATCGAGCGGGTGTTTGAATGAGTGAGTGCGCGAGCGCACGTGTACCACAAGATTCAAGCGATTTGCTTTTATGCCAATAGGAGATCAGACAGGCTGCCGAGTTTCTGGAATTACCACAACTACTGATGGTTCTTAACAATATGCAGTCGAGAGAACAATACATGAGCAGTGACCTGAACAATCAGTTCAAGCAGATCGTGAGACAGAGACTGGAGACGCTTTGTCTGGAGCAAGGTACGTGAGAACATTCATAACAGTTAATCAAAGGAGTGATGATTGTTACGAATTTGATATTAGGTCTCTTTGCTGACGTTGTCTTCGATCTGGACGATGGGAGTTTACCAGCACACAGAGCTATTCTTACTGCGCGTTGCGATATGATGAAAGCCATGTTCTCTGGTGATTTCCGAGAGAGCAGCGCCAAAATTGTAAGAACATTTTCGTTGGTCGTTTATTGTTAATTAAGGGTGTGCGAAACAAGAAGAGATCTTGCTCTTGGCCAAGATCTCGGTGGTCTTAGGCGAAATTACGAGGCAAAGCGAAAAAAAAACGTTTGTTGTCAAAACCTGTGTTTAAATACCAGGATCCGTACAAAATTGAACAAATAAAAATAGACTTGTGACAACGTATTAACTGTTATATATGTTCTGGTTACTATTGTTGTATCTGTTAGTTAACAATCTTTCACTGACTGACTGTGCAAAGAGGAAACTTTTCCTTAAATAAATTTTGGAGCAGTACCTGTTGTGACAAACGACATTATTGTGGAATGAAATTAATTTCATACGAGGACGAGACAAGAATTCTCGGTTTGTCTTGCTGTCTTGTACACCCTTACTGTGAACACAAATCAGAATCGTAACTAGTTAACGAGCGATTTGTTTGCTTTTAAGATTGTTTTTCCAGGTGTACGCGAGTATACATTCCATAAGCTCCTTTGCTATCTGTACACCGATGAGGTTCCTGCAATATCTTCTGCGCGATGTTTGAACCTATTGGAACTGGCCAACAGATTATGTCTACCACGATTAGTGAATCTAGTAGAGAACCGTGTGATTGAAGATCTAGAAAGGCTCTCACAAAATGACGGCAACGATGCCGTTGAGAATTGTCTTCGGCTACTGGAACCTTGCAAGGTACTTCTTATCGAATCAAGATGATTATTAAAATTTGACGAGAGATCACGATAGAGGTTAATTGGATTGTTATGTTGTTATTCCGATTGAAGCTTCACAACGCTGACCAGCTGGCCGACTGGTGTATGAACCACTTATGCGTCAATTATAATAAACTCTGCAAAATGTCGCCGCGTAACTTGCGACTTCTGCATCCGGAGAATCAGGAGTATCTCAGTGAACATCGTTGGCCTCCTGTTTGGTGAGTAGAGCACACGATTTCACATTCAACCCAAATGATCTGTCCACATTTGCTAATCATCAATTGCCAATTAACAGGTATCTCAAGGATTACGACTACTACCAGAAGTGTCTAGCTGAACAAGACCGTGAGAATAAACCTAGTCTGAAGCGCAACCGCAATCAGTCGTCCAGTGGTTCCAGTTCGAATTATTCATCATCGGCTGGTTGTCTCTGTTTCTCAAGCTCAAATAAGTCACGACGTTCGACTTCAGGTGTACTGACGACCTCAACGACGACCACGACAACCGTCGGTGAGGCCACGCCTGAACGGCCACTCTTTGAGTCGGCTGTCATTGATGCAGCTGCTGCCAGTCAAGCCGTATGACAGGGGCCGAGCGGCTTGCGCCGCTCCGTCAGATTCGTCCTCGTCCTGCCTGTGCTCCTCGTCTTTATCGGCACGATTTTTACCATTTTCATATTGATACAGATTTATACTTAAGCGAACTTACCTACTCCCCCCTCCTACCTTTTCCCCCGTTTATATTATAATACCTTCACTTATTATTGCTCTCTCGTTCGTTCACTCCTGTTTCGTACTTGTTCTTTTTTTACTTTCTTCCATACACTGCTATACTTTGCTAATTTCGATAACACACTTTTCTGAGATAAGAGATCCAACGGCTCATTGTTAAATTATTCACGGCGTTGGTGCGATGACGAGTTCGTTGCAGAGAGTCGTAAGAAACGGTCCTATTTTCAATCGCAATAATATATGAGAGAATTTTTAACAAAAACGGCATTAACAATAATTGTGAGAACGATAATGATAAGTATTTTTATACGGTTTTTGAAAGCGCCACGATGGGATGTACGCGCAGCGCGTGTACCAGAGATGTGTACAGAAATGAGGTTATCGCATATTAATTTGAAAAAGAGAAGCATGAAATATTTTGAGCATTGATCGACGATTTGTCTTTTATATATTTTAATCTGATAATTTATATTTGTCTAACGCAAAGCACTTAATCTAAGCGACGATATAAAAAAAATGATTATTATTATTATAAAGGGCCCTACCGACAGGTGGCGTGCACGTACGTACGTAAGGTTATACCTAATACAAAATTATGCGCTCTTCAATCAACTTTGTATCGCGAACAGAAATAATTATATATACATGTATAAAGTGATGAAAAGCTAAAATATTATCGTTTTAGCTGGAAAGTTTATTAGGATCGCGAAGATTGTATACCTGTTCGGTTGTAATCGCACGTAGATTTCCCTCATCATCATATCCTTTAAACTCACGATTGGAACATTAACCTGAAAGCATATCAGATAATTAAAGCAGAAAAAGAAAAATAAATATAAAAATGATAATATATTACAGACGCATATTGTACACAGGGAAATTATACACGATGCAAAAAGAAGAGAATGCTGCACTATTTAAATTTTAGCGATTATCCTCTGATGACTATGTAACGATCGATGAAGAGATGTAAAGAAAAGAAGAATCCTATAGAAATTTTAATGACTTGTGCGACAAAATTATTACTGATTTCTCCTCGTTCAGTCACTTATTCAGATAGATTACCTTGCCAGCAAGTACGAATATATACATATATACATACATATAATATACATGTATGTTTTGTATATGTATATATATTGCACGTGTACTATGTGAGAAGAGACAAGCCGAAGTTCCGCATATTCAATTAGGTCTACGACGGCGTAATATGTAAAATAAGGAGTATAAGTATTATAAGAATTTTGTACGTAACTCTTAATAAAACACTCGTCCTTAAAATGAATAATCGTCTTTTTAATTCGACAAATTAAATGACGACCGAAAATTTAATTGGCTTAAACGCATGAATAACTAAGCAGTTTATTATTATTTTCAAACGTAATACCGTATACGCTTGACGATTTTTTACACGAAAAATACGTTGGTCACGGGCGGCGTAACTTATACTGACACGTATGCGCCTGCACATATATAGATGCACTGCCTACGTGAGATTATATACATATATATATATATATATATATATAATATTTCGTACGTTTCATTAATAGAAAATAAATTGCATATATACGGCCCAAATTTAATAAAAGTCGAGTGACTAAAATAGATGAGCGAGTGGTGATGAGGAAAATATAATATTACATGCAAAATCGGTCGAATCAAGTTTGAAAATAAAATTTCCTCGCGTACATTCGCGGTGATATTATCAATAAATCACGATAATTATTTACAAAACTGTTTGTTACCATAAATTGAACTTGTGCAACTTATTTTAGGAGTTTCACGAAGTTCCTCTTTGTAAACACTTTTTTTATATATTACGAATCATAGATACACCGCATACATGACACTTCATATATAAGAACAAAATTACGATAAAATAACAGGAAATGTGTGTAAAACTAACACTAATAAAAAAGTGAAACAGATATGTACACACACACACACATCGAACACCGCCTCTTCTCGAACCAAAGTAATCTGTATAAAGTATATAATTTCTGAAAATAAGTATAAAATCTCCATATAAAAATATACATTCACACGCACCCACGCGTAAACAACCTCCGCGTAAAATACCTACGCGTAAAAATCGGTCACGAATGCGGTCACGATTAACGTCACTTTACCCAATAGCCGTTACGTTACAAAGCTGCAGGCAACAGCAGCGGCAGCGGTCGTTCCGTTTACTCGCGCACCTATATATATATATACAACACGCGAATACCAGCGACATTTCTCTCGCTCTCTGTCTTTGTCTTTCTCTCTTACACCAACGGCAAGTTTAGTCATATAGTAGTAGCGTGTCAGACACCTCAACTCTCTCTCTCTCTCTCTCACACACACACACACACACACACGCAGTCTCTCCTCTCTCGAGAATCGAGATACCGTCGAGTCTAGCGCCGGACGTGCGTATGGTCGTCGTCGTCGCGCGAGAGAGAGAATATTACTCTACACTTTTTCTCTCTTCAGTTGAGTTTGAGTCAGTGTCTGTGCCGTGCGCGCGCGCGTTGCGTGTGTTTTTTTGAGATAGACGAGACAACTGCAAGTGAATCCGAAAGACCACCGCTTTCGTATCGAGTAGAGAATCTCTCGCAAGATTTACAATTACAATATTACGTAGAAGAAAGATAGAGAGAGAGAGGGAGAGAGAGAGAGAGAGAGAGAGTGAGAGAGAGAAGAAAAATAAAAGAGAGCAAGGAGTAAGATGATGTGCCGTTGTAGTTGTGATGCGAGCCGATGATACGAGGCTACCCCGAGGGTCGTCGATGTTACTTGGTTAGTGGAAAAATCTATTTCTCTTATATAGCCTTTCACTCTACAGATATAAGTAGTTATGTGCATACCTTTACTCTTCCCTCTCTTCTCTCTCTCTTTCTATCTATCTACCTATCTTTCTTTCTCTCTCTATCTCTATCTCTATCTCTCTGTCTCTTTCTATCTGCCGAGGTATGAAGAAGCTGCGTGTAATACATACTTCCCTTCCCTGTGCGAAAACCGACCGACTGTACTGGCTCTAACCATCAGGAAGTGCACGACGCGTTTCACGCTCGAGAAGACGCCCCCGACGCTTTTGTAGGAGTTGCTTTTTTTTTCTTTCTTCTTCGCTTACTTATATGCTCGCCGCGGCGTGTGCATTTGCTGCACACGTAGCCGCGCCCTCGTACACTAGCTTTAAAAAAGAAAAAAAAATCGGATAAGCAAGTGCTACGGCAAACATATTTCTCGTATAAGCACTTAACCTTCTTATTCTCTCCGCCGGACGACTTGGAAGTTCGAACTCACATTTTTTCGAGATATATACACGACTACTCCCTCTTTCCTCTCCCCCTCCAGATGCCGCATTCTTTGGGACTCCTCCGCTATTGTGTTGTATATATGTATATGTGTGGATATCCACGCCGTGTTTTGCATGACTGCATTAAGCTTCGCTAAACAGACCCGGTAAGATTCATCTTCTCTTTCAATCTTGCTGTTGAGCATAAGCAAGCATCGATGAAATGGTCTTTACAATCTGTTGGTAGCGATGGTAAACAGGATGTGACATCTATTAAGAATCCACACCCACTTGTAAAATCAATTGTGAATCGAGTAGTCTGCTCTGTAAATGCATTGTTTGTCGATGACTGACAGACTCTATAGTGGTTTATAAAAGTGACCCGATCAAAAATTTTCTGTCGAGTATTGACAATAAGATTTTAGTACCTCGAGAAGAAGGAGGAGAGCACCTGTTGCTGTTGTTGGAGAATGATTATTTTGATTAATTAAGCTACGATTTGGTTCTACAGTTTATTTAAAATTTTTCTCTTAAGAGTGGATAAAAATATAAGCAAATTGCTCGTTTTGATGACCTATTATAATCTGTTGATTTTCTATTTTATAACGTTAATGACACTATTGGCCTTATCAGTGCATCTTTATTACGCTTCTAACTAGACATTTAATAGATTTAAAAAAAGACTTTGAAGAACGTATTTTGTAATATTCTGTGATAATTGAGCAGAGATTATTGTAATGAATTCCATTCAACTTTTGCCTTGTAATTTATTACAGTTTCTGTATAGCGTGTATTCAGACCCAACATATTATGAAATTCAAGATAGTGCATTGTATGTGTGTCGACCTGTTAAGCGCAGTAGAATGATCTTGAGAGGGAGAGAGAAAAAAACCTATGCACCTCCTATTTATAGATAAATCAATAATGAGATAAGCTAATAACTGTTAACTATTCATGTGTTCATCTAGGTGCCAGCTGCGTAGGAAGTCTGCCAGCAGGATGGGCAAGCTCTTGTCAAAAATCTTTGGCAACAAGGAGATGCGCATTCTCATGTTGGGCTTGGATGCAGCCGGCAAAACTAGTATCCTTTTTTTATCAACAATATAACTCACTTGAATAATGCAAGATAAACAAGAGGAGTTTATTTATTTTTAACTATTATTATTGTTCAACTGTTGCATCGAAAAGAAGTTTGATGTTTCAACTAGCTTTACTTGAAAATTTCTTCGCGCAAGAGCAGCTATTAATTTTCATTTAAAAATGATCTGCAAATGATACACTGAGAGCTTATCTATCCTCCAACACATTCACAGTGACAATGTAGATAATAATACTGCTCCGAGAATAAACCCATTGATTAAAACATGAATACAGTCAAATAATGAAATAAAAAAATAAAAAGCATTCAAAGAATTATCATGTCGCTAGTTTCAATGTATTTTATGTAAAGGAAGTTTCAGTTTAAACTTTTTGAATGAACAATTAATCATATTATTCCTTAGTTTAATATAATAGCCATTCTGTACAAACTTAAATTAGGACAGTCAGTGACAACCATACCAACTGTAGGTTTTAATGTAGAAACAGTCACGTATAAAAATGTCAAATTCAATGTGTGGGTGAGTCAGATATAAATTATTATTTTTAACAATACACATACTAATAATATATTGATGTAACAAATCAGGAGTAATCTTTGTGCTCCATCAGGTGTATATTCGGATAACTTGCTAACGATAAACTTCATGTTCTTATAGGATGTGGGTGGCCAAGACAAAATACGCCCGTTATGGCGTCACTACTACACAGGCACTCAAGGATTAATTTTTGTAGTCGACTGTGCAGATAGGGATCGAATTGATGAAGCACGCCAGGAATTACATCGAATTATTAACGATAGAGAAATGCGAGATGCCATTATCCTTATTTTTGCCAATAAACAGGATCTTCCAGATGGTAAGATTTTTCATCTAAAAGATGCTGTAACAGTTAACTGTAAAATAAATATACTGTTCAAATAACATTGGTCAAAGTTGCTTACATATGAGATAAAAGGAAAATGCATGACTTGACAGTTTTACAAATGCAGATGAAAATAGATAATGGCATAAATTTTACTCAATGGCTATAAATTATTTATTTCAATGTCATTGATTTGCGTTGACTAAATGATAATAAGTTTGAGTCATATTTATCAATACAAAAGTTTCGAAATATCAATTACTCCCTATCGAGAGTTATCCAGCTGCATTGTAATTTAATCAGATACTGAGTAGATGTACAAAAATAGTATAAACTTTACTTGTATTTTAGATCGAAACGCGTACATCAAACGATACTAAATGTAATGTAATATAAGTCATAGCATTGCATCACTGTAAATTAGAAGTAAAAAAAATTATCTCACGCAGCGTTGATCATTACGTAACTAACAGTCTCAATTCCAATTGCAGCAATGAAGCCGCACGAGATCCAGGAGAAACTTGGTTTGACGCGAATACGAGATCGTAACTGGTACGTCCAGCCATCCTGCGCTACAACGGGTGATGGACTCTACGAGGGTCTGACGTGGCTGACCAGTAATCATAAATTATGAGCGAACGGCTAAGCTCTATGTCGTCAACCCTCTCTTCTTGGAATAACAATTGCATCGCGATGCCGCGCAGGTCATGTGTAAAATAAAATAAACTGACTCAAAAAAGCAAACAGAGATATATAGTAACTCGTTGGGATCTCAGCGAGTCGACGGCCGGAGCGCCAGGGAGAAAATGAGATTCTTCGAAAAGTGAAAAAGAAAGGAATAACGGAATGTAACAAGCAGGAAGAGTGACAGTTAACGAGTGTGCACGAAACAATGTGGTCATTTTTTTTTTCTCATACTTGGGAAACTGAGTAGCCATAGCAGCTGCTATCTTTTAGTAGACGCGTTCATTTTTGATCGATTAATTATTCGGAAGTTAATTTGTCAGAGAGATGAACGGTGTAAAGAAACAAAACCTTAAGTACAGACAAAGTTTGTAAAATTCGTTAATATAGCTCGATATATACATATATATTATATTTATTATATATGCATCTCTCTATCTTCCTTAAATCCCTTTGTATAATGTTCAAGATGTATTGGACACCTGTAAATGTCATAATGAAATCACGAAGAAAATAATATAGTGGAAAGCTCAAATATCCGGTATAATTCTGCATATAGCTTTTGTACAAGCATTTTATTTTGTACTTTGTATCAATCACGATGAGCAAACCAATTAATAAATACCTTGTGCATGAACTTAAGATGTAAAATTTGACATAGAAACTCATGACCACATTTTATCGAACACTTCCACGTACTTGTTATATGAGAAGAAAAAAAAGCAGACCACGCAAGAAACTAGAGATTATTTTTATGTGTCATTCATCGAGAGTAATAATAACATGCTTGCATGAAAATGCAAGTATTTGTTGAAACCGAGGTGTATAAAAATCGTTTGTTTAGTAGTTCTTAAGAGTCATCACTTATACGGTTCGAACGGTCTTCAAATTGTGATTTACTTTTGGTCTCACCAAAAGCTGAAATTTCGAATTCGAAATTTAAGTGCAAGTCTGTAGTTACAAAATCAATGGAAATGTATTAGTTGATATTGTATATATTAAGTATTTTTAGAAAGTTTAGGCCTCGATTGTTAATTTTGATTTTTAAATTTAAAATTTAAAAAGACTAAATTGTTGTAAGTTAAACTAGAGTATATAGAGTTACAACCTCATTTAAAATAAGCATATTATTTTAATGATGTTTTTAACAGCATTCCTTGGAGAATTCAAAGCTTCGGCTTATTGTGAATTACTTTAAACCATAAGTTGAAGACCTTTTCGTAGATTAAGAAGAGCGATTAAGAGAGGAAAAAAATTATACAAGCAAACTAATGGGCTAAAGTAATAATTACGACTAACCATCACAAATGGGCTTATTTATTTTTCATGAATAACGTTACTAGCTCATAGTACCAATAGTAATTTGCGCGTCGGACGGACTGTCGAGTAATCATCATAGATTTATTTTAATTTAGTTTCATTCACGTGCGAAATTCTCGTAGAGTCCTTTCCGATAGTGGAAAATAAAAAAAAATAAATATACAAAATAAAACCAAGACTTTTCTCTCTGACGAGGTATTGTGCCGAGTGTTAATTTTAATAAGAAGAATGCAATATGCAAAATGGAACTAAATCACGTTGATTTAAGCACCAAAAGAGGAAAACGTTAGTATAGAAAGTTCTAGGTTTTCTGCGACTGTCAATATTATTTTTTATTTCGTATATATACTCTATTGCGTAAAGCAAAAGTGTTAAACACTTATCACTTATTGTCAAGGGGGTAGATATAGTTTAAAATGAAGGATTACTCTGATTTTGAGGGCTATTGTCATGAAACATAGAATTACATTTTCAATATTTTATAAAAAAAATTATCAAATTTCTCAAATTCTTTAAATGTCATTTGTTGAATAGCAAATATTTTTAGATTAAATTCATCAATGTCAACAGATTCATCGATTTTACAATATCGACTAAAGTTCGTCTCTACAAACTATACAACTTCTTGTTTTATTCAAGCAGTATTCTTGTAAAATAATTATGAACCAGTTATTTTACACTAAAATAAAAATGCGTAACAATTGCTTAAAAGAACAAAATGAACAAATATCGCTTGCAATTCTTCGAAAATACTGTATGTACCCCTTTAAGAAGTTGTCACTTCGTGAGAATTGATAATAATCTAGTAACATTCCACGATACGCCAAGTTTAACGATTTTCGACTCGACTTTGCTCGTTTATCATGAATTTATATAATAGAAGAAACAATATACTTCCTTTAAGAAGCTAAGTAAAAGAGTCGATTCATTGATTTTCTAAGATGAATTTTTAGAATTGATTGGTTATCTCTTTTTTCGACATTGTGTGTAGTATATGAATAATGTAAGAGTGCATGATTTATATATGTATACAACGATGGTCGTACTGCGTAACAAAGTTTTTTTTTTAATGAATGGAACAGACGAAGCAAACTGTCGAAGGCACAAAAATACGAAAATCGATAAATGAATGATTTTATTTTTTTTTCTTGAAAAGTAAGAAAATAAGCGACAAATCGACCAAGCGATTGTTTGCTAGCAAAGTTGCACACAAGTTTACTGTATTTATGAAAATATTACGAACAAGATACGCAAGAATTTATTCTGTACTTAACTTTTATACATGAAAAATAGCACCTTCGAATAATCTTTATATAACGATGTAAAATATTACAATAATAAAAACTGTAAAATTTTTGTATGTATAAAAGTCATCGCAAACATTTCTTGTGTCTGTGTATATGTGTGCGCATGTGTTTAATAAAGCGCATTTCACCCAATCTTTGAAGAATATTTTCACAATTACAGTTAATCTACGACTAAAGATATTGTTGGCTGCAACTATTTTGTAGTTGAATTCCGTTGGAATAGCGTGTATCATACCTTTTTATAATTGAAATTGTTTGCGTGGGCATTGTAATAGGTATAACAAAATTTTTATTTGAAAATTAATATTGATAAATTATATATTGATTATAAGTAATTATATAATTGAAAATATAGCAAAATATACTTTTATACGTGTTTTATTGCGACTCAAATTGTAAAATAACAAATGATTTTGTAATTCTAAACTATTGCAATAAGAGTCAATTAATTTTACGAAATAACTAGCTGTTATATATTCCGTATCAATTCACGATAGCTATATAATCTTCTCAACAAATAAACGATTCTATAATAAAAAATTGGTCAGTCAAACTCTCTGCGATCAAGACACGAAGTAACGATCACTATAACTTTGTTTTACGTATAAAAATGTGCACTGGCAGAATGTACCTTCTGTATGAATCTTTTATACAATATTCATAATACTACATTCGTATCGAAAAGTAAAGAATAACGAATGAGATTTGTAGATATACAAATATGTATCTAAATTAGAGAAAAATATTTCTCGAATTAGAGAAATTAAAGCTCTGGAGATTCATTACCAAGTAATTGAAAACCAACTGGACACTTCCCAATAGTACAAGAGATATTTCGTCAAAGTGTTTTTGAATTTATCAAAGTAGCTTTGCTTCGTGAAAGAACAATTTTTTTTTACCGGAAACCAGAATCGTTCTATTCGTTTACTTTTGGTCGCAGCTTATACAAATGCGTATGTACAGCAAGCGCGAATCGCCAGCGATAATATCACACATAGGCGCGCGAATTTAGAACGGGATTTCCATTTTCGTTGCGCACCTATATAGGCGTTACATATTCTTTTCTCTCAACGTCGTCGATCGATGCGACACGAAAATACATACTAGAATCAGATCCAAGTAAGTCGGTCGACATAAATCAGATAAAAAAAATTCGGATAATGTAGAGAGAAAAAAAATGAACATCGAATCCTTTTGTACTTTTAGAAAGCTTTCGCAGTGGAAAAATCATTGGTTCCTTTTGCTAATTATATACGAGATAAAACATGTTTGAACTTTTGTCTAATAAAAAGAAAAATCCATCACATCCGCTATGGCTTTATACGCCTAAAGACGTTACTTTCTTTCGCCTGTTGTTCGAATTCAATGGTAATTGATCTATTATAACGAACTAAATCGATCGCGTGACAATCGAGTTGTTCACTCGTGTCTCTTGCGCGCGAAAGCAAAAAAAATCTATCGAAACACGACGGATAAATCAAAGAAAGAAAGGGATGTATACACACGAAATAAAGCATGATTGTGTTGTTAACTAAGTGCTGACTAGTTTTCGCGTCTAGCGCGCAGTGGCTTGCAGATTATATGCATATGTATTGAATCGATTAATTTACTACGACGTCGATTATTTTTGTATCTTTTCATTTATAAACTGAAGCAGCTTGTGTATTAATGTGTCCTTTTTATGAAGACAAAAAGTAAAAGGCAAACGTTTAAAAAGGATTAAAATTGAATTTGGCTTGAATTTTTCTTTCTGCTTTTGTCGCATGTGCGTACTTACTATCGATTACCATATCCTATATAGGCTAGCGCATCTCTCTCTTGTTCCTCCTTACATACGCAGCGATTCATTTTTACCAATTACGTTTAAAGTAACTACACGCCGGCTTCCTACGCTTTCACGAAAACTATGTGAAATCTGCTTCTCGCACTAATGTTGCGCTCTGTACCTTGTTTTTCGATTTAAAAATATTTTCTTTTATCGTTTAACTTTAACGAAGGATTTTTTAATAAAAAAAAAAATTTACTATCAAAACCTTTGAAAGATTTACCGAATTTCGAATTGGCGAGAAAAGTAATAGAAATGTGGAACCCATTATTCAAAAAATGAATTTTTAAAAAGAGAGAATAGAAACATTAACGATGGATTTTATAACATACAATAACATCCGTTACTTTCCAACCTTCCAAAAATTTGCCAAATTTTCAACCATCGACAATATAACGGAATTGTATCAGTTCTATCTTGAAAAAAATTAATTTGAAAAATACAAAAAGGAAAGAGTAGCGAAGGCATTTTATAAAAAAATAAACAATAACACATAAGGTTCCCTCAAGCCATCTAAAAATTTACTCAATTCTCAGTCGTCGAGAAAGCAATAGAAATGTATCAACCCTTTCATCAAAATATGAATTTTGAAACAGAACAAAAGAAAACATTAACCAAAGATTTGAAGACAAACAATGGCTTTACATACCCCCAACCATCTAAAAATTCACCAAATTTTCAATCGCCGAGAAAACAATAGAGTCGTGTCAGTCTTTTCTTAAAAATATGAAATTTCAAAAATGAAAGCAAAAGAAACATTAACGAATTTACCAAATTCTCAATCGTCGAGAAAACAATAGAAATGTATCAGCCCTTTCTTGAAAATATGAAAATTGAAAAAGAAAAAAAAAGGAAACCTCTCGCGCAGTTCAACCCCCTCGACAAATGTAGTCTGGCTTTTTTGCTTTTACCTTCGTCCCATACAAATACACAGAAAACGAACGAGAGAGAGAGAGAGAGAGAGAGAGAGAGAGAGAGAAATGCCACATAGCAAAGCGATTCGGAACACGCGTAATGGCAGCCGCAAACAAATCGTAAATCTCGTGTTAGCCTACGGCGATTTTCGCGCCGCCAATAACACACTGCGAATGTTTTTCAAAGAATTTACTCGAGATATATACGTAACTTCAGTTGCTGTTTACCGAACAGTCCATTCTTCCCTCTTTTTCCATCTCTTCCTTTTTATCGTTATTTTTTTATATTCAACACGTACCCTCAGGTATCTAAAAAATCTCCGCTATAGAATGCTATTAAATGAAAAAATATTCAAATAATCGGCAAAAATATAAAACGCATATGAACGAGCTATCAAACAGGTCTCCGTCCAGCCGCAAGCTCTCACTTACGCACAGTCAGTACATACATACTCAGTCGGTACAATAGCATTACAGCCGAATCCATAATATCGCAGCCGCAAGTGCGTCCAAATATTGGCCGGTCGAAGGGTCTTGTTCGCACCTTGGCTCCGCGCAGCTACTATATATACTACTGCACTTCGAGGATAGTATCAGTGGTAGCAGCGGCAGTAGTAGCAGCAGCAGTAGCAGTAGCAGCAGTAGTAGTAGTAGTAGTAGTAGTAGTAGTAGTAGTAGTAGTAGTAGTAGTAGTCGAGTGGGAGGAAACCCCATAAGTCGCGTAACGAGCGGGCATTTGGAAAATCAATAACAGTCGTCGGCGCCGCGACGCCGGCGTAGACGAGAGGTCGCAAGTGCGCGTGTATGCGTGTAAGTGTCAATGTATGCGGGATAGGGAGGCTTGTGAGCGAGGTGGAGATTTTATGAGGGCCGGTGGGGATTTTTTTTCAATTATAAAAAGTACGGGTATTATTCAACGATAAGTTTTTGTAGATATCTAGAGCAGTTCTTTTATTTTTTTTCGAGCTATATTTATATATATATATATATATATATATATATATATATACTATCGGGTATAATAAGATATGCGAATATAAAGGGAAAATATCTAACGAAAGAAATTTGACATTAAAGTTAAAATAGCTTTTGACGAGGTAAAATAAAGTATTACTAAACCGCCGAGTGAAAGACTAAACGACTCGCTGCTGGATTGAGATTAAATATTCAAGAGCGAGTTGTTGATAGAAGTTTCCGGGCTTTAAACTGTTTTTTTTTTTAATATAAGTTTTTTTCTTCGTTCAACATACGTTCTACGCATACGTATGCAGAAAAAAAGCTCTCGTCTCGAGAGCTTTTTGGCATTTTTGATTTTTCCTTCGCTCCTCGAACGGCAGAGTTGAAATTTGTAAAAGACCGGACACGTTCTCGCATTCGTGCTAAAATCTCCCATGTGCATTATAGAGACACGTTAGTGCGCCCGGTGGAAAGAGAAGGAGAAAATAGGGAAAAGTCGTTGGGAAAGAGCGTTTATTACCTCGCGAGTGGCACGTGTATATAGCTTTACTTCTTTTTATGTTTACTGGGAAACAAGCAGTTTACCAGGACTTTAACTGATTTAGATTAACATTTTTTCCCCCGGTAAATAGCCAGGAAATGTCCTATCTTTTTCCCATTTTTTTTTTGTTCACGTTTGATCGACCTCGTAATAATGGTAACATTCAGAAAGTGTACTATACGCTGTATCGGTTATGTCTTCCATTTTCCAATGTAGATTTTCCTAACAGGGGGAAAAAACTGTACACACGTTCCAAGAACAAATTTCAGATATACACTTATTTGGTTGGGAAAATTACCCTGACTCTTCCTACGCTTACACAGTGACCGATTTTTCCATTGAGAAAAATCAATATACTTTTCTGAGTAAAATACCCAATTGCAGAATAGCGAATAGTACGCTGTGACGTTCAATATTTTTGGAATCTAGGTTTCCCTAGACGTGTAAAAATTTCCCGCACGTACTCGGGATTGACTGTACGACGTTTACCGACTTCTAAGAACTTCTCGTGAATCTATCGGTAAAAACACTTTGCAGTGAATTTTATTACACCTTACGTATTCCGAAAATGATTTTTCTATCAATTATCAATATGCGAATAGTCCGTGCGAGAGGAGAGTTATATTGTAGAATCAGAAATCTATAGACATGTCGTTAAATTTTCTTTGACAAAAAGTCTGGTACGACAGGCTAATATGAGGAATGGAAATGGACTTTGAAATTTTTTTTATAAAATTTCAATAACTATAATGGGTTTAATCTTAATGGACTTTTTAATGTAACAAGAGAGATTAACATTATTACGTAATTATGAGATTTAGAAATGTATAAAAAATATCACATCGAAATTGAAGTCATATTCCATGTATATATATGTACGAATCATACTACCGGTTTTAAGGTTTCTACTTAATTTTGCGAGGTTTCAATTGCTTATATATGATTATTATTGCTATTGAGAATACATAAGTTGCTAAGACACATCACTTCAAGAATATCAGAAGGTTGAAATCGAATTCATTTCTGAGATATACGTTATTTTAATAAGATTAATTAATTTATTGATTTTTAGATCTTATTATAGACACAACAATATTAGCATTTCATAATTTAATAAGAAAGCCGTATATAACGGTAAATTACAAATTCACATCGCAAAAAAAAACTAATAATTTGTTTATAAAATAGAACAAGCGCTAACTTGCAATAAACCGCAGAATAATAGCACTCAGTAATATTTAATTATACATAGTATAATTATCAATTCAAAAGTTTTGAACCGTGCATGAGATATTTCATCGAATTACAGTTGAATTACAGGATTTCGAGACTTTATTCAAATGCCATTCTATGAGATATTTCTATTTAAATTGTTTATTATAATTTGTTAATTACTATAATTATGCATAATGAATGGAAATTAGGGGCTTTAATGTTGTTTTTCTTATTATTTGTCATACACAAATGTATATACCTTTTTGTGCTTTATTTTGGCGCGAAATTTAAATTTTTAATCAACCTTTCATAAAACAAACGTGCTCTGTAAAGCTGAAATAGTGTTTATTCGCTATGTGTAAAAGCCAGCTTGGTAGAACTAAAAAAAGTAGAGAATGTTCGCTGTTTCAATAAGTGAAACTGATTTACTCACGAGTAATATTAAATTATATTAAATAGTTAAAAAACACTATTTCAATTTAGGTTTTTGATTGATTTCTATGTAAATACATGTCTAAATAATACATTGCTAAATAAGCACTACAATCGTTCCCTACAAAAATATCTTGTACACACGGGATGTGTGTTCCTTTCATTTTCTATGTACAAAATAGTAGTAGTCCTAGCCCAAATCATTATCAGTTAGATATAATAATTCTAATTTACATTATTATTATTGTTAATCAAATTTGTTATTTACACAATAATAATTATAATACGATCAGTGGTATTAATATACCTTTCTATAAATTGTATTATAGTAGAATCTTTAGTATGAAACATAGCAATTTTTACTATTCATACATTAAGTAAATATTTTCTATAAACGCTCAATGCATTCATTACTGCATTTTACTCTTTATCAGATTATTCAATACCGTTTCTTAATACG
The DNA here is from genome assembly GCA_018906985.1 of Apocrypta bakeri. NCBI lineage: Eukaryota > Metazoa > Arthropoda > Insecta > Hymenoptera > Pteromalidae > Apocrypta > Apocrypta bakeri. The sequence goes on along the minus strand of JACCIA010000006.1, from coordinate 8,154,236 downwards.
ATAAATACAATAATCATAAAATTAAATTCATGAATAACTGTAATAAAAAGGAAAATTGAATTATATTTTATTAAGTAGTAAATATTCAGTATACTGTCAAATTATTTTCATTTCTCTATTCTTAACGGCGAAATGTCGGCTAATTCAGAATTGAAAATAACCTCGCTATCGATAATCTGGAACTATTTCACTAATTCAAATTTATAGAGAACAAATCTATCGAGCTGTATCGTAAATTTGGATTAAAAAAAAAACAAAAGCTAGTAAAAATTATTAAACCATTTCACCCTTAAAACAACACAAAAAACGCGTTTCCGCAGTGATCTAACAGTTAAAACGCTCCATTAACGACAATGTGTTATCGGAGCATTCACACACGATTTGTAATAGTGTTCCGTTATTCATTTCTCCGGTATCAGTCACATCTATTTTCGTGCAGATCGCGTGTCAGCTTCTATATCCTGCGCCTTGTTTAAATATGTATACGAGTATATATTTTAGTGCGAGAAACCGATAGAGATTTCTATTATATCCCGACCTAGTCTTAAATATAGTACCGATAAGAGAAAGAGGGGACGGGATTTGGAAAGAGCATTAAATTTTCGGGGACCGTGAAAAAGCAGTTTTTCTCTTTGTTTTTTCATCGAATAAGCCGTGACGGTTTTTCGATAAAAATTATGTCTGTACTATTTTATATCTAAAATTATAATCATGTCGTTGCATATACAGACGCTGATAATAATTACAATCAAAATGAGTAAAAATGCTCGCTAAAAATTTAGGTATATATTACGGTGACAATATTATATAAAGTGTACGTTGAAAAATGTACAATTAAGGTTTATGAATATACTCGTCAGGATACAAGATTTCAACAGAGTGTGTTTAGTAACGAATCGAGACTTGACGTTTAATGTTTGTACGATTAAATAATAAAAACGCGATATTGTATTTGATATAATTATAGCAAATATACATCATGGAAAGTTATTGTGTAAGGAATAAATTGTTAAATAAATAAAATTAAACGATTTTCATAAAAAATACTCATTTGTAAAAAGCGCTCACAGACTACATACTTTCAAACTTGACGTTTTCACACAAAATATTTGTATAAATAATTCTAGAATAAAATTATTATGGATTTGTTTAAAAACAATTTTTTACAGTTAGAATTCAACTAGAAGAAGAGAAGTCCAAGATAAAAAAAATAGTGTACACTAAATATTTTTTTGAGACTTAAACGGACATGATACTATAAGTGTCTGGCCCATTTGGACCTGACCCTAATGGCCCTCATTCGCTTCTATACAGCGAATTATGAACTCACACTTTGGTGTACGTAATAAATACCAACATCAGTATCTATGGATACTTTGAACCATGTTGAGTTTAACTAAATTTTAACTGCTTCCGCACGTCTATAAGTTATTGTACTGTTCCGTAAAAAATCTACAAATTTCTTATATCCGAAGGTACACATTGAGAAACCATAATTGTAATTTAAGTAAGAGAGCCTTTCACTTATTACCTCCATGAACTTTGAATGTTTGTAAAAAATGTAATATTATTATTACAAAGCTAAACTTTTTTTCAGAAAAGTATATTAAAAATATTATTTATGAAGATTTACCAGAAGTCGATAGTATCATCCTTCGAAGAAAAATGATTTTTTTTTAATTTTACAGTTCAAACAACTTCATGGATTTTGAAGTTTTAAAGCTTAAATATTCTATTATACGATGATTTAAACCGTAAACATTTATAATATGTAATTATACATACTATACATAATTTTAAATTTACTTTATTTAATTCAGATATTTATTGAAATTACATAAAAATAACATAATTACAGCTTTGAATTTTAATAATCCATCAAGCTGTTCGACTTATAACCTGCGCCAAAGCTAAAGCTTAAAAAAAATATTATCTCTACGTAGGATGATATCATGAACTTCTGGTGATGAAAATACCTTTATGAAAAAAATTGTCGTTTTCTAATGGCATGACATACTTTGTTACAGACATCCAAAGTTTAGGGATAGAATAAGTGTAAACGCCCCTTAAATGAGTAACAAGTGCCTTCAAAATCGCCAAAAAAAGCAAAAGGTAACATCTCCGAGGAAAAATAAGAAAACAATGGCTTCATCTCGTAGTTCATCAAGGCAAAAGCTCACTTGCCAGGCTGTAAAAATTCATCAAATACACAGACACGCAAAGCTCTAGCATATGAAAGAGAAAAAACTTTTCCATTCGCAGTTTCAGTCCACTATTCAAACTGCCAACACATACAAAGTCGAAATTCAATGTCGATTCGACGAAATCATTCTCCGCGCTTGTAGGAAAATTTTTACGGGAAAAAATGAGTCGACGGGGAGAGAAAAATCTTTCTGGGGTCTACTTTCAATCTATTAACGGTCGTACGAGTCCCTCGACGGGATCGAGAGAGAAGCCAAGCGGAATCGCATCTCGTTGAATATATTTTTTTTTTTCGTGCTTCGCTCATATACTCCTTTTTTCATAAGGGTTGAGACGAGGGTGCAACTGCCTTTTTCTTTTTGCGCGACGTTTTCTTTTTTTTTTCAAACGTCATACGTCGAGGGAATCGTTCCGCGTTTGACTCATTATCGCGTGTATTACAACGCTTTAATAATAATCGTTGGGAAAATGTTGTTCTCAATTTACTTTAATAAAAATTAATCCATTTTGCGCATATACCCGTTCGAGCGATACCAACGGCGTCTGACTCGCGGGCGGGTTTTTCTCCAGGGCGTTTCCGTTAAACGCGGAGGGAGAAAATGCGCGACGTCTGGGACGACGACGTCGGCGTCGGCGTCTATTGTAAGTCGCCGAGCGGAAATGTTATGTGGCGACGACGGTATTCGACGGCTCTGTGTCTCGCAGTATGATGTAGTATATATAGTCTCGTAGGTAAAATGAGAATCGCTAGAGAGAAAGAGGTGTTGAGTTTGCTGCTATGACAAGGACTAGATGCTTCTGTACGATAAGTGGCTCGATTAAACTTGATTGCGAAAAGTCAAGTTGTTTAGCGTAATGATTATGCTCTCTAAATCTTAAATAATGAAGACAGTAGTGTGTACTGACTATTTGTGAAAGTTGGTTGTAATAATTTTGTCGATAAAATCTGTCCTATAAGAATTAGTGTATTCAGACTAGTTAAAGTATGTCAAAATGAGCTTTTGGATTGATATTAATTGTTAATATTTAATGAACTTTTGCTTGTGAAAGCTTACTCTATCTTTAAGAGGATTTATTCGATATCGTTTTCTAATAAGATATTTTTAAAGCATCGATAATCTTTAGAGAATAATGCATTATATGTCATTCTTCACTTTTGATACACTGCATTACATTGTAAAATTAATTTTGAATACACTTAGCTTAAAAGCGAAAATCTAACTATAGTAGACGTGAAAATAATTTCATTTCTTAGTGAATTTATCGCTATTTTCAAATTTAGCATACACACATGTGTACGTATTATTGCGTCTTTTCGAAATTATTAAACCGAACATTTGTTACATATATATATATATAAACTGTACGAAATCTAAATTATACATATTAAATACATATATATACGTACGTTATAAAAATTCTCTTTGACACACACGCGCCGCATACACCTACACGTGCACACAGAGATTTGGCCGCACAGCATGTGCACGAGAACTCTGGAGGTTATTAATATGCAAGTTCGACTAAAAGAGGGAATAATAAAAAAGGGCGAAAATGGAAAACTCGTCTATTACAGATTCTAACAATTTGGCATATCGCCTTTTGTGCTCGTGTCATATTGCGCAAAGTATGACGGAAATTCGAGAGATGTAATGGCTGTGTGATTAAATGCGTGTTAATTCTCAGGAAATGCACTTAGTCGATCCTCGCGTATTTTCATTTAAAAAGAAAATTGTTTTGAAGGAATATATATTTACATACATTAATTCTCATCGTACATTGATTAATTGTGCTCATCCAGTCAAATTATACGGGATTGATTTTTTTCCCGAAGCATTACGATTTTCCCTACATCACAGCAGCGTATACATTATATATACACACACACACACGTAAGGTTGAAGTATAACGGCTTCATCCCCTTGGTATGAAAAAAGCGCATCATCGAAGAAAATCGTCGGCCACTGCGACGGTCCCTCGATCTTCTCATCCCCCTTCGCAGATTTGTTTTTTTTCTTTCTAATGTGCGATGGCGTTTTTCTCATCCAGAGGGTGAGACTCCCTTTGGTATAGAGTATCCAAATTGTTATCCCTTTGGTCAAGGGTATATATATATATCATATCTAAAGTTTGAATATCGGAGGTACGATACGATTAAAATAAATTACACGCGGTGATAACGAAATTATACACTCGAGATTCGAAGAGCTTGAAAGGTACACGGATATTAAATGAAAAGCTTGAAAAAAAAGAATGTGAAAATGTTCTCGAATCTTCTCCAGTGCGAAGTATCAAAGCCATTGTCGCCGCATAATTCGAGCACGAAGAGGGCAGTTTAATTAAAGATCCGCAAGGATAAGAGTTCGATTGATTCCCCAGAGATTCCGCGGCACTATAATAAGCGCGTAGTTCGCTGAACACTTGTAGAAGCGACGTTATTCCAAGGAGCAAATAGAATTAAATTTCTTTCTTTTCATCTCGACTCTTTCATTTTTTTTTTCTTTCATTATTCTCAATGAAAAAGTTACAATTCCGATCGTCGTTGTTTCTAGTTTAACAGAATTGAAAAAACTACAGCAATGCAGCAGTAGTCATTAAGAAGTTAGCTAATAAAATCTACATAGCGATTCGCTCTTAATAACGGTGTAATAATACTCTCTTTCATATTCCAATGTAACTCGGGGCAATTGTTTCTTCGCCGATTTCGATATAAGTATAATAAAACGCACAGTAGAAGATGGAGAAGAAGATGAAGAAGAAGAAGAGTAAAAAAAGAATTAAATAAAAAAGAAAAATAGCATCGACCAAGAAAATTTTGCACCGAAGCACACGAAGCTCTGCAAATAGCTCAATTGAAACATTATTCTCCGGAGGTATAGACAGAGCATCCTCCCACCTCTTTCGCGTCCATCTTCGCCGGTTAGAGAGTCTGCAGACCTCCTCTCTCTGTCGTCGTAGGAGGCAAACGAGCTGCCGGCAGGGAAATATGGTTCCCCGTCTCTGCTACCGCCGCCGCCGCCGCCGCTGCTGCCGCCGCCACCGCGCCCTGCGTGTGTGCGTTTAAATCAATGATGCCGAGCTTGCGCAGAGCTTGCAAGCACCCTCGGAACCCCACCTACTGCCGTACTATATCCAGAGCTTTTTTCAGCGGAACTTCTCTTATGCGCACACGGGGTCCGTGACAAAACTCGCGTCTAAAGGCAAAAAGAGGGAGCAAGCGAATAAGAGAGCGAGAGAGAGAGAGAGAGCGAATGAGAGAGAGGGCTAAAGAATAAAAAGAAAAAAAGAAACAAATACGGTATACACAGCCGAAGCTTTTTCTTCTTCTCTCTTCAAACGAGTCCGTCCGTCTATTTTCCCGCTTTTCTCTCACAATAAACTTGCAGCATCCGGCTTGCATACACGTATACCTACACACGCGAATCGCATCTCTCTCTCTCTCTCTTACTCCGGGGGTGGCATACTCCCCTCTTCTCTTTATATATATATATATATACACAGACATAGACATATATATACGTGTAGTAAGAGTAATGCGCGAGCGCGCGCAGTAGCGCCTCTCCCCGAGAGAGAAGGATCTGAGAGAGCGGCGTCCCAGTCGTCGCCGAGGATTTGCCTGCAGCGCGCGCGTTTCCCCCCTGTTGTGTCTGCCTGTGTGTATGTGTCGAGCATAGCTGAACCGATGCCGAAAACCAGAAGTAACAGTAACAGCAACAATACCATCGCAGGCTTCGGTACTATCCGGATTACATAAGCTCCGCGCGAATTTCTGTGTATATATACACATATATATATATATATATATAGACGTGTCCGTGAATGTGTCTGGCTGCGCGTGCATGTGCCTGTGTCTGTGCGAGCCACACGACTAGTGGAACGAGTCAGGCTGCGCTCAGACATGTCGCCGAGAAGGTCCAGGTGCCGCGATGAATTGTTATCTCCAAAGCTGAAGCAGTTACTGGAGCATCTAGGCTTACAAGACACGAGTGCATAAGAGAGAGAGAAACTCGTACTACTGTGTTACTGCACATCTCCCCTTCTCTCTCTCTCTCTCTCTCTCTCTCTCAAGCTCTATCCTCCCTTTAAGAATCGATCGTCGGCCTTCGTAGTACGCTGAGATAAGATCTGTACAGTGAATAGATATATATATATATATATATATATCTATCTATATATATATATATAGATATATAGATATATATAGTATACATATATATACATCTACGTACATATATATATACCCACATATATATATAGAGAGAGAAAGAGATCAAGAGGCGCGCGTGTGTCTATTGCATGCGCGTATATTATTATATACCTACGTGTCTGTGTACGTACATGCATTCAAAGCAATGTGATATATCCGGCGGCCTAGACGAAAATCAAAAGGATCAAATCATAGTACGAAAAAAGTTGTGCGAAGCGAAGAGAGACTACATTCGTCGCAGTTCTTCGCTGGATGAATCGATAAAAGGGTGACGACGCTGAGGCGACGAAGATAGAGTTTGTGTGCGTGTGTGCGTGTGTGTGTATGAGAGAGAGAGAGTGAGAGAGAGAGAGAGAAAACGAAAAGATAGAGACCAACCGGTCTCTAGTGGATCTAAGAAGATAAGATGAGGGCTGTCATGTGGCTCGCAGTCCTTGTACTGCTCAGCGTCGACGTTAGCAGACAGCAAGAGGAGGATATACCTCATGGAGAGTGAGTATACGCGATTTTGCATTTATATATAAGAGTTTACACGTGTTCTACATGCTATTGCGTAATTCACTCGATATTACCTTGAACTGTCTCGATAGATACGTGTATTCTATATGTATATATATACGAATACGATTATAGAGAGAGAGATTCGATACGAATTATTATTTCACTTAGGAAATGTAATAAATATAAATAAAGAAATATCAACGATATTCGAAAAATTGTTTTATCCAAACGAGGCTTTTAAAAGCTTCGTATAGTCGGATTGTTTTAGTTCGTGTAAAATTTGCAACGTTTAATGCACTATCTATATCTACGTGTAGATATTTGTATGAGTATGCCTGTGTGTAAGTGCGTACGCGCATGCAAACAGTCGGCCTAAATAAAGGGAAAAGATAAATTATCCTGGCATTTGCATTGTTTAATGAAAACGACCTAAAATTTGAAAATTATCGCACCGAAATCTATATATATATATAGTATTAAAAAAAATGTTGCATTGTTCGTATATATGGTGCAACTAATGGATACACTAATTAAGTTATGAAAAAAATGCAAACAAATCTACGTATATGTATATAAAGTTTAACGATCTTATGAATCCCAGCGAGAAAATATCGCAATACAGTTGAACTTATAACGCACTAAATATTTATATAAATTATACAGTATAATCGATTTGGCATAAAAAGCAAAAACTTTATCCTCTCGATTGCACAGGAAACTTAAGTCGACAGCTTGGGATCGCGTGGCACTTCTTTTACGATAATAAGTAAATTGCAAGGGGTGTCGCAATTGAATTTCAAGCTCTTAAACAGCGATATAGACTTCACGCGAGAAATGGTGTCAACTGTCTCTTATACAGACAGGAAACAAATGGATTATTTAGCTGTCGATTTATAAATCAGTTAGAATTTTATTATGTACGAACTGCTGAGACAATAGATAGCTTTTACAATGAAGCCATCTCTGTACACGTGAAAGCTCGGTGAAATCGATTTAGATGAATATATTATATATGTATAGAAAGAACTATATACGTATATATAAATATTCATTGAAATTTAAGCACAGGATAAAAAAGGAATATAAGTTAATCGAAAATAAAACTAACATCCTGTGCCCCTGAGACACATCCAAAAATAATAGCTTTGATTGTTACTATTATACGCAAATCCCATATTATTATCGGTAATGTCACACCAAAGTATGCAACTCTAGCTATATACGAAGATGTTCGGAAGCGGCCGAGCGGCGGTAGCCCCTCGGCAGGGCGTGAAATTCCAAACGCGCGACCTCCTTTCTATGTACATATAGCTTACACACACGTGTCTTAGGATAAAATTGCCAAAAATTAATCGCTCATATTACGTCAACGAGATCCAATATAATTTCGTGATGGATTGATTTCGACGCTACTACTATTAGCTTTACAAATACCAAAAGTTCGGGTTAACGCGCACACAGGCACACGCGCGTACGTAGGAGGAAAAAAAAGAGTAGAAAAAAAAAATGAATGCTTCGAGGCAATTCTGCATACGAGATAAAACGCCGTAGGCTATGAGTCCTTGTCTCGCGGTCGCGCGCCACCGGAAAAGCTCGTGTACGATCCTAGTGCAGCTGCGCGTGGGGTAGGAGGGCGTATCGTATATAGTTTGAAAAAAGCCGCGCGCGCGCGCGCACAGGAAGTTCGGGAGCTCGAAACTTTCGTCTCTCGTGGTATAAATTGCGTATCGTTCGTTCTCTCCCCTTCTCCCTGTCCCTATCTCGGTTAGTTTTTCTATTTGACTGCTCAAGTTGTTAGAGAATGAGAACATCCGAATAGCGACCCTTAACAAAGTTTCGAGTAAAATTAAGGGGTTCCATCAGTTTTCTCATGCTTCTTCTTTTTTTTTCTATTCGTTATTGATTCGAAATTACATTACAAACGAAAGAGTACATCCAAAAATACCCTTAAGGGGGCAAGACACCTTTTAAATGAATGTACTTAAAATTAAAAATTTTATTTGGCTACATTAATTTTATTATATTTAGTACTGAACTTATAGATACGTATAGGTTGTTGAAAATTTACTCTCAGTAAGATTCAAAGGAAGCAAAAAAATTCTACACGATTCAATGGATTTTTAATAATTTTTCTATTTAAAAAAAACTCTGCCTTCATAATTCGGAAAATGTGTCAATGAATACTGGTGGTAATTTTCAGTTGAATCGATCTATTAATTCACTTTGAATCTTGCGGAAAGTGAATTTTCACCAACTTAGAGATGTGAAACGGAGCTCAAATTAAACGCACACTTATCACTACAGCTTGAGTGTCAAAAATAGTAAAAAATTCAATCAATATAACGGAATAAAATTTTTAATTTTAGATATTCTCACATGAAAGTGTCTTGACCCCTTAACAAAGTTTCCAGTAAAATTATAGGATTTTATCTTTTTCCCGATACTTCTGTGTTTCTTTTCTATACTTTATAGGTTGCGTTAGTTTTAATTTTTATTTTTAATCCCATGGGGATAATTTGACATTATGAATTATTGAAAATGTCGTCGATGGCATGGAATCGATAGAAAATAGAACAATAGTTCGGAGGAATTTAGTAATAAGGAATTCGCCAGGCTGTATATTGATCGAAGAGGAGAAATTTCAACGTTTTTATCGAATAGGTTGTCGTTAAATTTATTATATACACGTTATAATTTGATGAAATATTTGAAAACCATGAGAGAAGGATTAAACAATGAAATTTCGCTAAATAGATATTAGTTCTACACATTGATAATATTATATTGATAATATTCTAGATAACGCACGAATGTCGACTGATCAACAGCTGTAATTAAAAGTATATTGGTAATGATAATCACTCTGTACATCGATTACACATGGGCCATAATTACGTAATATTATAATGCACCAGAGCTGATTGAAGTAATTTCACGGATTAAGTGGGATCTCAAGCGAAATTTCGGAAAATCAATACGGCACACATATTCCGTTAATCCGAATTTACGGTCAGCGTTTCGACGCGTCAAGGCTCGTGAAAACCGGATTGCCGAATAATAACCAACAGCGCGACCTAGGTGAAACTCAAGTTTCCCCAGTTTTATACTCATCGTCAGCACACTACTATTATCAGCGTATACATATATACGATACGCGACGATACATACTACTGTCTATATGACATGAATAATATTGACATGAAACAAACCACGCGTTATATATACATGCATATTGCGTATACACATAAAGTCAATGTGATTTCCTTGAATATAGCCGCGCGATTCGGTAAAAAATTTTTAGATCCTGATTATTGATAAGACGATGAAAAAGGAAGTGGTATCTATTCGCTAATGTGATTTTGATACTCGAGATGTGCAACGTATTAGTCTGGGTCGTAGCGGAGAAAGAGAAATTGTTCTTGATGTCGTTGTTATTTTTGTTCACGTAAGTAAGGCGTATAGTTATCATTGATAATTAAGTAAATTTCCAAAAAAAGCTTTTTTTACAACCAGTAATTGAGCTTTTTATTATTGTAGTCGCGCCAATTACCAACAAATTGACCAGTGAACGTAATTTGATCTTCTAAATTTTTAAACTTGTCTTTGAATTGGATTTTAAGACGTGGATTACTTTGGCGTTATTTTTGTGAAACAATGTAGCTATTTAGTAGTTTTGTTCAGCGCCAACCTGGACAATCTTATAAATTCAGTGCAATTAAAGTCGTTATTTTCGAGGTAAATTGATATTTTAATATTGATCAGGGAAATTTCTAGATAACTTAATTTCTAGCTTGTAATAGAGCTTGATTCCCAAGTTGAGAACTTCGTAGATACTTCGTAGATACTTCGTAAATTCTGTATTAATACAAGACATCTTCATACATCTTTTTATATCAAGACGCGTGATCGATCCTTCTCAAAACTAAATTTGAAGACTTTAGAGATTATTCCGATATATAATATCTACAGCTTTGAAAGTATTGTATTTCTAAAGTTTGGCTAATTTTAAAATGAAGCGGAGTTCCAGTACGAGCGTCGAACTGATATCCCGTAAACAGTACTGTAAGCCAATACTGGAGCAACATTGAACCAGTACTGAAGGTATAAAAACGTACCGGGCTTTGAAGCCAGTCCTATAACACCATACGTCCAACCAGACTGTGCAAATATTCTGGCAACCTTGTTTTTTTATTTTTATTTGACTATTTTTATATAAATATTTTTTATTTTTATATTATTATAACGTTATAAAATTTGTATATAAAAGATAAAAATAAACTGATAATGTTCTGAACCAACACTTCATCGCCTGTACTTTTTAAAACTTTTTTTAATTGTAATCTTGCTATTTCGAGATCACACTTGACAACATTTACTAAAGTTAAAGAACTCCGGTTCCAATCTGACATACCAGTTTTAACTCCGATTCGAAATTGGCACGCCAGCATTGGGCCAGTACAGCATTACAACTTCGGCCCGATCTTATCATCCCAATATCGTGGCAAGGTTGAGCCAGTACTGTCCCATTATGCCAATACCCGCAATTCTTACTAGGATGGATTGAACTGAATTTGGAGTCTTTGATCACTTAACAGATTTCTACAGTATTAAAAATATTTTATCTCTAAAGTTCAACTAATTTTACTAAGAAAAGTCCCTTTTGTGTTTTTAATGAGAACTTCTTCCCCGAGGAGTTAGAATTTTTTGAAAATAGTCATAAAACGCCGAAATTCGCGGAAGAACCAACTTTGCCTTCCCGTAACTTAAAAAGCCTTCGTAAAACAAAAATCTAAAAAAATCCACGAATACTGTTACAGTACTAAAGAACCGTTCAAAAATATTTATAGCATAGAAAAAAAATGAATCTGTCAAAGAATGACCCATAAATATAAATATTATTTACAATACATCGCGTTGACCATAAAAACGTACGTACACCGAGCAGAGAGTGGCATTAAACAATGAAAACAGACGCTTATTAAAGAAAATGCATTCGCAGTGGATGCAACCGAGATGATAAGCGCGCAAGCCGACAAGTTAGCGGAATAGGGAAAGTTTAGTGTGCTCAGTTCGAGCGAGAGAGAGAGAGCTTACGAAAAACTTTATAGGTAGAAGAAGGTGGCTTTCTGCTGGAGCGATTTAGAAGTGGAGAACGAGAGAAGGAGAAACGTGTCCGGAAAGTGTGAAGTCGAGTTTTCAAAGAAGCCGTCGATCGTCGGCAAACAGGCCGACGTTGTCAAAAAGTCCAAGCGCAGTTAAAGACTACCAGATTGCGAGCTCGAAGAAAACGATATTATAATATTCGTACATATATATGCATATGCCTTATTGTAAAATCAATACGAATAACGGTATAAGTATATTGAGTAGATAATCCAAAATACAGCCAGACGATGTGCATAGAGGCTATCGATAAATCAAGCACCAAACCGAATTTCACAACTCCTCCAACGATCAATCACGGCCTCTTATCACTTCTTCACTTCCCCCTACCTCTGCACTCTTTTTCGATCTCGTAAGCTATGCCGACTTTATAGTCGTTCGAAACATTTTTCGGACACGACTTCGGCTCCTGTAACTTCTTTTTCACACTCCCAAAGAAACACGTCGCGCGCGAAACTCCTTTCTGCAATAAACGCCGTTCGGTAAAGCGGCAGAACTTCGACTATGCTACTTCTTTTTTCCCACCTCTTACAATACATCTTTTCTCTTCGATTTCGGCTAACAAAAGTCCGAGCACTAACAGATACGCAATTTATGCCGCCGCCGAAAACTTTATCAACTTTAAACTTCGGCTGGTTACGGAGTTTTACAAGTTCGGAAAAGAGCAGACTTGTATTTTCCTAAACACGACGTCGTTTGTCGGGGAAAATATTATTCGGAGATGGAAGGAAAAGTTTACGGCTCCTTTTCGCTGAAATTCAAAGAAGGATATCCATAGCCGGGAAATTGAGATACGTCCTTTCACGTCTGTGTGTATGCGCGCGCGCGCGCGTGTGTGTGTGTGTGTGTGTGTATTTGGCGGAGATGGAATTTGGCGGACGTGGAGAGGAATTTTCACGATGCAACGGAGGATTATCACGTTTTCGGTCTGCCGCGATTTTTAATGCAGTTTATCGGCTGCGAAAAGTAAGTTTTGAATTTTGAGGTCGCGCAAGGATTTACTCGCGACTGTTTGTATTAACCTGTCATTTTAAAAGATTTTTTTCTTTCTTTTTTTTGAGATTTACGTCAAACGCCCTCGCAACCCTATACGGGTCTCGGATCTCTTATTCCAGGGATAAGCTTTTCGTAATTGGCTTTCGATTCCATCATCGCGCTTCTTCTCTACGATATAGTCAGTTTGTTCACACATACTTATTCAGACTCGCGAAACGATTCCTTATTTCAAAAGTCGTATTTCAAACTCGCGTGTTAAATACGTACATAAGATTAGAACGCTTGCGTTGAACACCAAACGGTTAACGAGCTCTTCCTTTAAGGCTCTTTTTCGTCTTGTTGCACAAAAGAGGGGTTGACGGCTCTGAGGTGCGAATCAAAGCGGTACGCGAAGTTAATTTAGCGTGAATAACTGTGAGCTCTAGCAAATTTTTTTTTTTTTACTTCCTCCGTTAGATTCGTCTTCATCACAGTGCAGTCGTTATTTTGAATTAATGCTTGTGTTGTACAATTAATTATTCGCGTACAAAGTATAAGGAAATAAAAATGCATTTTTTAAATCGAAAATCAATTTAGAACGACTAACGGTACACTGGAAACGAAGTTTGCTAAATTTACGGAAATTTATTTTGAACGAAGAGCATATAGTTCGTTGAAAGAAAAATCAATATTCTGAGTTTATTATAAATATTGATTTGAATCCACAATTATTTACTTATTTCTAATATGAATATGGATTGCTCGAATGAACGAAGTGAAATAGTAATTATTTAAATGTATCGCGTATAAATAAATTTTCCGCTCAAAACGTATAATTTATCATTCCGAGTGAAGTGAATATTTTCTGAGGACTGAGGAAAAATAAAACTTTATTATTTTGTTTAAACAATATCTCTTGAGTGTAAAAAAAGGCTGCGCTTTAAATTTATCGCGCATTCTATAATTTAAATGTTAACAAACGTGTACGGCGTTGTCTCTATATACGCTCGTAACACTCGCGATAAGACATCGTACTGTAGTGTTATTGCGCAATCCTTTCATTCCAGCGCTTTTTCCTCTGGATAATAGGTCGTAATATTCGTATCTGAAAACATATGCAAGGGAGAATAACGAAAGGGATATAATATTGAAGCGATAAAGTTTAAATTTCGATTGTCGACACTAGAAATGATATTTTTATTCACAGCGTTTCAATTGTCAAAGAGTTTCACGTAAATAGGTCGTATATAACAAATGTAGAGAGAGAGAGAGAGAGAGAGAGAGAGAGAGAGAGGGCGTTTAACTGAGCGCCGTCTCGCTATTCAGATTGAATTCAGGACAAAGTAAAAGTTTGATCTAGGTCGACCGACGCCCAGCGTGTGTAAATTCAATTTTCGTAATTTTCAACATTTCTCGAAAATCATTTTATTTATCCGTACTCTTCGTTTGTTACAGAGTCAGGAATTGGGCGATGAGATTTGGAGTTGATCTATGGGAATTCGGCAGACAGATCACAAAGATGAGCGACATCAAGAGTGTAAGTTTAACTAAAGATAAAGATCGAAATAAACGAATGATTTTATTAACATACGAAAAAGGCGAGTCAGGCGACTTTAGATCGTACAGTTGATGAAAGCGTTTATATGGAAATTATTACGAGGAAATAGATTAATGAATTATCGCGTTGACGATGAATGACACTTTTCAGAAATATCACGGTGGCAGATCAGCGGTCAATAAGAAAGACGGCCTAGTACTTGTCAGAGAAATGGCGGCGGAAGTGAAGAACATGATGGACTTCAAAATGAACGCAGTCATGGTAATTAATATCAATATTCAATCTATGACTTGTAATAACGTAAGCTTTTGCTCATCAGATTAATGTCTTTTTTCTATTTCATATATTATTACACTAATCGTCGCGCAACTTAAACCTCCTTGAAAAATAATTAAAGAGAGTCACAGAAAGGCGTTGGTCGCTGCTTGAGCTTTCAAGTAAGCTCAAGGGCTGCTAAGCAAAGGATTAGGACTAGCGAGGACGACGACTTTTACTCGATCCTTTACGGGCTACGTATACTTGCGCGTTGAAATTCAAAGCTGATTATTCGAGTTTAAGCATAGTAAAGCTACATATATCTCCTAAATTACTATATAGAAAATTACTTCTTATTTTATATATCAACCGTATACCGGAGGTATACGATTTGATTGCTTCTAATGACGATAATTCAATTAATGGATCAGTTGTAGATGTGTAACATGAAAAATACTTTAATAATGCGTACAAATTAATATTTTATAAACGTTCTTTTATTCAGCTCCAAATTGTTATTTCCATAGTTTTGGAATGTCAGCTAAATTAATTGAGATTTTAGTAAGAAACAAATAATAGGATTTTCACGACTTAAATCTAATTGTTCTCGGAATACCAAACAATATAAGTAAATTATAACACAAAGTCACTATAATATTATTTGATCAAATTATAGAGTTTGCAGACTGACGTAGAAATCAAATTTGTTCCCTCTCAAGCGAGGATTAAAACCCGATCGATAATTACTGTTCGCATTTTTAATGAAAAATAATTTATAAATGATGCTTTCTTTTAGAATTTATTGCCGATGGAAACAAAAATTCAATCGTGATAATCGCATCATTTTTGCCTTATTAAAATTGGCATACCTTAACATTGCAATTATCTGATCTCGATTATCTCAATTAAATGTAATCCAATTTTGTCTAATCGAACTTTATTATAAACATCAATTTTTTTAGAATCAAAGCTAATTTACACAATGTTTATTGTGCAATAATTTCGAAATATGTTATTAGTATATTTTTTACGACATACAAGGGATGTAAATTTTGACCTTTTCTACAGAGAAAAAAAGGTACAGACCTTAGCATACCTTCATTGAACAGTAAAAAAAAACATTTTAAGTAATGCCAACAATTTTGTTGTTACGAATTTTCACGTGTAAAATTTGTTCATTTCCCGTTTTCCCACGTATCCACCATCTGGACACCCGGTATATAAATGCATCTTCGATAAAAATAATCGAATATTTTTTTGTATACACATTACGCAGCAGGAAACTGTGTAGAGAGCAATATAAGGACAGTTATAATAAACGATGTTGCAGAAACTAATGGAGAACGCGGAGCAGGCGGCAGTGTCGGCGTCGCGGGAGGGCGCGGTCTCGCCGCCCAAGTACTACGCAAGCCAGCGCATCAATCTCTACGCGGACGATGGCAAGCTGAGCTCGGGAGCTCGCGAGGTCAACCTCACGGCCAACCGGCACTTCGATCATCTAGCCGTCAACCTCAGCCTCTCGGCAGTCCTCATGCCACCCGGCGTCAAGGACACCGGTAATAATCCTCGCTTCTTACTCCCTTCCCCTGAACACCTATCAACTTCTCACCTAGCTCCTCCCTACCCTACCGTCTCTCTCTCTCTCTCTCTCTCTCTCTTTACACACATACAAGTACGGACGATCCGTCTTGCTGAGCGACGGCTCTTATCGAAGTTGCATTTTACTGCAGACGGAATATAAAAATAGTCCACTTGATTAAGAGGAGAAAAGATGCGCCAGTAGATACTGTCCATGTTTAGTCAGACGTTGGTCGGTTAAAAATAGTTGGTGAAAATTTGTAATACTTTTTTTAAGTATTATTTCTTAATATTATTTAGTGTAAATGGATTTTAATTAACGTTGATGTAGTTTAAAGCCATTGTCATTGACAATGAGTTAGTAGATGATGTCCGCGTGGGGTCAGACGTGTCATGATTGAAAATGTTTGCCGAAGATTTTTAATACGTTTTTTAACTTTTATTACTTCATTTTTACTTAGTGTGAATATTATAATTAACGTTAATCTTGATCAATGCCATTTTTCCAATTGTTCAGTAGATAATCGTGTGTGGCCAGACGCGGCAGCTTTTTTATTACAGATATTAAGAACAAATCGATTATGATTCGCATTCTTTTAGTTTTTAACGACGGCTTTGTAAAATAAAAATTAAAAAGTTTGTTCAAATATATTTTACGGTAACAGTATTAAACTATTATTAATAGACGACTGTATATTTTTGCGATGTTTAATATTTCTGAAAATCCGTGTGCTGTCCATTTGCAGTGGAAAATGAAAATTCACTGTCCGCAGGATGCAAAATCGAGCTGCAATTTGAGAATATAATACTTTGATACACTCTTTATGACATGAATGTAGGGATTTATTTTTCAATATATAATAGGAAAATGATTAAGAATCGACAATTGATTTTATTAAAAACTGAAGTATCTTTGATTATCAAAAATGTATTCTGTACATTCAAGTGCCATGAAGAATACCACGAAGTATATTTCTGTAAAATGAATTTGAAACCCTACGGTTCAGAATTTGTAACTGCTTAAAAGTGAATTGCTAGATAATTTATGAAAAGCACTTCAACTACCAACACTGTGCTATCAATAATGCAAATAATTTAAAATAATTGAAAAAAATAAATAAATAACAACAATTCATCCACAGTAAATCTCTTGATGTAGCAAGACATTTAAGATAATATTATATTTTATAGAAAATTAAAAGACTAAAGCATAATACTCACACCTATCAAAGCTCGAATTCCACGTAAAATGATTGCAAGATTGTAGTAAACAATTGCAACAATTGAAGCAATTCCAGATCAAATTTAAAAAAAAAGCTAATATTTCAACTCTCATTTACATGGAATAGCTTAAAATATACATAGAGAGAGAGAGAGAGAGAGAAAGGTAGAAGAGATCGACATTGCAGCAATTCCTCAAATGCATTATTTACGTTTCGCTTTTCTTTTCGCTCTTCCTCTCACTCTTCATACCACTGGGGAACGCACAAAAGAATCCGACGTGGCATCCGGCCTTCAATGGAGCGAATACCTCGACCCGCTCTTCGTCAACAATTACGAGAGCGACCCGACGCTCTCCTGGCAGTACTTCGGATCGACTTCCGGCTTCTTACGCCGCTTTCCCGGTGAGCTTTTGTCCGTTGTACACTCTTTTCAACCTCTTCCTTCTTCCTGCCTTTTGCGTCCATGCGGCTACTATACCGCTATTTTCACTTTCTTCCCGTACAGTCGCTACCTTCTCTCGTGAGATATCTCATTGAGGTCCGCTGCTATTTTCACTTCCGTATTATTCTTTTTTTTATCCTTTCCACGATCTCTCAATGAGATGCTCGATACGCGAGTTTCCTTCATTCATCTTAATAATCTTAAGAGATCGAGTGTTTTCTTTCTCAACGTATTGTCCTTGCTTGTTGAATACGTAAGTGAAAATTTTGAACGATGATTTCTAAAATTAAAATTTAATATTTTTTCAATTATGTGGTCACAATTTACCTGCAATTGACGAAGTCTAGGAGGTAAAATAAAAATCTCGCTATCCGCAACATTGAAGAGAAACCGGAAATTTGCTAAAAGTATACTCTTTTTCTCATGAATCTAGGAATTACGAAAGCTTGAATAGCCAGTTTTTGATTCCTCGATTTTAAATTCCTATATTCGCGTGAAAAGAAGTGCACCAAAGAGTATTACGAAATTTCAATTCAATTCTTTAATTGACTTTTTTCTACTTTTGAACTTTAAAAATCCACGAAGTTATTCAACCTGTAGCCTATGCCAAAGCCAAAATAAAAAAATCATATCACTGCACAGGACGATGAGTGGAACTTCGAGTAAGCCCTATTAAATAATTTAAAAGTTTACCTGTAGTATTAATACTACGTTTTTCCTAAACACATTTAAAGCTCAGACAGGGAATAAGTGTATACTCTCATTATTATCGTAAGTGCCGATAATGTCTAGATTATTGAAAAAATTTTAAATTCTAATTTTCGAATCATTATTTTAAATTGATCTTACCCCCCTAACACACAATCTCATTTATTTCTGATTTTCTAATATAGATATCGAAGCATTTTAATCCAACCAATGAATTTATTATAATACTATAAATATAATTACCACCATACTTAGATTGAATTTAATTGAAATTGTAAGTAATTTGATCGTTTATGAATAATTAATATTCAATGAAATGATCGAAATTCGACAACAGCGATGTCGTGGCCACCGGTTGACGCCTCGCCGTCGCAGAATGGTAAACCGGTGCGCGTGCGCGACGTCGACGACTTCCGGCTATCGGAGTGGTTCGTGGGCGGCGCCACCTCACCTAAGGACCTGGCGATCCTCGTCGATGGCACCAGCCTATCCTCGAGTAAAATAAGGAAACTGGTTGTCGCCACGACTAACGCCGTCCTAGACAGTCTTGGACCAAATGACTTTGTTAACGTTTATCGTTACGCCGAAACCGCTGAGGAAATTGTCAAGTGTTTCAAAGACAGCATGCTCGCTGCTTCGCCAGAAAACGTCAAAGAACTTAGGGTACAAATAAAGTTTCTTCATTTTTTTTCTTTGCTTCTTTATTGAGTTTATTACTCACGACGATACGAATCGAATCAAAGAGTAATTTTCTCAAGGTCGATTGTACGAAAAGAAAATTAAGGTAAACGAGAAAAAATTGTCTCTATCACCAGAACGCCATGAACAACTTGAAAGCTGAATCGCCGTCGAACATCTCAGCGGCGATGAGTACAGCCTTCGAAATACTGCATAAGTATAACCGGTCATCCCAAGGTAGTCAGTGTAATCAAGCCATTGTTCTCATTACTTCGAGGTCTGAAGGTCCACCTGTTGACCTGATCAAGAGATACAACTCACCCCATATGCCGGTCAGGATTTTCACTTATCTCGTCGGTGGAGATAATAGCCAAGAACTTCACGACTTGTCCTGTAACAACAAAGGTTTGATTTGCTCTATTGTTTTTTTTAATTAACCTTTTAACGTTCCCAGGGCATTTTTTGAAGTCTACTTTGGACGGGGTATCGCGAACAGAAACGATCTCAGAAAAATACGTGCAGCATTGTTCTTTGCTATGGTGGCGTTTAAATTGCCGTTTACTGCTGAAAAATCAAAATTAAAACAAAACTTTTTATAAATGCGTCCTCGATGTCTGAACGAGAAAAATTTGTTTGGTCCGAAGGAATTATTTTTATAAAGCAAAGGACGACTGGCGCGAAAAAATTTACATTTTAATTTAACACTTTATTTTATAAGAAATATTTAGCTAAACTCACATAAGTTTTTTCACATGGACGTGGTTTAAAAGTCATTTAGTCACTATTTTTTAAATAATTACGAGCTTCACAAATTTAAAAGTTTTTCTATTACGTTTTTCAAAATTATGATTCCGCGAACATTTTTGTTAAAATTTATATTTTTCGAGAATAAGATCTGTTACGTTTAAAAGTAAATTTTTTCATATCAACCAACAGTTTCTTGATTAAAAATTCTCCAAAATCCAAAAAAACCTCCCCATTAACTTAATACACGGAGAATAACTTTTAAAAAAATCTGACTCGAAAAATTCTAAGGCAACCAGCAAATTTTGCTTTGTATTTGTTATATTTTTCAACGAGAAATGCCGATTCGATGAACTTTTAAAAGCCACCATTAAAAAGAGCGACCTTCAAAATAATGGAATATGCGCTGCACAAATTTTTCTAAGATCCCTTACGTTCATAAAATGAGAATTTCGAAAAAAATGTTCTGGCAACGTTAGAGGGTTAACAATTATTTTAAACATGGAAATTACACTTAAGAATTAATGAAATTTTCAGGATTCTACGCAAGAATTAAAAACATGGAAGAGATCAAAAGCAAAGTTTTCGAATACGTGAAAGTGTTGGCACGGCCGATGGTTCTCTACCAACGCGATCATCCCATTCATTGGTCTCCGGTGTACATTGGTGGAAAAGTAATTATGAATAATCGATAAATTATAAATCGCTCTAGAGCCGATAATGAAGTATCGCGTGTAACCAGTGGAAAAACGACTTTGGTAAACTTATCCGCGAAACTTTCCGTCATAACAAGACTAATACAGAAAATTGAATATAAGTACGATCAATTTCTGGGTACTTTTCAAAATTACTCTTCGACCTACTAGTGGGAATCCGGTACTTAACGAAACTTTAAATTGATCTTCTTTTTAACTTTTCATATCGCTGCGCACTGCTACTTATTCCAAGCACATTTCTCCCGATAGGAAAAAAAAATAGATCCGTATTTGACCACAAGAGTCATTGCTAAAGTTTTCTTTTATTCTAATCTCTACGCAAAATCGGCAATGATAAGTCAGTCTCAACGATTACAGTATTTTATACCATCGACTTAACGATCCAACAAATTTTACGTCGCCTCCTCGTACGATCGAATATTCGAAATTTTCGAACTTCGATTCCAGCACACATTTACGATAAAGGTTATCTATAATTTTACATAAGAAAGGCAGTTGGAAGTGAAAGGTTCGATCTCGAAATGTCATTAAAAGTTAGAGAGTGACGAGTTGCTCTGACCCCCTCCTTCTACTACCATCTCTCCAAGTTTAATCAGATTAGAAGCGGCTGTTAATTATCTTCATAAACTTCCAGAGCAGCAGATACGGACTCGAGGGTCAAGGTCAACTCATGACGTCAGTCACGGCACCTATATTAGACCGCAGAGATCACACGGTAAATCAAAGTACATTGCTCCTATATCGTCCGAGCCTATGTACATGTATGTGCATGTATATACAATTATACACGAAGAAGGATATTAATATTTTTGTGTCCTTTGTTTTCACTCTAGTCAAGTAGATGTTACATTACCATGATCTCACGCAGTTTGAGATATAAATAATAATATTGATTTGACCATTAGACTTTCATTTGGTATTACAAATTATGTTTCGTGAAAGACTGATCTTTGGATCGCGAAATTGAGTTTAAACAATTTCGAATATAATTCTGAATATCTCACTTACGGATTGCAGGAACGATCGGCAAATTTGCTGGGCATAGTTGGAAATGACGTACCAATCGATCAAATACAGAAGCTCGTGCCACCGTACAAGGTATATCGAATATAATATATCATTAGCAATAACGCTGATTAGCATATTGAGAGGGAAGAGAAATAAATAATTGTATTTTTCATAGCTTGGAATCAATGGTTATTCATTCCTGGTTGACAATAATGGACGAGTTTTGTATCATCCCGATCTTCGTCCTTTGGTAAGAATAGCTTAGAATAAAAATTTCGTTTATTTTCAAAAATCTGTTGACATTTACTAACTATTACTTGAACTTTCAATTTGACAGCCTGACAACTTAGAAGTAAGTACAGCTTGTAATCTAAAGATAAAACATGATACAATATACGAAACAGCTCGGTATAATTATAATCGGTAATTTATGAATTTCAGTACGAAGAGACGCTCAAAAGAAAATATCTCAGCGTCGATTTGTCCGAGGTCGAGCTCTCTGAATTCGATGGCCCAATGCATTCATTGAACAATTCGCTTCTACTCGATGTAAGTAATTACACGTTAAATGATCGACTCCAGCCGATAGTAATTCAATTGTACAGAATATATAAGCAATGCTCCATTGGAATTTTCAGCTGAGACACGACATGATCGACCAAAAGGAAGGAGAGACCGAATTCTCAGT
The DNA here is from genome assembly GCA_018906985.1 of Apocrypta bakeri. Lineage (NCBI taxonomy): Eukaryota > Metazoa > Arthropoda > Insecta > Hymenoptera > Pteromalidae > Apocrypta > Apocrypta bakeri. The sequence goes on along the minus strand of JACCIA010000006.1, from coordinate 8,131,590 downwards.
GAAAATCCAATACGACGACATGGTAAATATGAAAAATAAATAGCGTTAACCCAGTGGAATTTTAATCGAACGATTGCTAATAATACATTTAATTTGTTCAGAAACGAGTATCAATCAGACGACACAACTATTTTTACAAGCCTATCGAGGACACACCGTTTTCACTGGGATTGGCATTACCTGAGGGATACGGCATGTTCGAAGTTCACGCAGAACAGGAAATACGACATGCCAAAGTCAATGGTTAGTATACATCGAAATAAATACGATATTCGACTTTCCATTTAATGTTTTTCTAAGATACATGATTTTGCACATTCCGTTAACTAGCGATTGGTTATAATTGATTAATAGAAAAATCGAAATTCAGCTATTTTGTACTGATTAAATCAATGATGACAAGTGTCAATAATAGCTGTTCCACTGACGTAATACGTCAAACGTTCGATACGATTAGTTCGGTTAGAAACAATTTTGGCTGTGAAAAATCATTTTGAAAAAATTGTATTGATGATGGTGAAGAGCTAAGGAAACGGTCAGACCCCCTACCGACATGAAAAATTTCTTACCGACATATTATTAAAAATATCACAACATCGATATTCGATCATTTTTGTTAAACATTAAAAAGTGAACTAAGTGTAAAAATGATGCCAACAGTACGAAAAATATTTTAAATTTAAATTTGAATAATCGTCATTATAAAGGTAACTTGCCCCCTTAACACCAAACACAAGATATGCATCGCAATTTTTTCATTGACTCACGCGCAGCTGGACAAGTCGACAACGTTTATTTCCAAATGAAAAATATCTACATGACTCTGCGAAGCTGCATTTAACTTGACTCTGGAATGCCGTGAATTCGTAATACAGTATGAAAAATTGAGAATGTGCACGAGCGTATCTATGTGGCCTCGTCCGTTATCCACTTCGTGCCTTGGCGTCGATCCTGACTCTCTTTCTCCCTCTCCCTTTTTTTAATATTCAGAGAAGGGGATTGAATTCCGAGCCAGTGATACGAGTGTCGTGTAAGCTATAAATGCTGGTATCTGGATTTCGAATTCTCGCAAGTGAAAAACGACTGTCGATTCATAGGCACACCCTCCGGACTCATTTTTTTATTTTTCTCCTTTATATGTGTGTTTGGTGATGCGTTTCATTTGAGAAATCACTGTTTCGGAATTGTACGTTATCGCTAATGGTGCAAGTCAGAATTGTGTGACTTCGAGAGTACTGAATATTGAATGTTTCAATCGGTGAAAATAATTTATTTACGAGATTTACTACATTTTTTTGAAATTCCAAGTAATATCGATTTTGGATTAACGTAGCAATGAATAACTGAATGCCAATAAGGACGAAAATGTAATTCGTCAAAGTAAATCAATTTCCAGTTATAATAATAATTAATTCGATAACCTGCAATACTGTACATCATATTTTTTTATTTAAATAGTGAATATGCACTGCATTCTAAAAACAATTTTTTTTATACTTTCCTCTGTACTGAAAAGTAGATGAGTACAGAAGTGAACATAATTTCAACATCAAGAGTAGTGAATTTTCGACTAATCCAAATTTCGAGAAAATGTAAGAAGCTTAAAATTTAAAAGTATATGCAAATTCCAAAAAATATTTAACTTAATATACTTTTATAAAAGTTTCTAAAACTTTTCTAAAACTTAACGTACTTATCGAAAAAAGATTCACTTTTTCACTTTGGAAAATTGTTCGCCGTGTGAATAGTTGAATATCTAATTTGTCAATATAATCCTTAACAATTCTTTATTGTTAAATGTAAAAGAACTAAATTTATTAAAAATAATTTCATTTCTTATTTGAATATTTCAATCAAAAATTTAAAATTAAGATTCGTACGTAAATATTAGGTTTATAGTTCTGAAGATAAAGCCATATTTATAATTGATTAGTTGCAATGATATATACCTATGAATTATCAATACGTGAAATATAAATCTCGCTCTTGAAGAAAGCAAGTACAGCTGTTATTAGAGCACGCAATCGTGTAATGTAACAAGATTATTGTTAATCGTATGTAATACCGAAATTTATCGTAATTCCAAATGTTTCAGTAACGCAATACTTCAAAGGGGACCGCTGGAAGGTCCACCCGGATTGGACGTATTGCGAATACTATTTCGAGTCTGAGAAATGGTTCAACACCCCGGAGGAACGAGTATTGCATTTTCTGGTTCAAGCCCACAATCCCGGCTGGAAATGGAGATCCATGAGACCAAAAAGTCCAAGCTCACATCAGAAACCGGCTAACAAACCCGACAGGGATTCATACTACTGTAAGCTACTTCTTATTCATTTAAATGCACACTCGAACACGTATACGCGCATAGGGAGAAAAAATTAATTATTGGTAGAAAAAAATCGGTAATCATTGCGAATCCAGTAAAATGGTTATCGCAGAACAAGGTGGGACTTACTCCTACAAGCTTAAACATATTTTCACGAGTCAAAGAAAAAGAATATTGATAGACTAGAATATAACAAAATCTAGTAAATGGTGCAATTTTAATTCGAATTTGATTGAATAATGTAATTGTTTTATATACATTGTTCGTTTACTTCCATTTCATAGTATGAATTGTTGAAATTCATTTTTAACCTGTTTGTAGTAATCAGTCAATAATCGATAAGAACTTGTTGCTAAAAAGTTACGGAATCAATACTATCGAATCTCGCACACACAGTCAGTCCATAAAACAGAGCAACCAAGGAAACTTGTTAATACATTATTTTGTGGGTATAAGTGCGAAGTCTTTGCTAACACAGAATCTTTAGCAAAAACCCAAATTGATTGACCATTAAAAGATTAAAAATTAACAATAGAATTGATTGTTTTCCCATTTTTTACGAATTTTATAGACTGAATTTAAAATAATCCTACAGGTTTAACCCTGAAATTTTTTTATCGAGTTTACAAGACAACTAAGTCAAAAAAAATTTGTTAAAAAAGTGATTTCTGTATGTTTTCGATTATTCAATGGTAAATAAACTGTGTTTTTTATGAGAAGTTATGTAGCAATAAAAACTACACATTCATACGTACAAAGTAACATATTAACAAGTTATCTGAGTGGCTCCTATTTTTTTTACCGAAGTACCATTTTAACAACGAATGACCCATATACATATATTTTTATGGATCATTCTTGGATAGATTGACCGGTCAAAGATTTTACTTAGAAATAAAACCGTCGTACGAGCTATCATGTCACAAAATAGAAGTTTCTCAAGACTAATCCAGATTTACAACGGTTTAGAGTGAAAGTACTTTATTTCTAAAGCTTAACTAATTTCGCAATATATAAATAATAAATTCTTCCCCCAGGAGTTGCAATTCTTTGAAAATAGGCATAAAATTCCAGAATTCATGAAAATGCCAACTTTGCCTTCTTATAGCAAAATCCTTCGTGAAAAAAAATCGAAAAAATTCACGAACGTAGATACAGCGCCAAAGAACGGTTTAAAAAAAGTATTGACCGTTTACTCTGTCAGAGAACGACTCATATATATATGTGTAAAATAGCAATTAACAATAATAAAAACTAAAGTAAATGAACGTCATGATTAACAGGCGACAAAGGCTTGTTACAATCCTTGGTCTTTGACGCGTGGGCCACGGACGAATTTGATAAACGAAGCGAAAAGTCTATGCAAAAGGAAGACAAGTAAGTAAACTTGCACTTGAGAGACACAAACAAAACGCCGGTCTAGGCACGACCACGAGCACATTGATTTGTTGCAATTAATGAAACACAAAGCACCAAGTATTAACTCGCACTCACTCGCACTTACGCACCAAAGCACCAAAGCACTCACTGCACCAAGACCGATCGATCGATCGACTCGCGTTCGAATTAGTTTTCCCAATTTTTGAAAAGTCATGTTTCACCGAAAATACCGGTTAATTTATTATTATCGTGACATTTTATTTATCCTCCTGTCGCTTAAGCTAAACAAAGATTAGAATCATTATTACGTATTTGTTTCCTTTTATTCGCGAACATTTCTCTTTTTGTTATATATAAGCGTGATATATATAAATATATACATATTATATAATACGGCTTTAGCATCAATACAGTCTAAAAATAAAATTGCTATTCCGAGAAATAAAATATTCTTGTATAACTTTTATTCGTGTATATATTCGCATATTTATTTTTGTAAAAATATAGTTTCAAATTTAGCGAATAAAATGCATACGTCTATTTGCTCGTGATCTACAAAACCAAATTTAGATGCGAGTTCGAAAAACGTATACAACATAGTTTCAAAAAGAATTCAATATTTTGATTGAAACTCGCTGTAAAATTAGTAAACTATTTAACCGTAATTGTTACAATTTTGATATACCAAGCAATTTTATTATTACGACTATATATATAAAAATACTTTTCAAAATTTCGGATAACTACTGCACAGTATACTCCACTCGTTCTTTCTAGATAACTTGATCTAAGTCACTTTAACATTCAGCATTAACTTTTAACAAACGATTTTTGAATAAACAATTAAACGCTGATCAAAAACAAGATTCAGTTTTGAAAATAACGTTCGAATCGGTAATACTGTGATTCCTGCAGTTAAAAATAATAAAAACGATGCATTATCTTTTACAACTAGCACTCAGTCGAATAGTGAGGCTCTAAGAAATGTTGAGAATCGATCGATCGATTTATAAATATATTTTTTTTTCAATATATACATGTAACCACATATATACATATGTGCGTACACGTATATACATATAAATATATATAAAGCACCGCCTAATTCTATAAGCACAATAGGATTAATATATATATATGCACAAAATGCACAATTATCGTTCTAACCACAAATTTTATTTACAATGTTTCTTGTTTATTGTATATTTTATTATATTATTGTGTGTCTTCACCGCCAGCCCAATTGCCATACTGATGGCTGTACTGCACAGGTAATCACAATGCACAAGTTCTATGTTTAAAAGCTCGCTCGCACAAAATGTATTTGCACGGTAATGTGTCCTGACATTATGTACATCTGTATCATGTTTGCTAAAAAAAAAAATTTTTTTTTTTGTATAATTATATTATATATGCAAAATGCACCTGCACTTAATATCATCACGCCATAAAGATTCATCGAACTTCGCTCGTCACCTCAACGTTTGTACAAATTCACTTGAATGTATAAGTAAACGACCTGAGCTTGTTTAGTTGTATATTTCGTTTTATTATCTGTACAAACGTGAAATAATCAATACCTGTGGTGTGTGTACGTGTGATTGTTTTACGAGAATGCTGTAACTAACTATCGAGTGTAAAACGTTCGTATAATTAAATTCATGAAAAATTATTTACGACATTATTCCGTTCAATAATTATCCTCTTTTTAAAAAGGAATATTTTACACCCTTGGTAAAAATGTTGATCATCTTGTTTGCCATTGTTTGGACAATAATGACAGTATCTATATCGGAGAAAATTTTTTCGATTCAATCTTTTACGCTTTTATACCACTGACACTCAGACTTCAGCAATCAGAAACTGGTGAAATTACAAAATCTGAAATAATTATCTTGAAGTGTATATTTTTTAATAACATTATGTTATTCCGTATTCGTGTACACATTTGAAATTAACAATATCAGAAGTGTGTCCGAAACAAAACAGCATTTAAGCGTTTTATTCGTTTATTTATTTATGGTGGCTTTTAAGTGACTTTTAATAAAGTATATGCTTCAATATTTTAAAGAAGCTGGAATAGAATTATTTAAAGGATTTTACATCGATTCTTACGAGATTCATTTACAAATTGAAGAATATTACTTCGTTATAAAAATATATATTGACCTAAATTTTAAAAATAATTTCATTGAAGTAACAAAAAATGCAGCTTTTGCGGTTGCAACAAATTCCAGGAATTCCAATCTAATTCTTTTAAATGAATAGAAAATCTCAATGTAGGGCTTGAATATTATTAATTATTTAATTTATTAAACTAATATGGATTAAATTAATTTGTGGATTTTTACATTATAGTCGAACAAATTTTCATTCTATTTAATGTCAAAAATAACAGTTTGCAATATTATAATTTCAACAAAGTAATATAAACGAAATTATTATTTGCTTATGAAGGGCCCATGCTTGATACTGCTGAAGCCACCTAAAATAAGTTTATTTTGTTAGAATAGGGCAATTTATATCTATAACAGTATATAGCCAACCGTGTATATACATTATACACGTTTGGATGCTCAGAACTATGTATAGTATATGTTAACATCTATGTGTCATTTGATGAGTCATGTACAAATATACACATTCATTAACACTCCACGACCTCTTTTCATATATCAACTGATTTATTTAGTTAAAGTTACTATTTGTAATATAATGTTATTCTAAATTTAAAAATTTATTGATATATCTATATATAATGTATATATATAGTTTAATAACATAACCAATTAGAAAATTCAAAAGTCGCGGATATCTCGCTGGTATAAACGGTGCCAAAAAATATAAAGACAGAACGGTTTGTTTAAGTTTACCAGGGGTGTAGCTTAATTTTTCATAAATATGATTAATTTGCTTTCTTATTCGTATTTTGCTATTGATAAAATAAAAATTTTTAATAAAAAAAGAGGACAATTATTGTAAATCATTAATAATTTGATTCATACACAGTACTTTAAATTTCTACGGAACGTGTATTTACATCCAAATGTAGAGTAATATTATTTAACAATGAAAATACACTATATCGTCATTGTTATTACTAGTTTGATAAAGTTTAAAGATCGTCAAAATTTATTGATAATTCTAATTGGATGCCACAGGCAAGCTATAGAATAGAAAGTTTATTCGTTACAAAAATATAAATTTATCACATTTTTCAATTCATCACCTCTATATCCGCATCTAAAATAGTAAGTGTTCTTGTTATCAGATGTGTCAATCACAACTCATCGCATAATTAAACGAATTCTTGAAACATACGCGACGGTTGAAAAAGTTTGTATCCAAATCGTGAAAACCAAGCCTGAATCATTCTTACATTACGTTCTTTGTCAAACGGAATTGACGGGCAATCTGTGTGTATGTGTGCGTGTATGTCTGTAATTTCCTAAAGCTCGTTAATATCCAACGTGCCCCGTGACTAATCGGGATCTGGGTGGATTTTTTAGCAAGGGCAAAGGTAGATTTGGAGTTGCCCGAAGCTTTATCGCAACCAGGAGCGGTCTATTACGTTGGCACGATCACCAGCAAAACGACGATGCTAAGGAAGAACCGTGAGTTATCAATCGTCACCAGACAATTATTTTCTATCGATTCCAACGTCATTGAATTATCGTAAATAGTACACACTTCTAGCTTACGTAACATATAAATTCATGTTCTTTATCAGGGATTTCGCTGAAAAATACCGGAGAGCCATGGACTCAACGTGGTACAAAAGAGCAGTCGATCAGCACTCAGTCGAACCGGAGAGCTTTGTTTTCAGCGTATCGTTCGATGCCTGTACGAGTCATTATTATCGATAATGCAAATAATTTCTTTCGTCATCCGAACGATCATAATCTTAGCGAAATTTTTAGCGGACAATCCAAGACCGTTAGTGACAGCCACTCACGCGATCTTCGTCGAGAGTAAGGGACATAAAGCTCCAGCTGCAGTTGTGGGAATCCAATTTCAACATGCCTCACTGGCATCGCACTTCGTTAATGTTACATCGACCGTAAGCATCAACGAGATAGGGGATGGATGAATAAAAGTCACGTGTAAATTATAATTTTCGCATTTATTTATTGCAGTGTTTCGGCAATACGGTGTGCAAGAAGAATTGCGCCTCGGACGATCTCGATTGCTACATCCTGGACAATAACGGTTTCATTATTATCAGTGAGAAACACGAGCACACCGGTAAGTTCTTCGGCGACATCGATGGAACGATCATGGATTCACTGGTACAGGACAGAATATTCAAACGAGTCAACGTCGTGGACTATCAGGGAGTGTGTTCGCCACAGTCATCCCACATATCTGCTGGAATTACATCCTCGTCGTACTCTATATTCAATAGCATCGCTGTAGTTGGCAACTTCATGTGGACTTGGGCTGTAAATTTGAACTTGATGGACACCCTGCAACCGATATTGGCTTATGCATCTGACTCTGATAATGATGGTAACCTTAATATTCGAGTTATTTTGCGGTTCATTTTCGTTTACTTCGGATCCTTTTTTTACTTTTTTACTTTTACTAATGAATTAAGCCCAGCCAAGTCATATTGGTCTTTTATATTGGTATGATTCTATAATGATGCGAAATTTGAAATCAACATATTCATGCGTTTATAAGAAAATTGGAAGCCGAAATTTGCTTCTCAAAATATTACTACATCAGTATCCTTTAATAATTAAGAAACTTTTTTCAGGTAATTTGATATACCCCGATGGTGAAAATTATCCACCAGAAGTAACCGATGAAGTGACAGTGGAAAATGAAGATCAACCTGCATATCCACCAGTAGTTCAGCAACCTGCAGCCCCAACTACTACAACGCACTCAACAGCAACGAATTTCCCTCCGCACAAGTTGCGAACCTGCGAAAAAAATACAGACCTCTACATCCTACAGCCTGACAGGCTTAACACCAGTGGTCAGGGTAATCCGCTCAAGGGTAAACTCACCAACTGTCACATGTCTGGATGTGAAAGGTGATGAATTGTTATCAAACACAATCAAACAAAGATTTTTTATCATTTGATAATATAAAAAACTAATTTTTGAAAATACCCACATTCCAGGCCGTTCAGTGTACAAAAGATCAGCCACACGAATTTAATCCTTCTCGTGGTGGATACGCTTTGCCCATGCGGCACTAAGAAACTCGGTATCAGGCCATTTGAGGCCCTTTCTGAACCAGGTGCTTGCACAGCCCGACGCGAACGACTTTACCGACGTAGACCATCCAAATGTATCAACTACCACCCGGAAGAGTTGGAAATCAAAGTCTGCGGCGGTTCGAGCAAGACAACCTCGAGTCTACAATTTGGTTTGCTGTTCATCGCTCTGATAGTTGCTCATTTGACGTGACTTAGCGGTTAGTAAGCGGATCAGGTACCTTACTGAACCGTCGAAAACAAAGTCGACAAAATTTTACGCAGTTGGAAAGATATGTAGAAGGCAATTGGTAGTCTCACTATTTTTCGTCGGTGAGATCTAAAAAGAATAAGAGATGGGACATGTTTTACCCACTAGGTACCTCGGAAAGGGGTATTTTGCCGATTCTTTTAAATTTACGTCGTTTCAAATTAATGCTAGAATTCTCGTTAGTTTCAAGATTGGTTAATGAATATAATTAGGAAACGATATATTTATAACAAACTTATCAAAATAATCACTTTACTAATTATAATATCCATTGCATATCTACCGAACGAGAAATGCTAGATTTAAAAGGGGGCTCCCAACTTTATGGCAGCTCAGTCGGTAACTTGAATTTCTATAAGAAAATCAATAGGACGCTCGTAAAATTTAAATATAAATTTAACGACTAGCCCAAAATGTAAAGCATTTCCAGCTGCGTAGACGACGAATACGAATAAACAAAGCGAGAATATTATTTGCAAAAGAATGCCTCGGCACATAAACTCGTATCGAGGCGGTTTTCTTTTTTCAAAATAATAAAAATAAACCAGAAAACGATAAAAAAAACAATTGCGAAGCAATAGGATTGTAACGAAAGAATCGCGAGAAGAGAGCGTACGAAAACGAAGGAAACAATAAGCCGACGCTACTCTTTCCGACAAAACGTATAAAGAAAGAAAAAAGAGAAACCTATTTTTTGCAAATTCTTTCTTTTAGAAATTCGTACGAAAGAGAGAAAGAGAGAATGAGTAATTTAAGTATATACAATGAAGAAATATACACTTTTTCGCGAGTTTCTAGCATTGATATGTACGTGATTGATGTAGTATACCTTTTTCGCAAAGGTGGAAATAAAAAGCGACTAAATAGGGGGAAGAAAATTTGAAAAAATAAATCGGGCTAGTAGCGGCTCGAGATGTTGCATTATCGAAATAGAAAGAAAAAAAATGAGATACAGATCCTGGCGCTGGCAGCCAGTCGAAAATCAAAACTCTTTTGAAGGAGTTGACACGACTATAGGGTTGACGCTCGGGTAGATGACGGATAACAAAAAAGTATAAAGGGGACAGAGAACAACGCGCACATAAATTTCACTAACTGACCTAAAAAATGGCCGAGAGGCGAAAATTTCATACGCATATTCAGACTCGACTGAGGGACAATCGATTTCATCGATCTCGGATTCTAACAAATTCCACACTAACGTCAGAGGCCGTCCACATGAATATAAAAAAATGAACGAGAGCACCATACTATAGATTATACGCGTGAGGCTGAGGACGTGTTAACATTTTTCGGCGTGTCGAATAATACGTACGCACGTCAAGCTGTACGGGATTGGACAAACGTATATAGACACACGTGTAGGTAATCGTGATTCCACGTAATAAGGAGGTATGTCATTTTGTTCTATCGATTAGTCGGTCAGAGTTGACGTGATAATCAAAACGGCAAATCACTTTCACATTGACTTTGATTTTCGGATATTTCATTTGAAAATGAAAATTCCTTTGTGGATTTCTGTATACAGGAATGTACTTTTTTACCATAAATATTTAGGAAATAGTTTTTTTAACTTCCGCTTTTTGAAAAAATTCCAACATCTCATTAAACGAACCGTTACTCGAAATCTATTTTATAAACTATCCTTAAATATCTCGTGGAATAAGGGGGGAAAAACTTTAATGACGTAAATAAAAAAATAATGAAAAAGCCGAGCAACAGCACAAGTTATATATTTCACATCTACTCATAACAAATAATATAACACAGGTGCCTTCGAGTCTGATTTACAAAACAAAAAAGTATCCAAACGTCTGACGTAAAAACAATCTCATCCAGATGACTAAAGCAGATATTAAAGCAACACGAACAGTTATAAACGAATCCAAAATAAACGTCGAAACCGGAATAACCGAGCGCTCGTTGCATACACAACGGCGCTAAGAAGAGAAAAATAATATCTGAGAAAAAAAAACCATCTCCGAGAATCGATCGAAAAAATAAAACGCGAGGAAAACAGTAAGGGAAAATTATTTTTCAAAAAAGAAAAAAAAACAGAAAGATAAAGCGCGATGCGATTCCGTTCATGTTCCCAAATACATAATATATTTCGTGTGACTGATGCGTGTGTGATGACGTGTTTCGCGCGAATGTGCAGTACTTGATCTAGTCGCGATTGGCGCACGAAAAAAAAAGATACACCAGATCTCGAGGAGAGAAGAAAAAAAAACTTCATCGGTCATTTTGTACAAGTTTCCCCCTTTTTTAAAAGGTGAAAAGAGAATCGCCAAATCGTCTAACGAGATTCTTCTTTTCGCTGATAATTTTTTGTTTCCTTTTTTTTTCTTTTTTTTTTTTCTTTTTTTTGCGATTCGAAATCGTAACGCGATACTATAACGAACGACACCCCGTTGACACTGTTGACAATATTACATATACTTACGAAGTATTAGCCCCAATTTCGAGCTCTTGTCGTCGGGTTGATGGCGTTTGAGGTCTTAAAATAATACAAATAGAGACAAACTGAGTCGACAAAACAAAATATATAAATATATATAGTGATCTCTAATCTTTATACTAGTAATAAACGATTAAAAGTAATTAATAAGTAAACGTTATAATTATCTCCCTGTTTTTTCGTTTTAAATGTTGAGAAAATTCTAGTATACTTAAAATAAACAAAACAAACCTAACGGAGACGATAAAAGAAGGAAAATTATATAGGATCGTGTCTAATCCCCTTCCCTACTCTTATGAATTTTTTCTATGAGAGATGCTCGCGATTTTCCAATTCGGTGCAATTTTCTCGTTAAAGACGGAAAAGCTCGCATATATATACCCCAGAAATGAAATCGAGTTTGGTGATCTTGGCAAACCGGATATAAGAATTTAAAATGAAAATGCGCTCTTCAAGATTGACAATATAGTATCAACGAGATTTTTTTGGCTTTGTGGTAATGAGGCGATTCATTTTCACGCTGTAGAGAATTAATTATGAATTTTGCTATAATGTGATATAACTGTTAACTTAATTAGTAATGGAAATTAGAGTAGTGATATTGGCTATAAATATATATACATATATGCATGTATGTATGTATATTTCAATCTATATATATTATATATTGACTTTGTTTCTTGTTGTGATAAAATTTTATGAAGTAAGATCAAATCTTCGCGTCAGATCGTGGGTATTATTTGATATCTATATTATATTTCATATAGTTTATAAAAGGCGCGGTGCTTATATAATTAGAGGAGAAATAGTACAATCCGAAAAAAAATAAATAAATAAATCGTCGTAGGGAAAAATGATACATTCTTTGATTTACCGTATATATACGTATTATACGTAATGTAAACTCTGTACTATGTATATATTTGTATAAATTATAAATTATTTTATTTCGTAGATGAAGTAAAAAAAAATTATTACTTTGTAAGGCGAAAAAAAAAATTCAAGCACTTCCATTGATTAAATGAATAGTACAATTCCTCTAGATGTATATTTAGTGAGACATCGCATGCATTGTAATTGCTCTTCCTTTACTTAAAAAAGAAAGTGGTGAACAGCAAATGCCATAAAGCCAGTAATTACCGATCTAACCGAAAGAAAAATCTCTGCTCTGTTTGTCAAGATCTCATCTCGTATATATAGATATATATATATATATATGAAAAAAAAAATCGCGACAAAAGGGGAGTGAAAATTCTGTTGTTGTACGATTAACAATCTAAATGCATAATATTTACTTGTTGAGAGATGTGAGCGAGCAAAACAAACGAGGGGAAAAAGATGAGATAAGAATGAGGATTACGAACCTTGCAGACAATACAGCACATTATTAGAATTTGTACTCCGCGATGGCTTGCGAAGCTCACGCGCGCGGTTACTTTAGCGTAAAAAATGTGTGTTTGTATATGTGTGTGTGTGTATAAATATATATATACATAAATATATGTGTGTACGCGCAATCACACATACACGCACGCATATTATATACATAATTAATATATATTACATATAGATAACAAAGTTACTGTTGTTATGATAATTATTAATATCGCGTTCATTATACCGAGTTTTTTCGTAATATTCCACGGTTTTACAATATCTTTTAAATAAACGAATGAAATAACAAATAATAAGAACGAATACCGCGAAAACGGAAAATAACAAAGAAACTAATCCACGTGTCGGTGGCGATAATGACGTATGTTTATACATGTGTGTGTATCGCCGTCAACGTGCAAATCCTTTCTTGCATCGCCTGGAAACATATATAAACAGCAAAAATAAAAAAAAAAGTATCGAATGGGACGTGTGAGTTCTAACGGTTAAAGGATCGATCTTCGGAGAAATATTATTGCGCGAGTCGATGGTTTTTTCGTGTACTTTATATATGTATATCTCTAAATGATACGATACAAAAAAATCACTTGTAAGCAAAGACCGCGTAATACCGCGCTGTATTTTAAAAAAGAAAGCATATGTGCGACTCTCTAAAATATTTTTTTTTTTAAAGCGTTTTTATTCTCTCAGTGGAATTACGCGATGTACGCCGTTTAAGTGTATATGAGGTTCGTTTAAATAGCGAGAACTCGCAGATGAAACAGAATTTTTTAAGTTGCGAGCGAGACGTGTACATTTTCCCCTTTTTTAGACGAATTTGTTAGCTCTAGAGGTATACTTATATCGTACATATTTTATTATCAAGCTTTTATAAATATCTATAAAACAGAAAAGCTTTAAAAGTATGAGTCGTTAATTCTAGACGTGTTTTGATATAAAATAAAAATCTTAAATTTTTAATAAAAAATACAATTTTCACTGTGTTTTGCTGGAAAAATATTTAGAGTAGCCAAAAACTATTAATAAAAGAAAAACATAATAATGGTGAACGAGAGAAGTGTAAGAAAAAAATAATAATAATAATTGACTGCTCAACGTTGGCTTCCAAGAAAATACAAACTAAAAAAAACCGCTTGCCTACATACAATACATCGCAAAATGTCAAATGGAAAGAATAACTATTATAGCATTTACTTAAGACGAGAAAAAAATAAATAAAAGACTAAGAACATTTTCGAGAAATAAGCGCTTGCGGCTCATTCCTGTGTTGTCTGAGTTTTTCAATTTCCCGAGAGTCGCGCGTGTTTTACCAATGCAAAATAGCGCTGATTTTTCGATTACAATTAGCTCGCAATACGATGTAATATACGCATACAAACACAAACACAAAACTTCGAACGTCCTATATAAAAATTAAAAAAAATAAATTAAAATAAAAAGAGAGAGAGAGAAAGAGAGGGGGGGGGAAGAGCGTGTGTGCAACGGAAATAAACAATAAACGAGGATAAAAGGGATTTTCCCTTTGATATACGGGCAACGAAAGTCTTCGAGATACATACGATGGTATAACAAATCTAGATTAAAAAAAAAGCAAAAAAAAAAGAGTAAAACGTGAAAGAAAAACAAAGTAATAACGAAGCGTCCTAAAGGTCGAGCTAGGGGTGGAAAATAAGTTAATCAAACTATCACCGACGCTAAAAAAATAAATTCACCTCGATGGCGCGTATCTCTTCTCGGGTCCGTAAACTGAATGTCAAAAAATGGAAAATTCAATGGAGAGGTGTCGTTGAGAATGTGTATGAGAATAAACAAAATAACGGGGGACCGAATGAAACGGTTGATAATAAAAAAGAAACAAAGCGTGCAAAGTCGCGGCTCTAGAAGATATTCGTTTAAGATTAAGGAGAGAAAACAAGATGAAAAAAAACAGGGACGGGTTAATGGTTTAATCACAAATTAAACCTACAAGAACGGCCTGAAGGAAACGAGGATGAGATGAAAAAAGTAAAATAAAAAAAAAACATGAAAATCCTTTTAAAGTGTCCCTGGATACTCTACTAAGTCTTCCATTATTCATACGTTAATGTTTAAACTGATGAGTATATTTGAAGTGAAAAAAATATAAAGTGTAACATATAAATTTATCGAATTCATCATATCGATAACTATTAACTAAAATTGAAAAAAAAACAAAAATAAAAATAAAAAATACTTTCACAAGCAAGCATGTGCAGCGACGACGACGTTTTCGAGAGTGAAAAGTGAAGGCGAGGTTCTCGGGGCGATTGCTCGATCCATTCCAATGTGCCGAATTTTCAATCGGTTTCATAGTTTCATTATTATAAATTCAAAGTCAATAAAAACATAGCGGGTGTCGTTACCTATGGGAAAATCGACGATAAACAAAATGATCGGAGCCAATTATACTCAACGATCTACAGAAATGATGGTATTGTGTAATATAACCGACGCAAACGTATATAGATATGCAGATAAATTGGATCTAGCAATCGCTCCACAAAGATGTGAAATTCAAGCGCTATGAACGATTTTGTATCTTTTGCAGCAAATATTGTACTTGTTCGAAGTCGTTTTACGAGATGTACTCAATGTCACATTCCATCTGCTTGGTTATAAAATAAGAAGCAACAATTGACGAAATTCACAAAAACTATAATACTGTGTGTTGTGTGACGTTTTGGGAATAAAAAACAAAGCGAGGAATAGTTAATAGCGACTAAGGGAATGTATAAGGAACAAGGGACTTTGCGTCCAAGTTGCTCGCGTGACTTTCAACAGTGTCCTAAAGATACGTTATAATATTAAATGATTATACCGATAATATAATAATTATAAAACTATAATGGTAATTCGCCAGTGAAAGAGAGGAAAAAAAAGTAATAAGCACGAGGAAACAAATAAATTGGCCTATTTTTGTATAATATTCAAAATATACAAAAAAAGGAAGATAATTAAGTCTGTGCGAACAGACAGCTGTTTTTTCACTACCTTTACGATAATAAGCATTCGTTTCGTTTATTTTGAAAAGAGAAAAAAAAGGATATTATTATCGTCATGCTAATTGCAACGTAATAGAAAATGAAATAGCGGATAACAAATCTCTCTCCATTGAGTAAATTGTTGCAACTTCGGCACTTGGTCCCTCGCTTCGCTGAATTTAAAAAAAAATAAAGCAGATGTAAAACTCCATTGCGTCGACGTCAAACATTACCGATGAACTTCCAATAGCCTTGTGTTAACTATTGTCACGAACTTAAGAAGGTTACGAAGTTGCGTTATGCTTGAGAGAATGCGAGAATGAAAAATTACAAGTACCAAGTACTAGACGATTTTGCTTTAATAAAATGCAATACCTACAGTCGGTAAAGAAGTAACTTTCGCATGATCTACAAGCATAAAATACCGACCTTGCAAGAAATTTTGAGAAGCGCGATTCAGCGACTCGATAAACTCGCCTGCTCATGTTTCGCATTTTTTCAGATCTTTTCCGGCCACGTATATACATGTATGAACATTTCAATTCAATGGGCTTTTCGTATATACTTCTGTTCCTCACCTGAAGAGTTGCTCATTTGATAATTCGCTATACGCGAAACACAAATTAAAAACTCAATTCTTATAATTTTATTTGTTATCAAGAAATTTATAGTTGTCGATCTGTTTTACCGACGAAGCTAAATTGTGGGATCGATATTGCGATTAGTTTTTGATTTGACGATTCAAACATTTCAGTGGAATAAAATGAACGAAACTCTTTTTTATTCACGTGCGTACGCAAATCAAATTGATAAGTATCGAGCTATTCCTTCGGCATCCTTCGAAGATAATAAAAACGAAATGTTGACGGGATAACAACATGTAATCGGTCGAACTATTGCCAATTTTGCTTTGAAGAACCTCTATAAGGTCTTAATATGACACTGTAAAATACCAATTCACATACAAAAAATAATAAATGTTAGAACAAATTGATTTTGATAATATTGCACACTTGGACCATTTGTCGAATATCGCTTTTACCGGTTGATTGAAAATATCACTTCCAATCGAATAAAAAGAATAACCTTCAATTATCAGTACAAATTTTTTATAAGTTTAGCACTTTTTATACTCTGCACTATATTTTTAAAAAATTCAAAATTGCATATCCTTGATACAACGTAAATGTTCCAAGTGCTTGGATGCGTACCGACTGCGTATCCCAACTAAAAAAAACTCTTAACAGATAAAATTTCAGTCTCGCCGAAGGTCAACTCGAGGAAATAATGAACTCGAGAGAGCTAAGGAAAAATGCAGGAAAACTGATACATAAGATAAATAGAAAAGGAATCAGCCAGTAGGCTTACAAAGTTGCATATATATATTAAATCAGTCGATATAAACTCGACGCATCAGTTTTTGCCGCAGGTTGTCTCTTGTACTTCTTAGTCTAAACCATGTATGCTTTTAAATTACTATTCAATTAAAAATTTTATTCAATTAACTCGAATTCAATGTGACATAAAAAGACTGCAAAGATATAAAATATATAAAAAAAATCTTAGTGACTAGGTTTCTCATTTTGTAAATATAATGGAAAAAGGGATATGAGTACTGATTATGATTGTACAACTTTATAAAATAACAAAATAACTAATTAATTTAATACAGGATGATCGAGACAGTTGTGTACTTTTACGCGATAAAAAAAGAGAAGCGCTTAACAATGGTAAAAATCCAGTGCGAAATTTCAAACCTAAACAGCGGAAACAAAAATATTAATGTTGTTATATTCAACGGAGAAAAGTCGTTTAAAACACAAGAGTTAACGAAAAATGGTGTGGAAACAGGGCAGCTACATTAGAATGTGCGAGACTGGATTAAAATAACAATAACCGGGAAAAAACGTATGTGGATATGGCAAATCTAATTCCTATAACAAATAGCAAACGGCGATGAAAATAACGTAAAAGAAAACATAAAAAATCATACTTCGTCGCAAGCTAAAAATAAAAAAATAATCAAAGCGTACGAACATTATGTTACACATTAAATTGAATTTCTGTAATTTACTCAATCATATGGCTTCAAATAGCTTTAAACAGGCTCTCAAGAAGGATCGTGAATTCCTAAATATACATTAAAAATGTAAAAATACGGAGATCTATTGTATAGCAATAAAATAATGTATTACGACAAGTGTCACTTATATGGTTTATTTTAATCTATTTAGATTTATAAATCCCGTTTACCCATTTCCAAATACTGAATCCAAAATTTTATAAAATTAAGGACCTCGTCGGTCTCTGTTTTACCGATCTCTGGTTTTACGTCACAAACGAGTAGGTACTAAAATACACTATTACTTTTTTTACCTAAAATCAATCAATTACTTGTTTATTTTAAGTAACTGAAGAAATCTGAAGCAAAAAGTATTTGTTATTGATGTGAATTTGAAAAAATACATAAAAATTATTGCAAGGTTTCTGCTCATGATCTCTTTAAATTATGATATGCCTTGCTTGTCGTGTGATCGTGAAGTCGGTAAAGCAGGTATTAATAAAATAGGTGTGTACGTGATGAAAGAGGCTAAAAGATTTCGTTACTTATTTCTATGATTTTTCTTTGTATATGTATTTATTGATTCCATACTTGGCACAGAATTTTTCATTATTATTATTACTACGACATGAACTTTTTATCGGCCTTTAATCGGTTGATGAGTTGTAATTAAACCTTATTCGGTTCTTAATATAAAGGAAAAAGTACATTGTAATTATTTATGATATCAGCAAATTAATTATAATTTTTAACGTATAATTATAATTCATATTTATAGTTTCCATCGATGTACTCATAGTTATCCTATATTTTATATATATTTATTTTTCATCATATTTTTCCGACCGATTAGTACATAATATTAAAATGGATCCCGTCTTTGTCTAACTTCAGATCTTATGCGTTCACTGCTCCCTGCCCCGGTTCTATGAGCCCTGAAATTTGCTCCAAGGGGAGTTTTCCATTATATCCTGTTTCCACATTCGATGGACTCTGGAGTTATCTTTAAGTGAGGTTTTCGCACCCATATTTCGAACACCAGATGACGATTGTTACGCTATGTTGTCAGAGTTCCGATGTCTGAAGCAAATAAGGAGCATGAACACTTTTTAACAATCGATCGATTTAAGATAGCGAGTGTATTGACAATATCTTTTTTCAATTTTACGATCAACATTAATTGCTGTTCAATATATTTCAATTAAGTAATACCTTTAAAATATTTTGAACATATAGCTACATTATAAATATTTTACATGTACCATATATATTTATAAAGTTTATAAATTTAAAAACTTTATATTTATAACATTATTTAATGGGGTAATATATCTATTTATATTATTACTGTAAAAATACAGTAATCAAGGAACACGGTAGTGTACTGAAGGCAAGTCTAGATAAACCTATAAAATTTATGAAGCCAAATATCTGAAAGCCATAGCTCATCAAAAAGAATGTAAGCATTATATTTTTCAGCAGACAGAAAAGAGTTAGTTCTATTTTTTCATTTTGACTTTTTTTCAAAGTTCTTTTCTTTGTAAGATTGCATTGATTGACCTCATCAACATGCTCATAAATCCAAGTAAATCTTTTAGTGACTGACAATATTATAAATAAATTATTAAGCCTGTTGCCGTTGAAGAAATACAGAATTCGATAACAGATCTCTTGTCTTACTTTATTCAGTGATACATCTTCCTCTTTTCTTATCAAGGTATAGAATTATCAGTGCAGTCAGAGGTACATCTTGGTAAATAATAAATTAATTGAATATGCCATTGTATTAAACAAAATATCATGACCTATTGTTTATTCCATGCTTTAATAGCTTATACTAGTTTCTATTAAAGGTTTAATTGTTACTGATTAAATCTTAATTAAAGAGCTCTAAATTTCAAATTAATTCAATAAATTGGATTTATTTATGTAATTTTTTAGATTTTTATTTATTAATTTTTTTGAGATGATAATAATAATTACTAATTGATCTTTTATGTAAGTTGGTAGTGAATTGTAATATTGTGCTTATAAGTTCTACTTAACTTATCTTACCTAATTATCAGTCGGAGTTCATTTAATATGCTTTATCTTTGTAAACAATTTGAAAAAGGAATGAAAACAATAACTGATCTAAACAGTAGGATTTCTTTGATCAATTTTCTGTATATTATGCTATTCAAAATAAATATTATGAACTAAATATACAAAAGGTGTTCATTAACGATTCTTAATCTGCATGTAAAGAAAAAAATTATTAATATTACTACAAAGTCAAGAAATTTTCATATAACTATTTTAGAAGGGTATGTATTTAGTCAACGCCATGCCATATCAATAAGTATAATAGATAAAATTTATCATACCCATACTACTTTTAGATAACAAAAATTCTTTGCAAAATAAACATTATAACGTTAATATTTTCTGGTATTTTGTAAAACTTTTAAATCCCAGTAACATTGAACACTATAAGAAAGCAAAAACAAAAATTAAAATTCTGCTTTTACAAAAATTACATACTACATTAGAATTAATTGTAATTACCACTTTAACACGGTTTTTAGTGATGTAAAAGAGGTAGAAACAATTGGAATATTACATCATGCTAGTATTAATTAAATTGCTAATTTTTTTATAATTTTTTTTTATATTTACATGAAATATAATTTTTTCTATGTATGTTAAATGAAATCGCTACAATATAAACGAATCATTTTAAAGATTGATATTCCAGTAGAAACCATCACAGACTCATACAAAATTTTATATTGAAATGTAAAATAAATAATAGTACATGAAGAACAATATGTTCCAAATACTTTTTACACCTTTTAATGCAATGACATTATAAGTGAAAAAATTAGGTATTGCAACATAATATCAGAAAAAATATTTCTTCGTCAGAAAAATGTTTCATAAAAATGGTTCATAAAATATAATGGATTTTTTTTAAGAGAACCAAGTCTGAGTATAAAAATTCATTAATTTTCCTATCTCGTTCATTTTATGTCTCTAATCAAAGAAATATCCATTAAAAAATATAATTAAATGCGCATAATAAAGAAATGAACAGAATTTTCCAATTCAATAGGAGGAATAAATACACAGGTTAGGGACATTAACCCTATTAACATAACATTCAATCTAATGCATTACAAAACTTTCATACAAAATGTAATGCAGATATTACTTTGTTATTTCAGAATCATATTAAAAAATTGATTTGGAATTATAATTAATGTTTATCTTGTGTTCGAGGTGGTGGCTTAAATTTTATTAATTAGTCGTAAAGCAAAAATGTACTTTTGTACACCCTTTGTTCTGTGATAAATCTGTGCTTGAGATTTTTTTAATTATCAAGAACAAATTTAAAATTTACTTTTATGGAAGTAACGCTTCCAATATATATTCTTATAATATATAACTAAAAATAATTCTTACAGAAAATCCAATTTTAAAAATAATTGTTCTTATTTAAAACAATAAACTAAATTACCAAAAGCAATAAACATTAAATTCTTTGAATTGAAAATCAAAATAAAACAACAATCATCTACGATAATAAAGAAAATACTTTCACTGTAAAATCTTCAGTGAATCTTAAAATATTATTATTACACATAATATTATTACACATCTTTCTTTTAAGGAGTCGTCCTATATTTGTTTATAAATATAAGACCACTTTGAATGATTTGAATCAGAAACTAAAAAATTATCTATCAGTGATGTAAAAACTTTCCCTATCATAAAGTGCTTCTTCGTTTGATTCAAAGTGTGTTTAGTGGTGTTGCTAAAGCAAATTCAGCTTTAGTGCTTATGTGCTAGGAAAATTCATGTCGACTAAGAACTGAACAGTGGTCGTTAATCCAAGATTGTTCTGATAATGATGTTAAAACTGTTAAGAACTTTTAACAGAGGGTCAAAGGGTGCATGAAACCACTGTGGAATGTGAAAGTTTACTTTCTCTGGCTAGTTCTGCTGGATATTCCGATCTTGTACAGGTTTGTACTAAGGAAAGAATATATATTTAACTGCAGTATTCAATATTATTAAATTAATACTTTTCGCCAATGTATTCAATACACTCTCTACTTTCAAAACTAGTATTATTCTATTCTTTCAAAAAAAAGTGAATCAATCATTTGACATTGCATGTCTAGTTTAAAAAGATTGGTTAACAACTTCATTTTATTAGTATCAATTGATCTTAATCAATTGGTCTTAATATTTTTATTTATTAATGATATGTATATATATTCATTATTCTCTTCAAAATAACTTCACATTTATTTTACTTTTTTAGGTTTTAGTAAAAATGAATGCAAGAGGAATCAAAGGCGATTGCACTCCTTTGATGGAAGCTGCTAATGCTGGACATGTCGATATTGTGAACTTGCTCATTGCACATGCAGCCGATGTAAATGCTCAATCTTCTTCAGGTAAATTTGTATGTTTATAAATTTATAATAACTTTGATAAATATGCGTATAAATTTTGGTAAACTATTAGATAGATGCCAAACTAGTTATTTTTAGTTCCTTTGTTTATTAGAGCATTTACTTCACTTTTTGTTCCATGCCTTAAACAAAGTACATGTGTAGAATAGGTGTTAAATCTTTTTTCCCTTACTCTACATCATCAAATTTAATTTGTATAAGTACCGCTCTTTTAAGATTTGCCAACCCACTTTTAGTAATAAAACATATTTTAAGAATATTTTACAGGGCCTTTTGTTTATTAAAATTGATTTTGTGTTTAGGTAATACACCTTTGATGTATGGTTGCGCTGGAGGACACGAAGAAGTCGTAAAAGTTCTTTTAGAAGCGGGTGCCAATGTAGAAGATCATAATGAAAATGGTCATACGCCTTTAATGGAGGCTGCTAGTGCTGGTCACGTATCAGTTGCAAAAATTTTATTGGAGCATGGTGCTGGCATTAATACTCATTCCAATAAATTTAAAGAATCTCCATTAAAATTGGCCCGTCGTAAAGGACATTCAGATATGGTCAGATTTTTACTTGAAGCTGGAGCAGATCAGGTAAGAATTCATAAACCAATTAAATCAAAACCTGTATAAACATAATTTGATAAAATATAATCAGAAGATCGAAAAATTTTTCTTTTAATTTTACAATTTTTTCAGTATAAAAATATCATTTTTTTAAAGTAGATACATTAATCTAATCTTGAAAAATGTTCGATATTACAATATTAATTTCAACAAATTATTATTATTTATTAGTGTGACAGAAATAAGTAAATTTAACGTATATAAACTCAATTTTGTTTAGGAACAATAAAACTGATGAAATGCACACAGCTCTTATGGAAGCGTCAATGGATGGTCACAAGAAATTCGTTTAATTATTGATACCTTAATGTTTAAACTGATGAGTATATTTCAAGTGAAAAAAATATAAAGTATAACATATAAATTTATCGAATTCATCAAATCGATAACTATGAACTAAAATTGAAAAAAACAAAACAAAAATAAAAATAAAAAATACTTTCACAAGCAAGCATGTGCAGCGACGACGACGTTTTCGAGAGTGAAAAGTGAAGGCGAGATTCTCGGGGCGATTACTCGATCCTTTCCAATGTGCCGAATTTTCAATCGGTTTCATAGTTTCATTATTATAAATTCAAAGTCAATAAAAACATAGCGGGTGTCGTTACCTATGGGAAAATCGACGATAAACAAAATGATCGGAGCCAATTATACTCAACGATCTACAGAAATGATGGTATTGTGTAATATAACCGACGCAAACGTATATAGATATGCAGATAAATTGGATCTAGCAATCGCTCCACAAAGATGTGAAATTCAAGCGCTATGAACGATTTTGTATCTTTTGCAGCAAATATTGTACTTGTTCGAAGTCGTTTTACGAGATGTACTCAATGTCACATTCCATCTGCTTGGTTATAAAATAAGAAGCAACAATTGACGAAATTCACAAAAACTATAATACTGTGTGTTGTGTGACGTTTTGGGAATAAAAAACAAAGCGAGGAATAGTTAATAGCGACTAAGGGAATGTATAAGGAACAAGGGACTTTGCGTCCAAGTTGCTCGCGTGACTTTCAACAGTGTCCTAAAGATACGTTATAATATTAAATGATTATACCGATAATATAATAATTATAAAACTATAATGGTAATTCGCCAGTGAAAGAGAGGAAAAAAAAGTAATAAGCACGAGGAAACAAATAAATTGGCCTATTTTTGTATAATATTCAAAATATACAAAAAAAGGAAGATAATTAAGTCTGTGCGAACAGACAGCTGTTTTTTTACTACCTTTACGATAATAAGCATTCGTTTCGTTTATTTTGAAAAGAGAAAAAAAAGGATATTATTATCGTCATGCTAATTGCAACGTAATAGAAAATGAAATAGCGGATAACAAATCTCTCTCCATTGAGTAAATTGTTGCAACTTCGGCACTTGGTCCCTCGCTTCGCTGAATTTAAAAAAAAAATAAAGCAGATGTAAAACTCCATTGCGTCGACGTCAAACATTACCGATGAACTTCCAATAGCCGAATTTTGAGAAGCGCGATTCAACGACTCGATAAACTCGCCTGCTCATGTTTCACATTTTTTCAGATCTTTTCCGGCCACGTGTATGAACATTTCAATACAATGGGCTTTTCGTATATACTTCTGTTCCTCACCCCAAGAGTTACACATTTGATAATTCGCTATACGCGAGACACAAATTAAAAACTCAATTCTTATAATTTTATT
This sequence comes from Apocrypta bakeri, assembly GCA_018906985.1. NCBI lineage: Eukaryota > Metazoa > Arthropoda > Insecta > Hymenoptera > Pteromalidae > Apocrypta > Apocrypta bakeri. Next base: position 8,106,725 of record JACCIA010000006.1, on the reverse strand, counting down.
TGTTATCAAGAAATTTATAGTTGTCGATCTGTTTTACCGACGAAGCTAAATTGCGGGATCGATATCGCGATTAGTTTTTGATTTGACGATTCAAACATTTCAGTGGAATAAAATGAACGAAACTCTTTTTTATTCACGTGCGTACGCAAATCAAATTGATAAGTATCGAGCTATTCTAATTTCCTAACTATTGCCAATTTCCTTTGAAGAACCTCTATAAGGTCAATAACCGGAAAAAAACGTATGTGGATATGGCAAATCTTATTCCTATAAGAAATATTCCTATAGCGAACGGCCATGAAAATAACGTAAAAGAAAACATAAAAAATCATCCTTCGTCGCAAGCTAAAAATAAAAAAATAATCAAAGCGTACGAACATTATGTTACACATTAAATTGAATTTCTGTAATTTACTCAATCATATGGCTTCAAATAGCTTTAAACCGGCTCTCAAGAAGGATCGTGAATTCCTAAATATACATTAAAAATGTAAAAATACGGAGATCTATTGTATAGCAATAAAATAATGTATTACGACAAGTGTCACTTATATAGTTTATTTTAATCTATTTAGATTTATAAATCCCGTTTACCCATTTCCAAATACTCAATCAAAAATTTATAAAATTAAGTACCTCGTCGGTCTCTGTTTTACCGATCTCTGGTTTTACGTCACAAACGAGTAGGTACTAAAATACACTATTACTTTTTTTACCTAAAATCAATCAATTACTTGTTTATTTTAAGTAACTGAAGAAATCTGAAGCAAAAAGTATTTGTTATTGTTGTGAATTTGAAAAAATACATAAAAATTATTGCAAGGTTTCTGCTCATGATCTCTTTAAATTATGATATGCCTTGCTTGTCGTGTGATCGTGAAGTCGGTAAAGCAGGTATTAATAAAATAGGTGTGTACGTGATGAAAGAGGCTAAAAGATTTCGTTACTTATTTCTATGATTTTTCTTTGTATATGTATTTATTGATTCCATACTTGGCACAGAATTTTTCATAATTATTATTACTACGACATGAACTTTTTATCGGCCTTTAATCGGTTGATGAGTTGTAATTAAACCTTATTCGGTTCTTAATATAAAGGAAAAAGTACATTGTAATTATTTATGATATCAGCAAATTAATTATAATTTTTAACGTATAATTATAATTCATATTTATAGTTTCCATCGATGTACTCATAGTTATCCTATATTTTATATATATTTATTTTTCATCATATTTTTCCGACCGATTAGTACATAATATTAAAATGGATCCCGTCTTTGTCTAACTTCAGATCTTATGCGTTCACTGCTCCCTGCCCCGGTTCTATGAGCCCTGAAATTTGCTCCAAGGGGAGTTTTCCATTATATCCTGTTTCCACATTCGATGGACTCTGAAGTTTGCTTTAAGTGAGGTTTTCGCACCCATATTTCGAACACCAGATGATGTTTGTTACGCTATGTAGTCAGAGTTCCGATGTCTGAACCAAATAAGGAGCATGAACATTGGCAACAGTGAGTGCAAAACCAGGCAGGTTTCGTATATTTCCACAATTTCTTTCGCGGATGCGAGGAAAGTTCCGCTTAAAATTCCGTTCGGAAACATGAACTACTGAAACCGTACGCTTTATAATTTTGTATATATTTTGAAATTTGTAACTACTCGAATCTAACAATGCTGTTCGTCTTCCGTACTTTATTTTCTATGGTTATCGAAGTAATTCGACAAGTTTTTAATGATTAAATGTTTGTCTAAAAACTATCGACATTTTAATAAAAAAAATTGTGTACATCAAATAAGTGTTGTGCTAATATTCTATATATAACGAAACATGTGAATTTAATTACATACATATTCTAAAGTTTCTAGTTCATTCTGGTTCATTTGACGTATTTAACATGCATCACAACAATCAGTATATGTAAAACTTTACTATGATAATTTGTTGATAAAGTATATTAGCATTATAATGCAACATCAACATAGGTATTAAACACAATTATTAATATAATTCACTTGGAAGTAAGAGAAATCTATCCGTTAAGATTACTTGACTTTCTAAATTTCAGAGTAAAAGTAAGACACTAATTTTGTCATATAATTGATAGATTTTTCTTAATCCAAAAAGTGTCATTTTTATATTTTGTAGTATTGATAATAGGTTAGTCATAATGAGAAGTGAATCATTAAGTTTGTTGAAAAATGGTTTCTCAGGAAAGTGAGAAGTGATTCTCATTGTCTTCTCATACATTACCTCTATTTTTTCATTGGAATCCACTCCTACACATGTTGATAGATTTTCAGTATCAAAAGTCGTCGAAAATTACGTTGAATAGTAAATTTTTTTGTTTGCACTTTTTAACAATCGATCGATTTAAAATAGCGAGTGTATTGGTATTAACAATATCTTTTTTCAATTTTACGATCAACATTAATTGCTGTTCAATATATTTCAATTAAGTAATACCTTTAACCGTTATTGAAAATATCTTCCAAAGGTAATAGTTCGTTTATAACTACTGTAAAAAATCATATTTTTACTCTTATAATTATCCATTTGTGAGGAATTAATATCTGCTAATTACTTAATGTTGAGATTTAATTATAACTTTTAAACTAAATTGTATTACTCTTTTATGTAATTATAATATTTTACTAATTATACTTTTTTGATAATTTGTGTTTCTTTTATTTTTTGATTGCTTATTTTATTAATTATAAAAATTATAATTATAATTGTATCTAGAAGAAACATGTTTATTATCAACTTAGTAAAAATGTTGCCCTTACAAAGTTAACAAGTATTAATATACATTGATTTAAATCAGTTATCATGTTAACTTATACCTATATTAATATTCATGTGCTATATATATATACATACATATAACATACGCACATATATGTATGAATATATAGCTACATTTAATATTTTACATGTACCATATATATTTATAAAGTTTATAAATTTAAAAACTTTATATTTATAACATTATTTAATGGGGTAATATATCTATTTATATTATTACTGTAAAAATACAGTAATCAAGGAACACGGTAGTGTACTGAAGGCAAGTCTAGATAAACCTATAAAATTTATGAAGCCAAATATCTGAAAGCCATAGCTCATCAAAAAGAATGTAAGCATTATATTTTTCAGCAGACAGAAAAGAGTTAGTTCTAATTTTTCATTTTGACTTTTTTTCAAAGTTCTTTTCTTTGTAAGATTGCATTGATTGACCTCATCAACATGATTTTAACGATATTTTCAAAGTTTTGCAAACTAGAGACTACAATGAAATATTTAAAAAATGTATGTTTCTACTAAATAATAATACCCTGTTGTTTTACAATACTTTAACTTATTGAAAGCAATTAAGTTTCTAGGTTATACATGCATTCTCAAAGGACTTGGCTAAAATAGCTTAGTGACACAGAGTGCAATGTATGCAAAAAAGAGAAGGGAAAACTAGAGCTCATAGGTTAAAACTTTTAAAAGCTCTAAGTAAATGTGTGCTCAAAAAACCATGTAAATCTTTTAGTGACTGACAATATTATAAATAAATTATTAAGCCTGTTGCCGTTAAAGAAATACAGCATTCGATAACAGATCTCTTGTCTTACTTTATTCAGTGATACATCTCCACCTTTTCTTATCAAGGTATAGAAATATCACTGCAGACAGAGGTACATCTTGGTAAATAAAAAATTAATTGAATATGCCATTAAATTAAACAAAATATCATGACCTATTATTTATTCTATGCTTTAATAGCTTATACTAGTTTCTATTAAAGGTTAGAAATGTCTAGAAAATGGTGTGCAAGTAATATAATTGATACAATAGAATGAAGCATTAAACTTTATCATAAATAGTAAATTGTTATGCATTGACATTTGTCTAAACAGTATTGTGTTAAATAAGCATAAACTTTCCTTTGTTACGACTATTAATTGTTACTGATTTAATCTTAATTAAAGTGCTCTAAATTTCAAATTAATTCAATAAATTAGATTTGTTTATGTAATTTTTTAGATTTTTATTTATTAATTTTTTTGAGATAATAATAATAATTACTAATTGATCTTTTATGTAAGTTGGTAGTCAATTGTAATATTGTGCTTATAAGTTCTACTTAACTTATCTTACCTAATTATCAGTCGGAGTTCATTTAATATGCTTTATCTTTGTAAACAATTTGAAAAAGGAATGAAAACAATAACTGATCTAAACATAGGATTTCTTTGATCAATTTTCTCTATATTATGCTATTCAAAATAAATATTATGAACTAAATATACAAAAGGTGTTCATTAACGATTCTTAATCTGCACGTAAAGAAAAAAATTATAATTATTACTACAAAGTCAAGAAATTTTCATATAACTATTTTAGAAGGGTATGTATTTAGTCAACGCCATGCCATATCAATAAGTATAATAGATAAAATTTATCATACCCATACTACTTTTAGATAACAAAAAATCTTTGCTAATTAAACATTATAACGTTAATATTTTCTGGTATTTTGTAAAACTTTTAAATCCCAGTAACATTGAACACTATAAGAAAGCAAAAACAAAAATTAAAATTCTGCTTTTACAAAAATTACATACTACATTAGAATTAATTGTAATTACCACTTTAACACGGTATTTAGTGATGTAAAAGAGGTAGAAACAATTGGAATATTACATCATGCTAGTATTAATTAAATTGCTAATTTGTTTATAATTTTTTTTTTATATTTACATGAAATGTAATTTTTTCTATGTATGTTAAATGAAATCGCTACAATATAAACGGATCATTTTAAAAATCGATATTCCAGTAAAAACCATCACAGACTCATAAAAAAATTTTACATTGAAATGTAAAATAAATAATAGAGCTAAAAATCTAAATTCATCCAAAAGAAACGAGAGTTTTGTACTACTTTACATAATGTTAAGCAAATGGTATTAACAACATGTTACCTAAACAACTCTAGATTCTAAAAGTAACTAGAAATAATCTAAAAGAAAGCAATTTACTAGTAATTTTCTATTCATATTTTTATCTATTGTTAACTTGTATTGTAAAACTCTACACAACGTATAACCTATTAAAGTAGAAATATTATAGCTGAATTAATATTACATCCAATTTTAAAGCAATGCAAAATAATTGAAAAAAAGTACGAAGAAATTTGAAAAATTATTTTGTGATGGTGTAATGTTATTTGTACGGAAATTAGTCTAGTGTATCTAACCTGATCTTAACTTACTTATCATATACTTTAGTGAATGATCAATAAATAAACATATTTACAGAAAATAGTACATGAAGAACAATATGTTCCAAATACTTTTTACACCTTTTAATGCAATGACATTATAAGTGAAAAAATTAGGTATTGCAACATAATATCAGAAAAAATATTTCTTCGTCAGAAAAATGTTTCATAAAAATGGTTCATAAAATATAATGGATTTTTTTTAAGAGAACCAAGTCTGAGTATAAAAATTCATTATTTTCCTATCTCGTTCATTTTATGTCTCTAATCAAAGAAATATCCATTAAAAAATATAATTAAATGCGCATAATAAAGAAATGAACAGAATTTTCCAATTCAATAGGAGGAATAAATACACAGGTTAGGGACATTAACCCTATTAACATAACATTCAATCTAATGCATTACAAAACTTTCATACAAAATGTAATGCAGATATTACTTTGTTATTTCAGAATCATATTAAAAAATTGATTTGGAATTATAATTAATGTTTATCTTGTGTTCGAGGTGGTGGCTTAAATTTTATTAATTAGTCGTAAAGCAAAAATGAACTTTTGTACATCCTTTGTTCTGTGATAAATCTGTGCTTGTGATCTTTTTAATTATCAAGAACAAATTTAAAATTTACTTTTATCGAAGTAACGCTTCCAATATATTCTTATAATATATAACTAAAAATAATTCTTACAGATAATCCAATTTTAAAAATAATTGTTCTTATTTAAAACGATAAACTAAATTACCAAAAGCAATAAACATTAAATTCTTTGAATTGAAAATCAAAATAAAACAACAATCATCTACGATAATAAAGAAAATACTTTCACTGTAAAATCTTCAGTGAATCTTAAAATATTATTATATGACACATCTTTTTTTTTAAGGAGTCGTCTTATATTTGTTTATAAATATAAGACCACTTTGAATGATTTGAATTTTAAATATTTTGTTATGTTTGTCATAATATCCCCCCCCCCCTCGTTTCGATAAAATTTCTGTATATAATTTTTAGTGAGTTTTACATTTTTAGAAATTATTCATATGTATATGTATATGCTACTGCATTTACAGAATTGTAACTCTGATTTTAATATAACTAAGTTTGGTTTTGATTTTATCATAAGCTTTAAATTTGAGAAAAATTACTTTTTGTATTTTTGTGTGATTAAATTGAAAATTTTAATCAATTGCAAAGTACTTTTACTCAAATATTTTTCAACAAAATTAAGCAATCAATTGATGACCTGATTATATTGAAAAACATATTCAATGCGAAGACAATAAATTAATTAACATAGCCTAAACTTAATAAAACTTTCTGAAGAATGAACTGATAATTTACTTATAACATATGTATTCATTTTTATCATTCATAATAATGTATTCATTTCTTATTTCAGTTCGAGTGTGTTTCAGTTAATAAAGTCAACTTAAATTGATGAAACTCAAAAGATAATTTAAAAGGTAAATAAAAGTACATTATAAAATACTTCAACAAACTGCAGAAACTGAAAAATTATCTATCAGTGATGCAAAAACTTTCCCTATCATGAAGTGCTTCTTCGTTTGATTCAAAGTGTGTCTAGTGTTGTTGCTAAAGCAAAATCAGCTTTAACGCTTATGCGTTCGGAAAATTCATGTCGACTAAGAACTGAACAGTGGTCGTTAATCCAAGCTTGTTCTGATGGTGATGTTAAAACTGTTAAAAAGCTTTTAACAGAGGGTCAAAGTGTGCATGAAACCACTGCGGAAGGTGAAAGTTTACTTTCTCTGGCTAGTTCTGCTGGATATTCCGATCTTGCACAGGTTTGTATAATATATATTTAACTGCAGTATTCAATATTATTAAATTAATACTTTTCGCCAATGTATTCAATACACTCTCAACTTTCAAAACTAGTATTATTCTATTCTTTCAAAAAAAAGTGAATCAATCATTTGACATTGCATGTCTAGTTTAAAAAGATTGGTTAACAACTTCATTTTATTAGTATCAATTGATCTTAATCAATTGGTCTTAATATTTTTATTTATTAATGATATGTATATATATTCATTATTCTCTTCAAAATAACTTTACATTTATTTTACTTTTTTAGGTTTTAGTAAAAATGAATGCAAACGTAGAAGATAGAGGAATCAAAGGAGATTGCACTCCTTTGATGGAAGCTGCTAGTGCTGGACATGTCGATATTGTGAACTTGCTCATTGCACATGCAGCCGATGTAAATGCTCAATCTACTTCAGGTAAATTTTTATGTTTATAAATTTATAATAACTTTGATAAATATGTGTATAAATTTTGGTAACCTATTAGATAGATGCCAAACTAGTTATCTTTAGTTCCTTTGTCTATTAGAGCATTTACTTCACTTTTTGTTCCATGCCTTAAACAAAGTACATGTGTAGAATAGGTGTTAAATCTTTTTTCCCTTACTCTACATCATCAAATTTAATTTGTATAAGTACCGCTCTTTTAAGATTTGCCAACCCACCACCAATCTGAATTTACTTTTGTTCAAGCCACAATGGTAATTGTTAATATTTTTAATAGAAGGTTCATCTTTTATAATTTATTTTTCATGTCGGAATCGTTTAGCACTTGACTTATCATCCAACTTGACTCAGTCTTTTAGCATCCTTTATACTTCTCAGGTAAGCAAAGACACATTACATTGTTTGAGATGAACTGATGATGTCCTTGCTTTTTTCGTACCTGTGACACCAAGTGTCTTATGTCTAAATTAATACTATCGTCCAGTTTTGTTATAGCAGTCAGTTAGATAGTTCTTGTAACAGTTCTGAGATTGTTCTTAATCATGGATATAACTTTTGAACAATTCCTCTTTCCTACATTCCTGATCTAATACAATTTTCATTCTCAGAGCAGTTGGTGTATTATACTTTCCTATTTTTATTTTTATTATAAAAATCTTTATCATAATGCCTTTCTGCTACATTTGGTAGAGTTTAAACCACAAATCCCTCATCTGTGAACTGCATGCAACCTTAATCTAATGACTGTTTTTAGCTCGTTCTAATTTATACATCATTTAATAGTAGGAATTTGCCATTCAACCTTCTAATAAGTCAAAAATAAATAATTCCTAAATAGGTTCTGTATTTTAACATGTGGAATGTGGGAAAATAGATTAGGTTGATGAAAGCTACATTTTTCATTCCCTCCTACTACTTTTTTTTAATAAAACATATTTTAAGAATATTTTACAGGGCCTTTTGTTTATTAAAATTGATTTTGTGTTTAGGTAATACACCTTTGATGTATGGTTGCGCTGGAGGACACGAAGAAGTCGTAAAAGTTCTTTTAGAAGCGGGTGCCAATGTAGAAGATCATAATGAAAATGGTCATACGCCTTTAATGGAGGCTGCTAGTGCTGGTCACGTATCAGTTGCAAAAATTTTATTGGAGCATGGTGCTGGCATTAATACTCATTCCAATGAATTTAAAGAATCTGCATTAACATTGGCCTGTTATAAAGGACATTTAGATATGGTCAGATTTCTACTTGAAGCTGGAGCAGATCAGGTAAGAATTCATAGACCAATGAAATCAAAACCTGTATAAACATAATTTGACCAAATATATTCAAAAGATCGAAAAATTTTTCTTTTAATTTTACAATTCTCTCAGTATAATAATATCATTTTTTTAAAGTAGATACATTAATCTAATCTTGAAAACTGTTCGATATTAGAATATTAATTTCAACAAATTATTATTATTTATTAGTTTTACAGAAATAAATGAATTTAACGCATATAAACTCAATTTTGTTTAGGAACATAAAACTGATGAAATGCATACTGCTCTTATGGAAGCGTCAATGGATGGTCACGTAGAAGTTGCTCGGTTATTATTAGATTCTGGTGCACAAGTTAATATGCCTACAGATAGTTTTGAATCTCCTTTAACTTTAGCTGCCTGTGGTGGTCATGTAGATCTTGCTATGTTATTAATTGAAAGGGGCGCAAACATTGAAGAAGTTAACGACGAAGGATATACCCCGTTGATGGAGGCAGCTAGAGAAGGTCATGAAGAAATGGTCGCCTTATTATTAAGTCAAGGTAGGGAAAGTACCATAGAAAGCATTATATTAAATTCTACAGTTACCCTGTAGTAGCCGTTGCTCAAATCTAACGATAATTCTAAGTATTGTTTAATAACGGATATTGAACTGATCGTGAAATTAGAAATTGGAAGTAAACGTAATAATATATTTGTTTAAAAAAAAAATGTTATTTTACCGCTTTTGTATTAACAGAAATAATTGATATGAACGAAAAATAATTCTTAATATAAGTGAGATTTGCGGGGGCAGGTTTTGTTGATGACGATAAATTCACTTAGCAAAGAGTCACTTTATGCATACTCCGCAACTACGAACGGCAACTATTACCTAACTCAACGGCCACTCCGAGAACTACCTAGTTATGCGGTTAATAAGAATGACTTAACCAGATTAGTTTGTTGCGTAATATTATTGAATTATTGAATTTATTGTTCCAGGAGCAAACATTAACGCACAGACTGAAGAAACTCAAGAAACAGCTCTTACTTTAGCCTGCTGTGGAGGTTTTCTAGAAGTTGCCGATTTCTTAATCAAAGCAGGTGCTGATATTGAATTAGGTGCTTCAACCCCATTAATGGAAGCAGCTCAAGAAGGTCACCTTGATTTGGTTCGCTATTTACTTGAAACCAATGCTAATGTACACGCCCAAACGCAGACAGGCGATACAGCTCTAACATACGCTTGTGAAAATGGGCATACCGACGTTGCAGATCTTTTGTTACAGTTTGGTGCAGATTTAGTGAGTATCGTTTATATTACATTGACAGAGCTCGTCTAAACTTTTTATTTATTGACAATTACGAATTTTGTCCAATTATAATAAATGTTTCATTCTATTCCACAGGAACATGAATCAGAAGGAGGAAGAACGCCGCTGATGAAAGCCTGCAGAGCTGGACATCTATGTACAGTTCAATTTCTAATATCAAAACGTGCAGATGTTAATCGTCAAACTACTAACAATGATCATACTCCTCTTTCTTTGGCTTGTGCCGGTGGACATCTTGCTGTAGTCGAATTATTACTTGCTCAGTCAGCCGATCCATTCCATAAACTTAAGGCAAGTTTTAAATATATTTATTTAGTTTATACTAACAACCTTTGAGCATTCAACATTGTTTATTATTATTTAACTAATTCGTATTATTTACGCGATAACTTTGATTGAATCGAAGTTTTTCTGGTACAATAAGCACAAACAAAATGGAGAACTCGTGATACCTGAAACATAGCATTTTAATATATATTATATTTTTACTAAATACAGTAGACTCTAGAGTATTACATGCCGTTTTTATATATTTCTTTTTACAAAGGGACTTCAAATGTAAAAATTTGTAGGAATTAGTAAATTTCAAAGCGCCCTCTTCTTTCTATCTGTTTGATAAAAAAAGGAGAGGGGATTAGGTTGTTACTAGAGCTCGTTCCCCTACCAAACTGCTCTACTTATAGATTCATGTGTGAGGTAGTGGGGAAAGGCGCATCAAGTGTGCGCATTCACTGATACCTGGGGGGGGGGGGCACCCAAGTGGCAAGGTCTGAAACGGCAAGTAACCTAGAGCCTACTGTACATAATTAACAGAATCTCCTCTTTAAATTTAAATAGCTTATACACATAACGTTGAGACGCAAGCATTATAATTTATTCAATTTTTCAATTTTAGGATAACTCTACGATGTTGATTGAAGCAGCAAAAGGAGGTCATACAAGCGTCGTACAACTTTTGCTTGATTATCCTCATAGTATTATGATGAATTCTCCCCATAATACGCCAGCAGCTATGTTCCTCTCTCAAGCTTTATCGCAACAACCGCAGCAACAACAGATACAGAATCAGCCAGCTATAGAATCAAACCAAACTCAAATAATTCCACCTAAACATAATAGCCAAAAATCTTTGTTACGAAAAAATAGATCTGTATCAAATGTACTTGACGTGACGCTTACTTCAGCGGAAGCCCAACAAGTTCGAAGTCAACCTTCTCGAATGCCTATAAGTACTATGAATGAAGAAACCAATATTCTGGATAAAAGTCATGGAAATTATTCTGGCCTTCCAGAACCGAATATAAGTTTTAGTTCTCCAGCCATAAGTCCTCCAGTAAGCAATGAATGTCGAAGGAATGCTAGACATGAGCAAATTTTACATAAGCAACAGATATTAGAAGAACTCCAGGTAAGATTTACTTCTAAATTAGAATATATAAATTTAAAATGAAAACGTATTTATAGCAGATAGGAAAGTAACGTTTGGTGACTAGTTTTTTTTTTATTTTCCATCGCATAGAGATCTTACTGGTGTTCGAGACGAATTAATACTATTTTGAAGTACGATTTTTTTAAACATCCGATAATATTGTTTTAATTACTAGTTCATTTTATTGACCTACTATTTTAGAGCAGTGCGCGCTCGATTTTTTACCAGTTGATCCTATTGCCTTATACGCAGACGCTTACGGACAGGATAAGGTGGATAGGGTGGTTGGGGGGCCGAACATATATGTAGATATATTTACACACTGAGCAGGTAGAAAAGTGGCGACGATTTCATCCTGACCAGTTTAAAAAATTTTCCTCTCCTATAGCCCCAACAACTGGCAACATTTTAAGCGCATAGTTTAAAAGAAATTGGATACTTCTAAGAGTGAATTACTTTTGTATTACGGTACAAAAATCATATACTGTCAGTATACGTGAGGTATAAAAAGTTACAGTTATCTAGATTAAGTTGTACTTTTTCTGTGCTCAAAACAGTGCGCGCTTGATTGCTTGTTAGCTTTTGCGGCTGTAGGAGAGGAAATTTCTTACAACGGGTAAGGATGAAATCGCCCTCTCCCGTCCACTTGCTCGGTATGCAGTGCGCGCTCAATTGCTTGCCCTTGCGTTGCTTGCCAGATGATGAGTCTATTCCCCTACACATCGACGCTTGGGCACACTAATGCGTGTCTCCCCACTACCGTGCATGGGCCAACAGAGTGCATAGGGCGGTTGGGACCGAGCATATATATATGTACAGTTATGTACTGAGCGGGTAGAAAAATAAGGTCGTTCTCACCCTGGCCAGTTCCAAGAAATTTCTTCTCCTATAGCCCTGAAACCTGACAAGTAATCGAGCGTCTACTATAGTAATCCTATTTAGCGCCTCTTCCTAGTGCTTGTGTATTTTACACTGTATCCGAATTCAATGAACGTAGTCGATACAAATGGTGTCTATGTGTCTATGTTGCTATTAAAGGTGGGTACCCTACTAATATACTCTACTCTGCAGGAACATGCGCAGTCGTGGGAAGAGACGTGTTAGTATGCATAAGTGTTGATTTGCAGGGGATAGGGTCAACTGGCAAGGATCGGAAAGGCAAACAATCGAGCGCGCACTAAACGTACTTATGTTAAATCTTCTGAATGTTCTCTGACTGGATCTTTTAAAGCATTTTATTTGTTTAAATAAATGGGATAGCAAGCTTCGCGCTATCTTAATTTAGGTATCCAAAAATTTTATTGGGTGGTATCCCATAGAATGTTATTTCCTAGCTAGCGTCAATAACAGTTCCTGATCTATATCGCTTAATCAGTTAACGTATTCAAGCTGATTGATGGTATCAGATTAGGTATGGACCACAGAGAGGTCTCCCTTATTTATGTGTTAATTTATTTAGCATTGTGTTTCCTTATTTTCCGACGAAGATATAATGTTAAACCTGTCTAAAAATGACAACCAACGTATCACCTTTACCCATCAGAAAGAGAGCTAGCCTTTAATTGATAATGAAAACAAAATAGCATCTATCAAGATCTCATCATCAAGACTAGAGTGTACCTCAAGAATCTGCTTATATTCTGATACAACAGATGACAATATCAACTTGAAGATTTTGACTTGGCAAATTCAGTATAAAAAATCTAATACTAAAAGCCTCTCATTGAACTTCGGATTCCTTAGACATTTTGTTCTCTGGTTTAATACTCTTACTATTGTTTACTGGTTAAATAACATATCTGCTGTATTTCTTGATACATGGGTTTAGTTAACATTATAAAGAAAAAAGAGCGACATGGCTCAATTACGCGATGGAATTTTTGGCACTTTCTCCAAAAATCCTACTGCATTCACAATATTTCAATATCAGTGTTGCCATCATTTTTAGTTTTAAAGTGAAGGTTTTCTTCTATAACAACTGTGCTTAAATTAGCGCAACTATTTCAACCATTGTCTATTCTCTTTGACTGATCTCGTTGTTATTAAAAAAGACTTAAGAATGTTTATGTTTTTACTTCAAGACAAGCATTGCTTCTCTTTATTACTAGATCATCTCAATAAACTAGAGATTTGATTTGATCAGATTTTTAATCAGTTTTTATTCAATAACTGATTTTAAATACAACCATCATCTTAAAATATACATATTTTAAATTTCTTTTGCCAAAATCATGCAAAATATATCGCGTGGAGAGCTCTCCAGCTAGGTTACCACTTGGTATCAGTGTTATTTAATTTTTACAAAATGTCCGCAATGTACATATAATTTGAAGTATTATGGGCGGCTAAACCATGAATCTTATAGCATCTATTTGATATGACCATTTATCGTATAAATAAATTTTAATTATTGTAAGTGACGATGTTCAGATAGTAATGAAAAATAATTATTTTTAAGAGAGTGGAACGAGAATTACATATTAAAGGAGCTAGTCATTTATTTCTTGGGCCCGGTGGAGAAAATATCCAATCCACTGATACCCTTTATGCTGATCAAACTGAACAAACTACAACAAACATTGCAAATGTGGATCCAAATTTACAGACCTCATCATCTTCTCTTGGTATTTGTCCTATTTTCCATTGATTGTTTTGAAATTTCCATAACGTTATTATAATATACACGATCTTTTTTAGGTTCACCTTCTAACAATCCTAACGATGTATCAAATGATTTGATTAATCAAGGATCTAACATAGTTAGTTCAGCTTTATCCTTTTATAAAGGCTTCCAAGCTAATAAAGCTTACATAGAAGGTATGAAAACAGGCATTAAAATTCAAAAACAGCGTATCTTAAGAGAAGTGAGATGCTTACAAGAGACTCAGCTACCACTGCCATTACCATCTTCTGTGATTGAAAACTTTTCTATTTCGAGTAATTTTCCAATTAATCCATCAGTTTCCGTTATTACTGTTCCGGCTCCTACTGCAACTGTGTCAACTAGCGTTTGCAATTCATCTAGTACATCAGTTAATTTGACTTGTTCAAATTCATTCACCTCAGCTGGTGAAATTTGCAGTACCATTTCATCTCAGCCAACTATGGCGAGTAGTGATGTTAGCCAAAATACAGCTATTAGTGATCGTCCGAAAGTCAAAGCGGTTTCTAAAAAAGATAACAAAAGTGTTCGTAAAACCGTACATGGTATGGTGTTGAATAAACTACAACAGCAGCATATGGCATTAATGGCAGGATTATCAAACTCTGATTTTCAAAAGTTTTTAGAAAAAACACGTCCGCATTGTGTACAACAAGTTCACCAATTGCAACAACTAAATCAACAGCTACAGCTACAACTTGATCAAGTTCAGGTATGTTCCAGATCTTTTTTCTAACTATAAAATATATTTTATCGTTATCAGTTGTTTAACAATTGTTGTCATTTGTTATAATCAAATATTCTTGTATTTTTCGACCATTTCTTTTTTATCGACACAAATGTGTGCTGGAACCGTTATTAGTTTAATTTTATGGTTTTCATCTACATTTTGGGGGAGTAATATTTTATATATTACGTTATCATTTTCTAGATTCACGTGATTAATTAATCAAAATAACAAATTTCTTTCATGATTTTTATCATCTACTACTAAACTCGGGTTCTTCTTTTACTTTATTTTCTTTAAGTTTTATCATTTGCAAGGTATTGCAGTAAGATGTTTTATTCTTATTAACTTTCTTTCAACGTTTAGAGTACTTTTATTAATAAGAGCTTACTTATATAATATATTCATGTACGCGTTAGGCTCTAGGTTACTTGCTATTTCTAAGTGTTATAAGAGATGAAATTTCTTGTAAATAGTACTTACAATCTAGTATCTAATCGCCTTCTTCATTTTACATACTCGGTATACGTGTATTCCACTGCTTGCGTGGGTTAGGAAAACGCAAAATGAAAAAATTGAGCCCTGGAAAGTTAGGTACAAGATTTTTTGGGGTCGTAGAATAGGATATTTCTTGGATCTGGCAAGTATGACATCGCCTATGCGTCTATGTTACTACTGGAGGTGGGACTCCCCCCACCAACCTACTTTGTAGGCCCAACACAGTAGTGGGGAGAGACGCATTAGATTACGTAACGGTTGATACGCGGGGGAATAGGTTCAAAGGGTAAGGCAATCGAGCGCGTACTAAATTGATATCTTGGAGGAAAAACCCGTCAATTCAAAATCAGATTTCAAAACCATCCAACTCAAAAAATAAAATATGTATACATTTATATTACATATATTTATAAATATATAAATTTAAATTTTCATACGTTATCGTGCAAATGTATTAGTTTTTGTACGAAGTGCACTATACCAATATATTTATTATTAATATTAATATGCTCATGTGCGCAAGTATTGCATGTAGGGGAACGGGCCCATTACACTCTTATGGGTATTTTCTAAAATACAAATTTTTCATTACGCCAAATACATAATTTAAAATGTTTTTTGTACGAAAGTTATAAATTTCATATCGCAAAGATAGTTAAATAATATTTAAAATTAAAATTTTTTATAGCACACTTCACAACCGGGTATCGATCAGGTCGATTCAGAGATTTCTAAATTCCATCGAGATGGCGGGTGTCCATTTTTTTCTGCAACACAACGAAATAAGATTATCTCCAGTGATGACGACATTTTAAAATTAGAAGATGGAACGCAAATTCCTATTGATGAAGCAGTTAACATTATTGAATCAATTAGTTTTGATGACATTAACAATGGTAATTCATTAATCATAGTACTCAAATATTCCATATATTACAATGATAATAATGGTGTATTTTTATAGTTGATCCAGAGACACTCGAATCAAAAAAAATTGAAGTATTTGGAAGCAAAGAATCAAGTCCTCAGCAAGCAGAACAAACTACACCGGCTATTAATAATCGATCTGAAGCAGTCAGAGATATTTTTGTTTTACCAGTATCAACAACCCCATCTTCAACATCTCTTACACAACTACAGTTAACAAATACTTGTTCGCAAAATCAAACTGATATTCCAATTACCTTCAAGCACCAAGCACCTATTTCACAGTCATTGCCAAAGCAAATGCTTAACGCCTTTGAAGCTGGATTAAGTATAGGTATTCAAAGCCGTATCAGTGATGAAAATTTTCAAGCTCAACTACTTTTGCAATCAAATCAATTAGGTTAGTATTATTTTCAATTTCTCCACTTTATCAATAATAATAATGATGAATTTGAAGTTTATTATAATATCTGTTTATAATCTTAATAGCAAATCTTGTCCAAAATTTTTATTAATTTTAAATTAACTTTTACAGCTCAATCAGGATCTGCAACTTGCTCTACTGATACAATTGAGATGTCAGAAATTTCAGAAAATGTATTCACACAATCTTTAGCTTGCAATGCCAATCAAGTGCAAGTAGCTACTCAAACCCAATCACCTGTGAGTGTCAGTACAGCTGTTACGCCATCTGAGAAAAAATCGGTGTGCTCAACATCAGTAAATAACATTAAAGGGAAAAAGACGAGATACTTATTTACGCAACAAACTAATTCACAACCATCTAATACACCACCAACTCAACAGTTGGCAGCCAATTTCTCTTCGCAAAATTTTCAACTCGATCCTGCTGCAAGTAAGTACATTTTGCCACATTCATTTTTATTTTTATTTATCACATAAAATTGAATGTAAAAATTCCAAACTATATAATTGTCAAATAATATCAGTGATCAGTTAGATGTAAAACAAAGACAAAAGTTTAGAAATCAATTGAGCAAAGTCAGTGGACTGCAAAAGCAGTGGCTAACTACATCAAGGACAGATTTCCGCGATATTCTGTATAAAATTTTATAATTCTTACCCATTATAAACAGAAACAATAATTTAATTAGAGCTTCTTCGTCTTAAAAAATATCGAAATAATTATACTGTTGTTAATATAGTTTGTGAAAATATTAATTCCAATTTTTCATCCCAATTATTCTAGCTTCAAATCAATATACTACTGAAAATTCATCCGGAAACTTCTCGTCTAATCAAATGCCACCGGCGCCTTTCTCATGCATGGACGTTGATTCAGAAACCGACAGTAACCATGACACTGCATTGACTCTTGCTTGTGCTGGAGGTCACGAAGAACTAGTTGAGTTACTATTAAGCAGAGGAGCAGACATTGGTATGTAATTTTTCTATAGGTGTGTGTACATACTTTTTTTGGTTACATGTATTTATAAATTATTATTTTTCAGAACATCGCGATAAGAAAGGATTTACGCCCTTGATATTAGCGGCAACAGCCGGCCATCAAAAAGTTGTCGAAATTCTATTCAACCATGGTGCAGATATAGAAGCGCAATCCGAACGTACAAAAGATACACCTCTTTCATTAGCATGCAGTGGTGGAAGATATGAAGTTGTAGAACTGTTGTTGAATCGGGGAGCAAATAAAGAGCATAGAAATGTTTCCGATTATACTCCTCTTAGTTTAGCTGCTAGCGGAGGATATGTTAATATAATAAAACTTTTATTAAGTCATGGCGCAGAAATTAACTCACGAACGGGATCAAAATTAGGAATTTCTCCATTAATGTTGGCAGCAATGAATGGTCATACGGGTTAGTATTACACAAACTGATTAATGTGTCTACATAGTATTTTTCTTTTATTCTATAATATTTTATATTTTTTATTTTATAGCTGCGGTCAAATTGCTACTAGACATGGGAAGCGATATAAATGCTCAAATTGAAACTAACAGGAATACTGCTTTAACTCTAGCTTGCTTTCAAGGCCGGCATGAAGTTGTTAGTCTGTTACTTGATCGTAAAGCCAATGTTGAACATAGAGCAAAGGTAATTTATACAATTTATTTCCATTTACAGTAATTTTAATTTTCTTATTGATTATATTGGAAATTTAGAATGCATATGCAATAGTTTATTATCGCTCCTTTGTCATATAATAGTGTTACTTCATTTTTTATAATATACAGATAGTAATTCGAATTGCAATTATTTTAAACTACTGCAACATTTTTACGCAAAATGATTAGACCTGATAAAATACAAAATAAAATATTGACCACGAAAAATGGAGTCAATAAACTCTTGAAATGTCACAGCTGTACTTTGAAAGCCAAAAGGCATTAATAGTAATACAGGTTTTAATAAGTACAATTTGTATTAATATTAGTTATTGCTACAATTTAAACAACATTTTTTCAAACCATGTTACATTTTTTATTCCATTATACTTGTAATACTAATGTAAACTACCGCATATGTACTCGAGGAAAATCTCGTTAACAATAATACGGATTCATGTCATAGTTTAGTTTAAGTTCTTGTAAGAAAGTATGGGCTAATAAATATTCGACAACTATTTAATAATTAATCATAACTTTTTATGAAATTTCAGACTGGACTAACACCGCTAATGGAAGCTGCTAGTGGTGGTTATGTTGAAGTTGGTAGAGTCCTTTTGAACAAAGGTGCAGATGTTAATGCTACACCAGTACCTTCATCAAGAGATACGGCTTTAACAATTGCTGCTGATAAAGGTCATTGCCGATTTGTTGAGCTGCTGTTATCCAAGTAAGTTATTATATTTTATTAATCA